>CM032228.1:239025000-239370000 GCA_019009955.1 Riptortus pedestris
ATATATATATATATATATATATATATATATATATATATATATATATATATGGAACACTAAATGATCAAGTTGTGAAGAAAGAGAGATTATACGCTTTTGTAAAGCAGATATTCTTACTTCTGAACTTTCTATTCAGTATATAATCGTGGCTTTAAAGACTTGCCAATAACTATCGAAGTATTGATGTCATATTTCAATATATGAAAGATATTGCGATTTCCACATTTCGCTTAAATATAGAAACACCCCCCTCCATACATCAATTTGAACTGAATCATGGAATTTAATATTCTCGGAGGAATTTTGGTCATTCAAGAATGTCAGAGTTCTATTACTGGTGGCGTTGAAGTAATCTAGGAATGCCATTATGACTAGAGCAATAATAGACATGTTTTCCTATCAAAAAGCACTCCAAATTAATCTGAATTAGATAATTGTAACTTTAATAACACGAATACAGAGTTTTCCTTTAAGTAAAGCAATTATTTTTCACCTCACACTTGAGCGCTTACAATGTGGTTTGGGCTAGAGGCGGTTATGGATGGGTAGAAGTTATATGATAGTTGGTGAATACCTTACTTCCTGATTCGACAACGTTTTACTTCCTTGTTCGAAATATAGGAAGTATTGTAATTGGCTCGAAATGTAATCAAAGGTATTTTGGCCCTAGCTGTACCTATTTTGATTAATTTTGGAGTAAAGAACCGCTACTCTAAGAACCTTATAATTTCATATTTGGGATTTTTGAAACGACTATGAGTGTACCTCGCCTTTCAATCAAAATTGACAGGAGGGGGTTAGATATTTACAATATAAAAAATTACAAATTTCTCCGCTCAACATTTTTATAGTGCCTTATTTCGTTTGACATGAAAACATCTAAAAACGATGTTCCATGAGATTTTGGAAAGGAGATATCAAATAAAATCATTTTAAATGGTGCATAAAAACAGTTTTGTTCATTTAATTTAATAGGAGTACAAGGAAGTCGTCTTGTGCCCGCATCAGACTTGATTGGATGATAATCGGTCACAAGGTTGACAAAATATTAACTCAACAGATTAGAGAAAGTTTCGGGAAATTTATTCCCTTTATCTATAGATTTAACATAAATTATTTAATTACCATAAACATTATTTAAAATAAAAATAAAAAAAGTCCGTCACGCAGGGGCTGCTTAAACTAAGCAGATTTCCCACGTCAAGTTTTACAATAGAGAAATTTCACGAGAGCCGAGCAGTCAAGGAAACGGACGAACGAGCTTTTGGCGGGAAAGTCACCCGTCCGTTAAGCGACCAGATTTAATAAAAATGCAAATATCTCGGTTAATATTCAAGATAGAGAATGAATGTATATGACAATAAATAATAATAAATTTATAGTAAATTTAATTTGCAATAAGATTGATTCTGTAAAATGTTTTGATCCGACGTATAGTAACGGAGATATGTCCAATTTTCGAAAATCCTCCCCTCTAAATCCCCCCTCCCACTGGTCCGATTTCAGCCGTTAACGAACTTGATCTTCCTTTTTACATTAAACGACTAAATATCGAATTTGGTAACGACCAAACAAAAATTGCGACCGCTAGAGCGGTAACAGAATATATATATATATATATATATATATATATATATATATATATATATATATATATATACAGTTTTGAACGAACCTCATTTTCGTCATCTACTATGTAGGATCGATGGATATTTGAAGAAAAATCTCGAAAATTCCGTCATGAGTACAACCTCAATAGCTAATTTCCCTTAAGGGAAATCTGCTAAAAAGAATTACGATACTCAGTAAGAATATGTTAAATATCACATAACGGTGTCTGTAAACTAAGCAGGCCGCCTATGTTATAGAATGACACAGATGACCTCAATCCACACCGTTTATGTTATCTTAACAGGTCAGTATAAAAAAGGTCCGTCACGCAAGGGCTGCGTAAACTAAGCAGATTTCCCACGCGCGTCACGCAATTGCATTGATCTCAAAACGAAAAAGTTCAATGAGAACAATACATGCCATTTAGGCTTCAAATAAAGTGCTGAATAACATAATAGCATATAGTTAATATGACATTAGCGGGAGTGACAGTTTACTGAAGGGCACAAGTTAAAACTGCAAATATCTCGGCTAATATTGAAGATAGGTAATAAATGTATATAACAATATTTATAGTAAATTTAATTTTCAATATTATTGGTTCTATTCTATTTCTCAATCCGATGTTTAATAACGGAGATATTTCGAATTTTCAGAATTATCCCTCTAAACCCCCTCCCACTGGCATGTTCTCTGCCATTAAAGAACTTGGCCCTTCTTTTCAGTGGAATGTTATTTAGTGTAAATGGAAATAGCTTTTCCATTCCGTTCCACTTGTATTTGTGTAACCCGAAATACAAGTAGTTATTTATGATCATTGTTGTTTATGTATTTAACCATTACTGGTATATAACTAGGGAGATATGGGGTGTAGGAGGTGGGAAGTTAATCTAGTAATCCGTCCTTGGTTGTAATCAGCTGTTAGTTCCTGCCTCCTCCCACCTAGTTACTAACATTTCCTAAGTTTACAAAATAAGCCAAATAATAATTTATATTGCCTTAACCCCCTCCACAAAAAAAATTAATGCTAACTTTATTTTTTTATTTTTAAACGAATTTTGACTCTTATATCAATAAAGAGAGCATGATTAGGTATTCAGGTGTGGTTCAGAGGAATCTACGACTTTTCACTATGAAAGAAAATAATTTGTGACAGATCTTTATTTAAATTAATTCAGTATTCTTAATATATTAATATCATTAAATTTCAATTGAATTCTAATAAATAGTTTATCAAAGTGCGTTTTAATACAATATAATTATTGAGATTTGTAAATGATTCTGTGACACATAGCCCTCAATCAAAATTAATTATTATCGCATTACTATGACAATAATTTTTACTTCCCCTTTCGAAGTAAAGAAAATATTTTAATTTCGAAAAGTTTCGGGTTTTCTTATTTCAACGGAAATATCCCCTTTGGCTCTCCCGGAACCCATTTTTTCTATTTTCGACGAGACGTAAGTACTGATGCTGTATATATATATGTACTAGCTCAGATACCCGGCTTCGCCCGGGAATTCATTTGAGGCTGGATGGCGATTGTATTTTTTTGGCAAGGCTTTACTTTGCACAATATTTTGACATTTACCCTTCCCAGTGTTTTGAGTTTATACCCGTCGTTGCTGTGGATTTGTTAATAATAAAATTAATATTTTATGTATGACTTCAATGTCCTCCATATTGTCATATTTACCGTTTCCTGTCCATTATGTAGAGATTTAAATTATATAAGGACAAAATATTATAATAATATATTATAATTATAATTAATTATTCCAGGTGAGGTACCTGGTAGCTCATATTGAAAAGAATTGTTGAGCAAATTTCTCTAAATAACAAAATAAACAACTTTTGTTAAGTGCATATTTGCCGAAACCCCAATAGGAAACGAAATATAACTACTTTTAATTTCAGGTCTCCCTTATAACCCCCACTCCTGCCCGTCCCTAGAAAAGTTAGTATGGCTTATTATAAGGAAGGCGTCAGTGCTAATACACATACCGAGTTTTATTTATTTCGGTTGGGTCTTTTGTCCCAAATAACATTGTTTGTTGTCAGCCGTTTATGCGTGAAAAGGTAACAAACAAACATACACGAAAGAAACAAAATGCAGTTATGGTGTCTATGACATGTGAAACGAAAAGTTATCAGGAAATTTCGCGAAAAAAATCAATGTCCTAGACACCATAACTGCAATTTGTTTCTTTGGTGTCTGTTTGTTTGTTTGTCGCCCAGATTTAATAAAAATGCAAATATCTCGGTTAATATTCAAGAAAGAGAATAAATGTATATAACAATATTTATAGTAAATTTAATTTGCAATAAGAGTGACTCTATACAAGTTTTCGATCCCACGTATAGTAACGGAGATATTTCGAATTTTCGAAAATCCTCCCCTCTTAACCCCCACTCCCACTGGTCCGATTTCAGCCGTTAACGAACTTGATCTTTCTTTTTACATAAAACGACTAAATATCAAGTTTTGTCTAGATTAAACAAATATAGCGACCGCTCGAGCGGTAACACACAAAGAAACATATATATATATATATATATATATATATATATATATATATATATATATATATATATATATATATATATATATAGTCGACTCTCGCTAACACGAACCTCAATAACACGAAATTTTCGATATCACGAATTATTTGTAATCCCCTTGGAAAAACCTGTCTAACACGAAGAAATTACCATACTAATAATATAACTAATTTTCCTCTAGTTATATTTTACCTCTATAACACGAAGAGAGACAAAAATTACCTCTGTAACTCGATGTTCAGTAGATAAGACGAATTTGATTAGCGCATTACCTCTATATCACGATGTTCTCAGAATGGATTTGTTTAACACGAAATTCTGGCGTTCAGATTGCAACCTGTCGGTGAGTCAAAACCGGGGACAAGAGCCTTTAGACTGTTTGCAGTCTCGTCTCGGGTACTTTTTATTATACTGTGCCAAGTTAAATGTTTAATTTTGAAGCTGTAAGGGATACTGCAAAGTTTTTTTTATTTTAATTAACATTATGACTCATAGTGTTTTTCAGTTTTAAGCAAAGGAAGATTAAGGACTTATTAATGAGTTGAATTAATATTATATTTTCTGTTTTCTGTGTTTTACCATTTTTTTAATTATGTATATACACATATTTTAATTCATGTAAATATTCGTAAGATATTAAGATTATGTAGATTTGTAGAAGATGAAGGGAATAAATCACAGTACATTTTTTTACTTCTGTAACACGAATTTTCATATAGTTCACCTCTATAACTCGAACTGTGCCTAAGACGAACTATACACAACACGAACAAAAATGGCAGCCCCGAGGAATTTCGTGATAGCGAGAGTCGACTGTATGTATATATATATATATATATATATATATATATATATATATTTGATATATTTGAACGGACCTCATTTTCGTCATCTAATAGGTAGGATCGATGGACATTTGAAGAAAAATTTCGAAAATTCCGTCATGAGTACAACCTCTATAGCTGATTTCCCTTAAGGGAAATCTGCTAATAACACAAACCAGAATTTATCATTAGAAATTACGTGAGACAAATAATTTATTAAAAATCATTTTATCACATATGTTAAAATTAGTAATACAATCCAATACCTGTCTGTCTATAACTTATTTTGGTGCAGTAAACCTGCATACTCATAAAAAGTCTGCGTAAACTAAGCAGATTTCCCACGTGAAGTTTTACAATAGAGAAATTTCACGAGAGTCGAGCAGTTAAGGAAACGGACGAACGAGCTTTTGGCGGGGTATAAATATATATATATATATATATATATATATATATATATATATATATATATTTGATATATTTGAACGGACCTCATTTTCTCATCTACTAGGTAGGATCGATGGACATTTCGAAATTTCGAAAATTTCCAATAGCTGATTTCCCTTAAGGCTGCTAAAATTCGAACTACTGATGCGCCGGTAATCTGGTATACTACCCTCTTTCATATTCGTTAAATAACGAAAAGGTTATAAGTCTTGAAAATACAGAATATATAACCAATGAATATATAGAACAGGTAAGGAAGGGAACCCTTGTCTTAAACTTTCTTAATTCTAGCAAATTTGCATACTTCGAAACGAAAAACTGAGGCTTGTATAAATAAATAATCCAAATTATCATTTTATGATCAACTTATTCTTATTTTTCGCAAGGATTAAACCATCAAGTTGTTTCTAGTTATTGTAATCAACAAAAAAAAAAAAATCTGCAAAACCGTAGGGAAACATGAACTCTCATAATAAACGGATAAACGTTTTTGGCGTAGTTAATAATGAAAATGCTTTAGAAGGAGTGAATGGAAAGGCTCCACCACAACAGAATAAAATTAGAAATTCATCTTAATCTGGTTTACACAAAGTGTAATTGTGGTGTTTTTGCCTCCAAAAGATAGTACCGTAAGTTGGTCTTTGGGGCCTCCGGTGCTGCCGGTCAAAACGAGACAAATCCTTAACGACGTCCTTTTGAGTAACAGTGTAGAGACAATACTCGAGTCTAATGAGGAGGAGTGTGTGTGTGTGTGTAGTGTGCTGAAGAGCCGCACTACCTCCTGATGAGGTGTTGCAGACATTCGTGAAGAGAGCACTCAAATAGATTGGAGTAGGCCCCCGGGGATCTAAGTAATTATTCCTAAGTGCAAAGAGCATGGAACGGAAAAGTAACAACAATCGCCCTTAAAATATAAAAAAAAACAAAAAAACAATCACTTTGAAAATGTAACAATATATAAAAAAATATGTCAAAATATCCGTTTATATTCCTTATTTCTTTGGAAATACACCTTATAAATGGTATTTTTAAACTGGTTTGAAACAAAGCAATGGATAACTCTGCCTTAAATTACAACCCACTAAAACACTCTCTAAACAAATTATTCATGCAACTGGTCTAAATGTTTCTTATCACCTAGAATCAAACTATATTCTTAGGAAGTTTTCTTCCTAGGGGAGATAAGAGAAATGGGAAAGTCGAATGAGTCTAGCTATTTTCTTTATTGGGGAAAACTGAAGGTAATTAATGACAGCAGATAGATCAAAGAAGAATTCGAGTGTAAATCTGATAAGATGGATTATGATAGGTGGGAATAAAATCAGACCAGGTAACCACATTTACATATCCATTTGCTTTCAAGTGTTGAAATCGACATTTGATAAACGTGAGAATCGTATTGTTGCTGACCGTAGTAGTCGCCAGGACATTAGGCCAGAAGTAATAACTCCCGAAAGTTCCAAAACAGTCAAGGAGGTCCAAATAGGTCCAATGAAACAGTCAAGGAGGTTCAAATAAGTCCAATGAAACAGTCAAGGAGGCCCAAACAAGTCCAATGAAACAGTCAAGGAGGCCAAAATAAGTCCAATACAACAGTCAATGAAGTCCAAATAACCCAACAAACAGCCAAGGAGGTCCAAATAGGTCCAATGAAACAGTCAAGGAGGTCCAAATAAGTCCAATGAAACAGTCAAGGAGGTCCAAATAGGTCCAATGAAACAGTCAATGAGGTCCAAATAAGTCCAATGAAACAGTCAAGAAGGTCCAAATAGGTCCAATGAAACAGTCAAGGAGGTCCAAATAGGTCCAATGAAACAGTCAAGGAGGTCCAAATAAGTCCAATGAAACAGTCAATGAAGTCCAAATAACCCAACAAACAGCCAAGGAGGTCCAAATAGGTCCAATGAAACAGTCAAGGAGGTCCAAATAGGTCCAATGAAACAGTCAAGGAGGTCCAAATAGGTCCAATGAAACAGTCAAGGAGGTCCAAATAGGTCCAATGAAACAGTCAAGGAGGTCCAAATAAGTCCAATCCAAACTCATCTAAGATGATGAAGACCAAGCCCTAAAGCGAAAGACTATGAGGCAAACGAATGGTTGCCAAAATGGACGAATTTCATTTCTGCAATCTTTTGCCGCTTCACGCCAACGACATTTTTGGATTCTAACTGCAGCCCAACTGCCAATAACCAAAATGGATGAAATACCTGAAAAATACAGGTTTTCGCGTGACGCGAGAAATATACAAGACCAATCAGAGTTGAGAGATGCCGAAAGCCATTTTATGACAAAGTGTTATTAATAAGAAATACAATACATACCACCCCCACAGTAATTGTGCGTCTCTGTGCAAGGTCTGCCGCATTTACCAGTTACACTAACTCAATATCCTTAAGGTAATTCGCTAATGAGAATGTAACTCGTAACATTTCAAAATTATGTAAATGATACTACTTTTTAACAGAAGATCTTAAATATATTGCGTTAATCGGCTAATAGTAAGTTTTGGGAGGGAGTAAAAATGATAATTATATTTATGAACAGAATCATAGTAGTGACGTAAAGTGATCCTGTCATATTGGTATTAAGAAAAAAAGTGCCGAAAATGATTTCTTTAACAGGGACGGAGAAAGCAATGTTATATTCGTGTTCCTTCCTTCCTGTCCGTCTAGAATGACTTACGTGAGGTGTTGCGTGAACCGAGAAACACGCGCACACCTTTTAATGAAGGGTTCAAGGTGAAACGTCTTATCGCAAGTTGTCTTGGCTCCGGGCCTAAATCTTACCAACGAATCGACGGTACCTAATGAGGCGAAACCCTTTAATAAAAAAGGAGATCATTGATAAAATAAAATAAAAAAAACCGAAACCCCTGTCGGATCTATTTAGGATACTTAGAGACTCTTGAAATTTAAATATTCATAAGAAAGAGAGGCATGGTCATGTTAATGCATGATGAGATTAGAAGGTAGCGAGCTCTAAGGAGAGCGACCTCTAGAGGTTACAATAGAACGACCTTGGTCGGAGTAGAATACCGGGGAAGGGAGGTCGTTGAAAGGATAATACGGCATGGAGGTAGTAATCCTCTATAGGCTTAGAATAGGCCATTCACACCTTGGCTACACAGAGTGATGGACTTATTATGCCGTCTGACCTGCCCGATTGCTGCGTATGTCTCTAAGCCCTTGAAGTGTGATGCGGAAGAGGATTGTCCTGTTCAGAAAATCAATATAAAGGATGAATACTAACATCATAGAAAGGAACTCCGCAGAGAATTGTTGGGATTCCTATATAGGGCTGCCCTTACTAACCTAACCAGCCCTTAAAGATAACTTTAAATAAGAGGTTTTACTGCCAGCATTCTGAAGGGACACGCACCTTTAATTGAAACTTGTCTCATTTTGGGAGGATAGTTGTTTCCAATTCGCCCAAGTTGTTTGTGAATTAATTCTAGAACTACACGGCATTGATGGATGTATAGAGGCTGTCAGTGATTCTTATACAGTTTTCCTTTTTTCAATATTGTAGTACAGTAAATATGGACTTCTGAAAAAGACTTCCGTCACGCAGGGGCTGAGTTAACAAAGCAGATTTCCAACGTGCGCCACGTATTTTAACATATCTCAAAACTTAAAAGTCCAAGGAGAACAATAATTGGTATTTATGCTTCAAATAAATTGCTTCACAATATCTGAGCTTATTGTTTATATGAAAAGAGTAGGAGTAGGGATTTACTGATGGTCGAAAACTAAAAAAAGCAGATATCTCGGTTATTAATCGAGATAGTGAAAATACGCACATAATATTATTTATAGAATATTACATTTGCAAAAAGATTGGTTTTCTATACAATTTTTGTATCCGACGCTAAATAACGAAGATATTAAGAATTTTCGAGATTCCCCTCTATCACTGGTCGGATTTTAGTCATTAACGTACTTGATGTTTATTGTTACATAAAAAGATTAAATATCGAGTTTGGTAACGATCAAACAAAAATGTCGACCGCTAGAGCGTTAACAGACACACATAGGAAATTTGTTGAAAATTGAGTCATGAGTACGACCTTAATAGCTGATTTCCCTTAAGGGAAATTTCTTAATAAGGTGGCCTTTGATCAATTGAGTATCGAAGTTTTTGAGAATTAGCTAACACCATTCGTTTCCTTTAATCAAACTCCTTTCTTAAGTATGAATCTTCTTTCTTGACGTCTTTGGTAACAACCTTTTTACTGTCCTTTCAAAATTGTTAACACACCACAGAGCTCAGAAGATTATCTCACATTACTGATTACTGCGCTTCCTGGTATAAGTCTACTGGATACATTTTTATAAACGGATGTTAATACATCATAAATATTCTGAGAGGAAATAACTGATGAGGAATGTTGGCACAGACTCCAATGGTTGAATTAGCCCATCCTTATAGTAAATCAAGTTTATCCTAAAGAGAGAGAAGAAAGACAATTCTTGTAATGCGGTCGGAGGAATGTACAAGTTTTCCAAGATTATTAAAAATTGTTGTCATAAGTGGTTAATATCCAACCAATATTCTGGATGATTCCACTTTGAAACTAACAAATAAGCAAGGTTTGTTGAGCAAATAAAAACAAACTGACAGCAGTCAATAGTCACGGATTGACAGAAGGTTGTTCGCTTTCTAAACTTTGGATTGATGAGGAGTTGGATGATTATTGTAATATGCAGATGAAAGCCAGTCTTGATGGACGGGGCAGGCCTTTCTAAATGAGGTAACCATAATCCGGCAGTAAGTGGCTTATAGAGAAAAATGTCAGACGAAATCCTCTGATCACGGAGAGTCTCTGAGATCGGCCATCCCTGATTATGAGCCTATTAGCAGATTTCACTTGAGGCCCATCGATCCTACCCAGGAGAAAATTAGGTTCGTTCAAAATTTTATATATATATAAATATATATATATATATATATATACATAAATATGTATGTGTGTGTATCTGTTACCACTCTGGACGCCGCTATTTTTGTTTGATCTTTACCAAACCAAAAATATAAGTGTTTTATGCAAAACTAAGATTGTTAAAGGCTGAAATCTTTATAATGTTTCCGTTATTATGAGTCTGATTTAAAACTTTTATGAATGCTCTTTTATTGCACATAATAATTGTCTTTAAATGTTTTTATATATGTATTATGAGAGTTACATGCAAATGGGTTTTGCGATAACATCAATTAAGATTTTACGTACTTGTTTCGAAAATGTTTATTTGATCTGTACCATAGTCAACATTTAACCTCTTCTGTGAACAATAAAGATCATATTTGTTATTGGCAGAAATCGGACAAATTATCGTGGGAGCGTAGAAGAGGAGAGGGCGGTACAAAAAATCAAAATATCACGTAAATCAAGTATTAAGCGAGTTATTTATACAATTTCCAACCTACAATAACTCTCCGCTCCCCTGGAGATTTACTCATCGGGTTTTTAAAAAAAGTCCGTCACGCAGGGGCTGCGTAAACTAAGCAGATTTCCCACGTGAAGTTTTACAATAGACAAATTTCACGAGAGCAGAGTCAGTCAAAGAAACGGCCGAACTAGCTTTTGGCGGGAAAGTAACTCTCGTCCGTTAGGCTCCGAGATTAAATTAAAAACAATTCAATCTCAAAAAACAACAAGAACACAAAAGATGGACTTACCGTTAATGATAGCAGCGCTCTGAACACTTATTACACCAATACTAAATAGTACCACAGAATATCCATTATTTGTAAGATTTAATACTGCTGTGAATATTAAGTAAACAAATAAAGGGCAAGTCAAATGGTAAGAACCTTCCTGATAGCAAACAGTCTGAGTTCTAAACAATCAGGTTAGCCAGCTTTTACCGGAAATAAAAGCAATTACGGAAATATATTTGAATATAAGTTATAAATTTTATTCATATAACTATTTATTATATCTAGTACTGTAATTAATAATAGACCAGAATAATTTTAATCACAACCATTCCAAATTTAACTCTTCGCAGGTCGCTAAGCCGTCCGTTGGACGGCAAACAGGTGTTTTGGTTGTTATTAGGAAATTGAAATTTCCGTTGGCTTTACGGGGTACAGTTATTCTACCTGTTATTCATCCCCTACAATAAAAGGGTAAAAGTGAATCTCAGTCGTTCCATGAACAGTCAACAGTGAACATTGAAGTGAACAGTTGTGTCCTGCCGTCCGTAATACGTCTAGCGCCTGGTGGTGTAATTGAAATTGTCATCAAAATGTAAGTAAGAATTGAAGTTTTTTCTCCCAAGTTTTTACTTATTGATATTTATCTTTATTACTATTTGATTTGACTTTATTACTATTTAAATGTGTAGTTTTGATTTCATCAATGCACAACAACTATGAAATCAACAAAGAAACCAACAAACCAGAAATAATCATGGACTACAATGCAACTAAAGGAGGAGTTGATACGGTCGACAAGTTGTGCTCGGGTTACTCAGTAAAAAGAGTAACGAAAAGATGGCCGATGGTAATTTTTTATCATATCATGAATATAGCTGGGATCAATACACAGATATTGTTTTCTTCAGTATTACCAATAGAAGCTCCTGATCGAAGAAGTATCTTTCTCAAAAATCTAGCTCAAGATTTGATGAAGGAACAATTGTATGCCAGGTCAGAGATAAAAAATCTTCCCATTGACGTGAAAGCTTTTCTAAGCGTTCGTTACCCGAAAAGAGCTATTGAAGATGTCGAAGAGACTGCTACATCTTCAGGCGCAGTTCCCAAGAAAAAGTGGCTAAGAGGTGTGTGTAAAAAATGCAAATCAAGAAAATCAAACACTACAAAGACATGTGAAAAGTGTTCAGCGTTTGTGTGTGGGAAACATTCCAAAAGAATATGTGAAGATTGCTTGAATGCCATCGAAGGAGTTAACGAAGGCAGGTCGTAATATATTGTGTCATATTTATGTATTATTTGTTCATTATATATATACATATATATATATATATATATATATATATATATATATATATATATACATGTATATATATATATATATATATATATATATATATATATATATATATATATATGTATTAGTAATATAGTATTTTGACACATAAAAACTTGATTAGTAATAAGAATAACACATATTTTGTTTCCCAATTCGATTTTTTTTTCATCTCATTTGAATTCATTAAAAAAATTTTTTTTCTTAAGTTGACGAACGTGTTGAAAATAAGTATACTTTGTTGGATATCAAAATGTTTTTGCATAAGCCATATATATGTGCAAAATTGATTTAGTTAATTATAAATGTTGAACAAATTTTGTTTTTGATTTTTAAATAAATTCATATATGATTTTCAAATGTTTTTTTTTTTTTTTTTTTTTACCTATAAATGAACAATCTTATAATTACAGAAAGTAAATTCATCATTAAGAGTCAATTGGTAAGTGAAATAGAACAAAAGATGTACGCCGTCCAAAATACGGCTAGCGCCTGGTGGTGTTACAAAAACCTTAGCGACCAGCGAAGGGTTAAGAATCCGGGAAGAAAAGAGAAAGGGGGGGGGGGCAAAATAAGATTCAGACGGTTATGAGATTTTCACATGATTAAGGAACAAGCAGGTTTGCCAGCGAAGGTTTACTATAGATAAATAAACATACAGGTGAATATACTAAATATTAGTGAATATTTATAAATATATGTAAATATACTTCCGTGAATATTAGTGAATAATTACAAACGGCAATGAGAAATCTTTCAGCGAATTTACAATATAAGTTAATAATCCCTACAACGTATTACGGCTGGATTGTAAACAAACAGGTTAGCCAACCTTGTAGCGCAGTATCGATAGATAGACCGGAAAAACAAACAATTAAAGAAATATATCTGAATATAAAATATTAATTTTATTGGAAACTATTTACTATAGTTAGTGGAGTAATTTGAAATGAATCAAAATAATTTATATCTCAATCACTCAGATCTTTGTAGTCCAAGAAAAAAGGGGGGGGGGGTGAACAGAACGTATTTGTTTTTATCTCGTAAAATAAAGCTTTGTTGAAAAAAATATTTTGTATTTAACCTAATAATGAGGTAGTTCATGAGATATAAGCTTATTATTAATATGCCCCTAGTAGGAGTGGGGGTTTACTGAAAGCGGAACTCATTACAAAAAATACAAATATCTCGGTTAATACTCATTATACGGAAAATATGTATAGAACAATATTTATAGTAAATGTAATTTGCAATAAGATTGATTGTATACAACTTTTCGATCCGACGTACAGTAACGGAGATATTTTGATTTTTCGAAAATCCTCCCCTCTAAACCCCCCCCCCCTCATTTTCGTCATCTACTAAGTAGGATCGATGGACATTTGAAGAAAAATGTCGAAAATTCCGTCATGAGTACAACCTCAATAGCTGATTTCCCTTAGGGGAAATCTGCTAAAAATGGAAATAGGGAACATGTGGTGAGATGAGATCAAGAAGTGTATTCTATCAGCATTTGGAAAATCTGTATAGTTTACGCAGCTCCTGCGTGACGGATTCATATGGTAATTTCGCCGACACCAGAGCTCTTGAAGGAGAAGGGGCCTCAGGGATTGTTTCTTCCCTCCTTGTATTCTTATCCTTTCTCCATTTGTCCTTCTTCATGACCTAGGGAGATCCCTTCCGCTTTGTGCAGGTTCCTTTCATCCTTTTTCTTTTTTTTTGTTACACCTATTTTCTATGACCTACATTCCTTTTTCCGGTCTTACTTCTGATCCTATGGTAAATAAGTAACAAAAAAACAAAGCAGTTCTTTGGATTCTTAATTTGGTATATTAACATTTATTTTATTGACTTTACTCAATCCAGTAATTGATAAGAGCTGCATTAGTTTTATTAAAGAGTCACTGTCATCCCCTAGTATTTCAAACAATACTTCTGACATACCAAAAGGGACTTTGCTATCTTAGGTTATCTTAGGTATGAGTTCTAAATTCTGAAAGTATGTGAGCAACTGTCCACAAGCAATGCAAGTTGTAAGCTCTTCCGATTTCATCGGGTGATGGCCATTTTTGAGGTGGTACATCTCAACTCAGGGACTCAGGTTGGCCGGCGGGTTAAGGCGTTGGTCTTAATCTCGCCAGGTAGACCTAGAGTGGCGGGTTCGATTCCCGCCCTGGGCAGTAGAAAGTTATTTAGTGTCGGACTCATTAAATAAACTCCTTGGGCCCACCATGGCTAGAAAATGGTGGTAACCTGTTGATAACCTGTCCCGATTAGCCATTGTAGCATAAAGTGGACGTAAATAATAATAATAAACAAAACTCAAATTAATATAAACTTTTTTTGCTTATTGAAGTTTTTCAGAGTGTGAGACAATTTTTTATAGTGGGGAGCTTATTGAATCGTTACAATAATTTTGGACTGCTCGGAACTCCTGTTGTCATGTTTGAGAGTTCCTCCAGTTCCCCGGTAGACGTCTCCATTCATGGGTCCCCACCTCCACAAGTCGTCGTACAGATGATTAAGCCATCATTGTCTTGACCTGCCTCTTTTCTGCTCTTCCTCCTGGTGTAGCACCACTCAGCATCTTTTTGGGCAGTTTTCCGCGTTTCTTTTCCAAGTACCAAACACCAAAGGCTCTGCCCTTTCTTTTTGTTAGGATTGGCAACTGGTTCAACATATAATTCCATTACTTCTTTAGCTCCTTAACAACTTAAATATCTTTCGCAAGTTGGTATACTCAGATAATATCCCAATATCATTACCATTTCTCATTCTACTGATCCTGATATTGAAGGAACCTCTTGCCTGGAGGAAGGAGTAGTAAGCACTCCAGAATTAAAAAATACCGCTGGGTTAGGAAGGCGAACTAGAGACCGGGTAGATTTAATTTATTCTGGAATTAAACTTCCCATTTTTCCTCTCACATTTTCTCTCAGCCAGATTAATCTGCCTCCCATTTTTACCATCATTTTTTCATCCTTTTCACCTTGATGTGCCTACAAAAGTTTTATTTTCCGTTGCCTATTAAAAATAATTTTTAATCTTCTATGAGTTATTTCAGCCCAACTGTATGATAATTTTTTCTGAAATTCATTGCTGGGCCAGCAGGTATAAATTCCTCTTGTATTTCAATATTCTTTAGTAACTTAGTGTTTATTTACAATTTTATTTCAATCTGTGGTTACATGATAAATCGAATTTCAGTTTTTTGGATAAAGAAGTATTTATAATGTTATTTGGGGAAGGTTGTATTTATATTTATATTGAAGATAATGTACTTTGAAACATAAAATAAATTCAAAATCAAGAAGAGTTATTATTTATTCACCTTGCCAAGAAAGTTAGAAGTTATTATCATGCAATTTTAATTATTTTACATATTTGTGTACAGTTCTCATTCGCAAATAACGAGTATGCATTAAAGTAGCTTTCGATAGATTTAAAAGTTAAATAAATATAAATGTATGAAGTCCTTTAGCAATTAATTAATACTTGCGTGATTTAGCCCTGAGCAGAATAAGCGAAAGAAACAACTTACCTAGAAAGAAAAAAAAAAACAGAACATTAGAAATTTTATACAAAAAAAAAACATAATTATGACAATATAAAATACTATTTACAATTAAATTTTGTTCATAAATATAACGATATTTTAAAATTTGATACTCTGATTTAATGTGCATAATTAGTTAGAGATAACAAAAATTAAGTTATTAACAAAACGTCGAGTCGCTAGTTCTTGTACGTTTGGGATTGATGAAAGTGTATCATTTGTATGTCACGTACAGTATGGTTTTAGCAGATTTCCCTTATGTAAAATCAACTATTGAGGTTGCACTCACGCCGCGTTTTTCGAAACATTTTTTTTTCTCTCTCTCTCTCTCTCACTCTCTCTCTCTTACACACACACTGTTCTTAACATTCTTCTCTAACTTAAATGTAAGCACACTCGTTGTATTTTTGCAGATTCCTGTTAAGGAAAATCAGCAATTGTGGTTGTACTCTTGAAGCGATTTTCAAACAATTTCGCCCTATACCAGTTGGTGGGAACTTTTCAAGTTTTGGCATTTACCAATGAAACCAACTGTTGCTAATGAGGTTTCACTTCAAGAACCATAGCCACTAAATATTTCATGTCAAGCTTAAAAGTCCAGAGAATAGATAATGGAAGGCCACTTGTTCAGCATGAAGGAAATCTGCCAAAGTTTACGAAACCCCTGCGTGGCAGACTTTTAAATATTTACCTATAGTAAGGTACAGTTACATTCTAAGGTGTTCAGGCCATTATAGTACTAAAGATCATAATCTACAGTGATTTGCAGGAAGCTGTTAATATTCATAATAGTAAGCTGTTAATATGTAGTTAGTTGCGCTTGTCCAAACCTGAAAATAGTTGCTTCCTTTCAGTATCATATTTATTAATGAAACAGAGTCATTTACAGGCTATATTATAGAAAATAGTTTTACGTAGTTATCTCGGACGAAGTATAATCCCGCTGGATCGTTAAGAGATATCAATGAACGGTGAGTCACCAGAGTATTGTGAGTCGGGACTGCGCATTGTGTAGTGAGTGGAGGGAGAGGACACTGGCTCAAACAGGTTCCAGTGCAGGCATTGTCTTGTAAGGTCAGCCAAGATAATGTGCTGAGGCCGAATGGCGGGCCAGTGGCGTTACCTTGAGGTACACCTTACAAGACTCTCTCTCTTTCTCTCTTATATACTCTCTCTATACATTGGAATAAAGTCCGTCACGCAGGGGCTGCGTAAACTAAGCAGTAGGTTTACTATAGATAAATATACATACTGGTAACACTACCTTGAGTATTAAGTGCATAAATACAAACGGTAATGAGAAATTAATCAGCCAATTTGCAAGTTAATAATTTCGACAACAGATGAATTCCAAATAAACAGATCAGCCAACCCCTCAGAGCTTAATAAACAGATATTATGATACTAGCGGACCCAACAGACGTTGCCCTGCATGATATTTCAAGCGATTAGGATATTAAATTTAATAATATTATGTTTAAAACAAAAGCTACTTTTAATAACACAAAAATCAACTTTTGTTATGTGCACGTTTGCCTAAACTTATTTTAGGCCTCCGTTATAACCTTCACTCCCGTTCGAACCTAAACAATTTAATATAGCTTATAATCATGGAAGAATTAATGCTAGTTTACATATAGAGTTTTGTTAAGTTCGGTTCAATCGTTAGTGCCCAATAAAATTGTTGGCTCCCGCTTTAATTTTTTAGTGCATATCTCGTTTATACCTTGTTTTACGCCAAATGTGAATATAACAAAAGTTACTCTAATTAACAAAATAAACAACTTTTATGCTGTGCATATTTGCAGGAAAACCCAATAACAAAAGAAATATCACAATTTTTAATTTTTGGCCTCCCTCACAACCCCCACTTCTGCTCCATCTGCTGGGCTGATTTGTGAATCTAAACCATCGAGAGCGTCACCCAAACACATACAAAAAAATTCATTCAAATCGGTCCAGCCGTCTAGGAGTTCAGTGACATACACACGTACATTAGAATTATGTATATAAAAATATCTGAATATAACTTATTAATTTTATTGAAAACTATTTACTATAGCTAGTGCTGTAATCTAAAATGAATCACAATAGTTTTTATCTCAATCACACAAATTTTATTAACCCAAAAACAAAAGAAGGGATCATGTATGGAATGTATTTGCACATAACTTACTAAGTTAAAGTTTAATGAAAACAATATTTGGTATTTAACCTTGTAATGAAGTCTTTTCACGATGTAACAGTTTATTATTAATATGACATGAGTAGGAGTGGAGGTTTACTGAATGTGGAAAACTATAAAATCCAAATATCTCGTTTAACATTCATGATACAGAAAATATGTGTAGAACAAAATTTGTTGATCATTCAATTTGCAATAAGATTGGTTTTATACAATTTCTAGATCCAACATGTAGCAACGTATATCGAATTTCCGAAATTCCCCCTCTAAACCCTTCCTCTCCCTTCCCACTACTTCGATAACAAGATTTTTTGGCATTTACATTTGCAATATGATTGGTCCTGTATACTTTTTCAATCTGAGGTATAATAACGAAGATATTTCGAATTTTTGAGGCAAGGCGGAGTCTCATGTGTTTTCCATTTATTGACTTTCGGCCATTTCTCCTTTAACAACTTATTGCTAAAATAGGAGTTAGTGTTTACTACTTGCCTTTGAAGAAGCATAATATATGTCATCAGATTCCCCTTAAGTGAAATCAGCTATCAAGGCAAGGCTTGTACGTATGCGTGTGTGTGTGTGTGTTGAACGAAAGTTGTTGCCTCACAAGTACAGTTCTAATAGCTCATTTCCCTTAAGGGCTATCTGCTAGCATATATTATGCCGCTACAAAGGAGTTTTTTTGGCAATAGTCCCCGGACACACGATGTGCACCTGCCCGGCAATGCGTGCTTCGCATGATTGCTTGGCAAATGACCTAAGCATACCAAATACTACTAACAAGGCAAAACAAGCTTCGTTTGACAGCTGGCAAAAAAAATATAACGGCACGGGCTGGCCATTAGAAACATTATTTATTCCTGACAATAGGCCTTCCACATTTGTGGAATACTTTTATATATTGAAAACTCAAATGTCTTCTTAATGGATTTTTGTTATTTCTTTTTTTTTAGACCTTCATATTCTTATTTATGATGAACTTTTAGGTTAAATTGACTCTGTTCCCAAAAAATAGGAACAATATTGGCTGGATTCCAGAGGAAAAATGATTTGTAGATATTTTTATTATTCTACGATAAATCCTTGAGAATAATAACTTTTATAATCTACATCTTTTTAAAAAAATAAATTGTATTTAAAGGCTAGAAAATGTAAAGATCTTCATTTATCAAAAGTCTGTAATGGCCAAATTTTGATAGTTGTAGTTCCGAGTTTATGATAATAAAGTATAATCTGTAGAACGACAACATACCATTTGTAATAGTACAAAGTCCGTCACGCAGGGGCAAATCGCTAAAGAAAGAGGGACACATTATCTTTTTTAGAATGCTTCAAACAATAGTCTTGGATTCCTGTGGCCACTCCAATGTAAAACCAATGAAAAGAGTTGCTCCTAGTGTTACAATCAAATTTACAATAAGATAGAAGCTATACAATTAATCAATCCGACCTACAATAACAGAGATAATTTGCATCAAAATTAAGGCGAAATCGACTCCTATACACCTTAAGGGAAATCTATTCAAATAAAAATAAAAAATAGTATACTATTTATGTTATAATTGTAATGTTCAAAAATTGTTGACGATTACATGTTTTCTCTATCTCAAACTTAACAGAGATATTAGCATTTTTGAATGAAAAGGCCTCCCCTTAGCATTAGCCCATCCCCCCCCCCCTCTACTCCCCCTCTGGGGAAAAATTATTTTGGTTTTAGATTTCATTATCAGTTTTGACTCTCCCTGAATCCATTTTGACTCCAGGTGTCATAACGCACTAGCCTTGAAATGTTGAAATTTCATATTTGGAATAGCTTAACGCCTAGCTGTGCCTCACCTTTTAATTTAACTTGACTAAATTGGGCAGGAAAAGAGGAAGGCGAAAAAAAGTCAAATATCTCTGCAACTATTAGCTATAAAGATTTTTATAAGCATTTTTTTTTTTTTTATCATCAAAAGATCTAGACATTTATGTTCTCGGCCTTCAGTAAAACCCAATTCCTACTCATGCCATATTAACAATAAGGTGTTATATTATGAAGCACATTATTTTAATCCTAAATACCAAATATTGTTCTCATTGAACTTTTATGTTTTGAGGTAGAAATACCCCGCTAGCGTGGGAAATCTGCTTAGTCAACGGAGCTACTGCGTGAAGGACTTTTTTTATTATTCAGATGTCCCAAGCAATGCGATACCTTAGTTTGTATGATATAGAGAAATATAGAGATAGACGTGTCAAATAATTCTAGTAAACTAATGGCATTCGCTTAGAACAGCTGATTTCTCTAGCCATTCCCAATTATTCGAAAATTAACTTCAATGAAGATGAACTAATGCTTCACTGTGACGGAGTATATGGGTGATAGTGAGGGAGGAGAGAGACACAACTGTTGAGACTCGTGATAAGAGATAATAGAGAGAGAAAGAGGGAGGGTAGCCCCACCCTGTAGTATTGATTAGAACTTCCCCCACCCCAGGGCAACTCTGCACCAAATACCATCGCCAGCCATACCTCTCCCCTCTATGCCAAACATCCACATACATATCAACATATATATATATATATATATATATATATATATATATATATATATATATATATATATATATATATATATGTATATATATAATATATATATTTGTGTGTGTGTGTGTTCGTGCGAGCGTGCGTGCGTGTGTGTGTATATATACATACATACATACACAAACACACACACACACACACACACACACACATACAATGAGAATACTGATACCTAAAAGATGCAAATATCACTGTTAATGTTTCAGGTAGAGAAAACTTGTATATGAGTGAACAATTTTATAACATTACAATTACAGCTTAAATAGTTTACTATTTTCATTTTTATTTGAGCAGATTTCCCTTAAGTTTTTTAAGGGCGGAATTTTTAAAATGCTAATAGCTACAGGGTTATCTCAAGGTTACCACCCTTTTCCAGCCAAGATGGGACTAATGATTTTATTTAATGAGGTTTGTAAGTAGTAAACCTATTTATCTAATAAAACTTCTTACTCTTGATCTACCGATTTTAGAAAAACACAAACTAAGTATCAGACTCAAACAAATATATTATCAATATAAAACTCAAGTGCAAGTAATACAAAAGTATTACTTGCACTTGAGTTTTGTATTACTTACACTCTGTTATTATTCGTCAGATCAAATAATTCTATAGATCCTATCTTATTGTAAATTTGACTATCTATAAATGTTTTTATATACATTTTCTCGACATAATAAATATTAACCAAGAAATTGACGTTATTTAGTTTTCAGCCTTGAGTAAACCCCCTCTCCTACTCAAGTGATATTAACAATAAGCAGTTATATTATGAAACACTTTCTTTGGAACTTAAATACCAAATGTTTCACACTCAACTTTGAATTTTTGAGATTAATTTAAATATGAGGCATACGTGGGAAATCTTTTAAGTTAACGCAACCCCTCTACAATTCTTCTATGCATTTTTTCAGAACTCAAATATTAAGAGAGTTATTCGTAATTCCTTGTTTTTGAATCCTTAGTACCTACCCCCTCCGGGGGCGTCTTTTATTCATCCGTTTTTTACATAGAAAAGAGAATATATGGTCCGATGAGGTGAGAAGTATTCTATACCCTCACGTGGGAAACCTGCTTAGTTAACGCAGCCCCGGCGTGACGGACTTTTTTTTTTTTGGGGAGCTGGTAATCACAACAAAAATCTGTTATGGCCACCACAAGACTTTCTCGTACTCGTGTTAAATAAAATAATCAAAATGTCGGTTGCATTTCGTTTAAAGTTAATTCATTTGAAAGTAACATACGCGATTGGAGAAGCAGCGGTTCGAAAAATGTCATGGAACATAAATGTCTAGATCTTTTCATGAGATGTGTGAACACGTCAAGTCTTGACTCTGAACTGTTATTTGATCTATACAGTTCTGCAAATTGACCGTTTAATTCTACTCTAATGTCCATATTCTTTTATGGATGAAATTGGAGGAGGAATAGAGGAGTTTAATGGAGGGGGTTGGAATTTCAAATTTACCCTTCATCATGAGTCGGATCAGAACATTTTGCAGAACAAAACTTGTTAAAATATTTATGTTCTACAATTGTTACTATATACATTTTATCGTAAATCATGTATCAAGAGAGTTATTAGTTATTTCCTGTTTTCAGTCTTCAGTAAGTTAGTAAGTATAGCAGAAAGTGAGAAATATGGTTAGTTTATGCAGCTACTGCGTGACAGACCTTTTTAAGTTTTAGGCTACTGCACATCCCTACTCCTGTTACAAGTACCTTTGCATCTGATGTCCTTGCCTAATTTCAAGTCCTGTTTATATAGGGAACTTATTACAGGAAAAATTGAGGATTGAAAGAGGCATATCTGATCTTGTCCTTTTCGTGGGAAATCTTCTTACATTACGCAGCCCCTGCGTTACTGACTCTTGGCATTGCCAGTGCAACCCTAGGACGGTATGTTTTTAGGGACCTTACGTCAGTGGCAGCGTTCTCCCAGGCAGAGCACGATGATGACTCCTCTCACGCGAATAGTTCTGCCAGAACGGATTCCTATCTTGCATCGGCATATCCTCTGTGTTCGTGAGAGTCAACGCTCCGCAGACCCGACATTACGCAATTAGCATAACCATACATTAGCCTATAGCGGAATTCTTACTTTCAGTTTTGAGAAAGGAAACCCCCGCTTTACCAGGACAGGCAGCAAATGGAGATTCTAACTCTTGCCTAGTGGCAGCACCAAAAGAGCCATTTTACAACAGTGAAATAGAAAAGTTTTGGCCTTTAAGTAAAAGAAGTGTCCCTTAATCCAGATAATTCTTTAAATTAATAGTTTTAATTAATTTCAAAACCTCATGTATTCAAGCGATGGTCTTAATCTCATTTGGAGAAACTGGATTCGTGGGTTAGATTCTCACTTGCGGATTAGGAATTTAGTTAGGGCCGAACTCATTAAATAAAATCCTTAGTTCTAAGATGACTAGAAAAGGGTGGTAACCTGTAGATAACACGTTAGCCTTGGTAGCACATAGTGAGCGTTAATAAATAACATTAATTTCCGGAGATCCTTTAGTTTCATCCAGGATATAGTCTACTGAAAAAAATCTAAACAACACAAAATTGTATTTAAATCGACTTATATAATAAGGTACCTCACAAAGCATGAATACATGTTACAGGAATAAGTGTCATAATATTCGTCTATTTTATGAATGTTTGATGCCCATATATCCGTTTTCAAATCAGTAATAATTTACATTTACTAATACGGATTTGGAAGTTGGTTTTGGCAGCGAATCTTCAAAACAAGTTGGAGTGGAAAAAATCCAACTTGGAAGTACAAAATGATAAGCAAGAGTCTTATCAAGGTCATGGAAACAATGAGGGTGAAAATTCTTCTGCATGTCATAAGGCACACCGATTTCACCACAAATATACCTGAAGGTAAGGCGGTGAGGGAGGCTTAGAAAATCCTACTTTGAAGACAAGAAAAATCTCATGGATTTCGGGGAGTGTACTAATATTAAAAGATCGGCTTCCAATAGAACACAATGGTTGGAACTACAAGGCGTACATTTAAATCATGATGATATACGGTTTTCAGAAATATGTCTCAAATAGCATTTCAATATTATCTTTGTTTATTATTTTTTAATATTATTAATTATGGTGATAAATTATCATTTCAAACAGAGGTATTCGTGCTACTACTGTACAGTACTGTTGTGGTTTCAGAATTTTACGTGAACTACTCCGCAGAGTTGAAATTGGACCTAAAGGAGGAGAGGTGTCTCGTCGAATTCGAAATATCTCTTTTATCATGATTAGAATAAAAAAAAAGTGAAACAAACTTGTTGCAAGATTAATTTTCTACACTATTGTTTATACACAATGTTTTCCTGACTCCAATATTAAGCGAGTAATTGAATGTCTTGATCAACTTAAATATCGATTCCTGTTTACATACAGAACAGTATTGAAGAGACGGCGAGATGACTCACTGCAGTATCAGTCCAGTATGTGGGATATGCTTAGTTTAAACAGCCCTTGCGTGATAGAATGTTAACGAATACAATAGTATATAAATACAATGAAGTATGTTTGAATCTTCACAAATCATAGTATATGAGTAACAAAAATAATATTTGTTAAAGCTTTGACCATTTGCAAAGTACATGTAAATATAATGCCAACTCCCCTCCCTCCCCCACTGAGAGGGAGGAAATTTAAAACGAAAATATAACAAAGTATAAATATTGCTGGTCCATGAGTCAGTAACTGAGGGCAGTCCTAGTGCAGACTGCTCGAAGGGGTTCTAACCGAAGGCGAGAAAGGTGGGCGTGGTGAAAAATTGGGTGGCGGGAATTTATTCAGCGCGGTTGGCACTACTGCCAAACAGGAAAGGGTCATAAATCTGGAGTCAGCTGGAATTTATCGATCTGCCTAGATCAGGGTGGGCTAGAACTATCTGCACAGCATACCCAGGCTGAGGTAGAGGCAAATTGATAACAATCCCAATGATAAGAGCTATCATCTTGTCTATCAGTAAACCGTAAATCGATATAACCTCCCGAATTGTTATTGCTGGAGAGAGAGAGAAGTGTTGACCTAGTTTTGCTATCCTACTTTATTTCCGAATGAACTCTCCCAAACTCCCTAAGTCTTAGAAATACTTAGAACTTTAAACTTCCCAGGGTATTTCCGCTAGTACAAGAAATATTGTAAGGAATCTCTAGAAAATTAGTATTTAAAATGCATATATACATCAAATTGGTATTAAAAATGCATACATATATAAATAAATATAAATTTATACGACCATAGGAAGGGACCATAGTTCAGGTTAAAAAAAAAAAAAACATTTTTCGGAAACTTACTTCTAAGAGAACTATTCTGGCTGTACTAGATAATGAAAATGGTGAAAAATCTAATAATATGCACTCTGTGCTAATGGATTATTTTAAAGATTATAAGCGAAGGCAAGTTTGTTTACGCACGAAATCGGACTGGGAAAAGTTTAGTGTGTTGGTCAAATGTAAAGGCGTTAATAACCTTTTTGTTTATAGAGCTTTATAGAGCATCCTTCTAACGCGGGAGTTTATTTATGTTTTGTGCATTCCATCCTTTGGATACTACACACATTTCAATAAATAAATATAATAGTTTGTGTACAATAATTATAAATATTATAAAAGCAACAAAATAAAATTAAAAGAAAAACCATATGTAATCATTACATATGTGAACAGTAAGTGTAAATCTACAAAATGTGTCCAATTCTTGTATAAATGTATTAAATCCCTTGTATGTGAGTAATAGTTTCGGCCATGTTCCGTTTATTAGGGTAATGTACTTAATGAGTTTTCTTCTTGGACCTTCAAGTAATAAGAGGTGGTCATATGTTATGTCTGTCCATTCTCATTGTCACATTTGCATGCATTTATGTTTCTTAGTTTAAATTTGTACGAGCTTTTTGTAGGTCCTTGTCCTGATATAAGTTGTATTAACTTAAAATTGGTGTTATTTTTTGTCTCTGGTATATACTTGATATGCACTTATGTAATTGTCGTCCTTTAGGTGTGTTGGCCCCCCCCCCCCATCTTGCCCTTCAGGGAAATCAGCTATTGAGGTTGTACTCATGACGGAATGATCGAAATGTTTCTTCAAATGTCCATCGATCCTACCTAGTAGATGACGAAAATGAGGTCATTTTTTTATAAGATTCGTTTCTCAAAAGAGTTTGAATGGTCTGTTTAGTTAGTTTAGAGCATTTAATAGGTATTGACTCGTGTATTGAAGCTATACGTATTTGCAAGTAGGTCTGCTGAGCCATTTCCTATAATGCCTTTTCTTAGTCATAAATATTAAAAAATAATCTTTTGCATCAAATAATGTACTTTAATTGCTGCCCATTATCTCTCTTGACAGCTATTAACTTATATTCGACCGCTTGCCCGTTGAGCCATTTTTTCATCACTTTTGATATCATGTTGAACTTAAGCCTCAATTAATTTTTGCGTAGGAATTTTACAAGGGGGATGAAAATGGAGAATAGAATGCATGATGTAGACATCTCTGCGTCATTCCAACATGTAAGGAATCTTTGGGTGGACCTTTTTGCAATGTTTGAGTTCGTTAGAAAATCAAATTCTGCAGTTTGGTTAGTAGTATTAAGTATAGCAGCCATGTAATTGGGCTCGTATACTATTAATTTTTAGGGTGGAACGCACCTTTAGTAAATATTAATAATTAAATTAATTAATTCAATTTCATTTGAAGAGAATATTTTTCTCGCACCAGACGGGAGTCGAACTTGGTATCCTGGATGTTAAGTCCAATACTCCATCGTTTGAGCTATAGGGGATCTACTTGGTTTAACCTTTTGGGATTTCGTTTTGTTGCAGTTTCCCCTGAGGTAAATCACCAATCGAGGTTACCCGCATATCACAATTTTTGTAGAAATTCTTCAAATGCACATAGATCCTATCAAGGAGATGACAAAAATTCCGTCACGCAGGGGCTGCGTAGACTAAGCAGATTTCCCACGTGTTGGATACGCTCTTGATCTGAACACCATCTATTCGCCGGTAATAATAAGGCTATGTAAACAAGACTTGAAATTTCAGCTGGTCATTAGAAGTTTTATGAGTCAGGTGCTCGAAGTGAAAATCGCATTAATAGAAGTGGGGGTTTACAGATGAAGACGTAAAACTGAAAAAATGCAATTGTCCAAGTTAAAGGAAAAGGGTTAATATTCCATATATAGAAAAAAATATATAATTTTTATAAATACCACAACTGAATCACAATAATAACGAATATATGGTTCTTTTCTAAGATTTCTTCTATATTTTCAAAGAATGTAAATATCAATTAAAATACCTGTTAGAAAAACAATCTATGAAACCAAAAATTATATATAAATTGCAACAAAGTCGTTATATAAAATTTGTCGATTTCAGCCGTTAACAAACTTGATTATTATCTTTATTTTTACATAAACCTTTAAATACCGAGTTAGGTAACGATCAATCCAAAATGTCGAATGCTAGAGCATGTATATGTATTTAATTTATTTCATTCCTATAGAAACCCTATAAGAAGGTCCTTTATTTTTCGTGTATGTCCCATGCATTTTAAGTGATATTTAAATTATAGTATTGCTATAAACAAATTAACGATAATAACATTAAATAAAAAAGAAAACAATGAGAAAAGTGTGAACCTTAATATAATAATTATTGATTATTCTTCATCTTTAAGGGTAGTTACTTTTGTCAGCTGTAAAAAGTATACAATTTATGAATCGTGTCAAAAGCATGTTCTGCGAATATTTTAAGAGCATTATTATATTTTGAAAATAGCTTAACTTCTTCATGAGGATATTTGCCTTTTTGTCTTTCAATGTCCTGTTCTAGTTTTTGTCATTCGTTAGAAACTGCTCTGCAATCATATATTACGTGTTGACACGTTTGTGGAGTTGTGTATGTAACAAGAGCAAGTATTGTTTACTATTATGTTGAATCAGTGGTAGTAAGGAGTTGGTTACTAGTGTCATGTAGAAGTCAGTCTATGTATTTTCAGTTAAAATGTGTGTTAATGTTTGGAATGAAAAGGGCAACCTCAATCGCTGATTTCCCTTGAGAATTGCTAATATTATGTTTCTAAGAGATTTATCTATCTATCTAAATATCTATCTATCTATCTATCTATCTATCTATCTATCTATCTATCTATCTATCTATCTATCTATATATATATATATATATATATATATATATATATATATATATATATATATATATAAAATTGTAACATTTGTCTGTACATTGATTTTTTTCGCGAAATTTCAGGATAACGTTTCGCTAACGATTGAACCGAACTTATCAAAACTCGGTATGTCAATTAGCAGTAATTCTTCAATGGTTATAAGCTATATTAAAATTTTTAGGTTAGAACGGGAGTGGGGGTTATAAGGGAGGCCTGAAATAAAAATTCGCGATATTTCATTGTCTATTTGTATTTCGACTAACATGCACTTACCAAAAGTTGTTTACTTTGTTATTTAGATTAACTTTTGTTTTATACATTTCTCCAAGAACAATGAGTGGAGCAAGTAATTTGCGTAGAAATATTGATATGCTCAACAATTCATTCCAATTTGAACTATAAGGTACCCCACCTAGAAAAATTAATTCAAATCTACGTTAATATTCTGTCGTTAATAACTGAAATCTATGCATAATGCACAGGAGACGGGAAATATGACAAAATGGAGGACAGTGAAGTCTTACATAAAAAATTAATTTTATTATTAAGAAATGCCAACAACGGGAATAAATCCTAAACACTGGGACGGGTAAATGTCAAAATAGTGTGCAAAGTAAAGCCTTGCCAAAAAAATACCATCACCATTCAGCCTCAAATCAATTCCCGGGCGAAGCCGGGTATCTGAGCTAGTATATATACGTATGTATGTATATATATATATATATATATATATATATATATATATATAAAAATTGTAACCTCTGTCTGTACATTGATTTTTTTCGCGAAATTTCACGATAACTTTTCGTTTCACATGTCATCATAACTACATTTTGTTTCTTTCGTGTCTGTTTGTTTGTTTGTTACCTTTTCACGCATAAACGGCTGAACCGAATTTTATGAAACTTGGTATGTATATTACTACTAACCCAACTTAGACTTTAGGCTATATTAATTTTCTCTGAGACGAACAGGAGTGGGGGTTATAAGGAAAGCCTGAAATTAAAAATATCGATATTTCGTTTTCTATTGGTTTTTCGGCAAATATGCACATAACAAAAGTTGTTTATTTTGTTATTTAGAGTAACTTTTGTTATATACACTTTTGTCGTATACCGAAGTTTAAATGCGTTATACGCTAAAAATTATAGCGGGAGTCAACAATATTATTTGCCAAAAAAGACTCAACCGAACTAAATAAAACTCGGTAAGTATGTGTATTAGCAGTGAGGCCTTCATTATAATAAGCCATACCAATATTTCTATGTACGGGCAGGAGTGGGGGTTATAAGGGAAGCCTGAAATTAAAAATAGCGATATTTCGTTTCCTATTGGTTTTTCCGCAAATAAAAACATAACAAAAGTTGTTTATTTTGTTATTTGGAGTAACTTTTGTTATATACACTTTTTTCGTAAACCGAATTATAAACGAGAGATACGCTAAAACCTATAGCGGAAGTGAACAATTTTATTTGGAACAAAATACCCCACCGAAATAAATAAAACTCGGTATTTGTATTAGAACTAACGCTTTCATTATAACAAGCCATACCAACATTTCTAGGGACGGGCAGGAGTGGGGGTGATAAGGGAAGACAGAAATTAAAAATAGCGATATTTCGTTTCCTGTTGGTTTATCGGCAAATTTGAACATAACAAAAGTTGTTTATTTTATTATTTAAAGTAACTTTTGTTATATACACGTTTTTCGTATACCGAATTATAAACGAGATATACGCTAAAACCTACAGAGGAAGAGAACAATTTTATTTGGGACAAAAGACCCAACCGAAATGAATAAAACTCGGTATGTGTATTAGCACTAATGCTTTCATTATAACTAGCCATACCAACATTTCTAGGGACGGGCAGGACTGGGGGTTGTAAGAGAGGCCTGAATTAAGTAATTTGCGTAGAAATATTGATATGCTCAAAAACTCTTTTCAGTATACATTACGAGGTACCTCACCTGGAAAAATTAATTCAAATCTATGTTAATATTTTCTTCATAATAATTCAAATCTATGCATAATGCACAGGAGACGGGAAATATGACCATATGGGGGACAATAAAGTCTTACATAAAAAAATTAATTTTATTATTAAAAAATCCACAGCAACGATTGGTATAAACCCTAAACTCTGGGACGGGTAAATGTCAAAGTATTGAGGAAAGTAAAGCCTTGCCAAAAAAATACCATCACCATTAAGCCTCAAATCAATTCCCGGGCGAAGCCGGGTATCTGAGCTAGTATATATATATATATATATATATATATATATATATATATATATATATATTTGTGGGTTTAACTTGACGCATGTTTTCTATACTTTTCTGCGGAATAGATTGAGCGCTAAGGACAACTAAGAGATTGAGGGTTTAAATAGCTACCTCGTTGCTAATCCAGGGTTAGAGGTAATCGATAGTAGGGACAGATTATCGAACCTGCCAGCTGTTTGGACGTCACATCCTGTAGTGTGTATTCAACAGGTACTATCGACTACACTCGCTGTTGGGACTTTGCAATCTGATCCCCCTTATCGTACGGTCATTCGTACGCAGTCGGCCTGGACACTTGTCAGGGAACAGGACAAGTGATTTCCAAGTTCATTAGTAGAAAATAAAGGGATTTTAGTACTCAGATCACTAACAGTTGGGGCTTATCGGAGGTCCAAAAATTAATGTTTGAAGACATTTAATTTTCTAACTAAAGAAAAAGTTCCGTCACGCAGGGGCTGCGTTAACTAAGCAGATTTCCCACGTAAATGCATTTATCTCAAGATGTAAAAGTTCAATGGAGAAATGTTTGGTATTTAGGCTTCAAATAAAGAGCTTCATAATATAACAGCTTATTGTTAATATGACATGAGAAGGATGGGGTAGGGGGGGTTTACTGAAGACTGAAAACTAAAAATGCAAATATCTCGGTTAATATTAAAGATAGTAAAAACACGTATGTAACAACATTTATAGAACATTACATTTGCAATAAGATTGGTTCTATACAATTTTTCGATCCAACGCATTATAACAGAGATATTAGGAATTTCCGAAATCCTCCTACTTGTCGGATTTCAGCCATTAACTAACCTGATCAATAGTTTTGCATAAAACGTTGAAATATTGAATTTGATTGAAATTCAAAATATCAACGTTCTTATGAGTCTGATCGAAAACTTTTATAGAATTTATCTTATTGCAAATGCAATTTTCTATAAATGTCTTTATATACATTTATTCTCTACTCCAATATTAACTGATATATTAGCTTTTTTTTAGTATTCAGCCTTCAGTATATCCCCAATCCTATTCAAGACACATACCCTTACACAATACTCTGTATTATAATGAATCACTTTATTTGAAACTTAAATGCGAAATATTCTTCTTATAGAACTTTTACTTTTTAAGATAAATGCTAATAATGGCGTACGTGGGAAATCTGCTTAGATAACGCAGCACCTGCATGACGGAATTTTAGATAACCAGGCAGTTAGCAGTCAAATAAAAATTGTGGTTGCATGAACATAGCTCATCATTTTTATCAACAACTAGAAAGGAACCGTTGTACGGTGAGAAATTGATGCCCCTGTGTGATAAAAACACACTAATTAACTGATTTTAGGTTATGGGAATCCACTAAAATTACAATATATTTTTGAAATAACCGTTTTATTATTATTATTATTTATTAACCTCCACTTGTTGCTACTATGGCTAATTGGGACGCGTTATCCACAGGTTATCACCCTTTTCTAGCCAGTGTTGGACCAAGGATTTTATTTGGCGAGTACATCACTAAATAAATTCCTATTTGCCCAGAAGGGAATCGGACTCGCCACTCCAGGTTTGCCATGTGAGATTAATGCCAACGCTTAAACTCACACCTGTGCCCTAATAGAATAATTTACAAACCATAATCAACTTTCGTAAAGGAAGAAAAGAATAAAAATATACCTACAGCTTAAGGCTACTAAAATTAATAAAACTAAATTAATATTAACGAAATATTAATAAAGTGTAAAATATTTGAATTAAAAACTAAATTCATGAATACCAAATTAACGTAATTAATATTTTCATAATTTAAGGCAGACTCCATATTAAAAAAAAAATCCGTATCATAATATTTCATGTTTTGAAGCTGGCTTTTTATATCATCAGATTACTTTGAGCTAAATTTGTATTTTAATTGTCTAGTGTTTTTCCTCAGCTGATTGTGAAATTGACCTATTGCATTATGATAACCCTGATATTGTTTTACAAATAACAATAACAACTAGTTCAAACTTTCTTTTGAACAAAAATCTATGAATCAATAAAGGAATGAATATTTTGGTTTGCTTTATAACTAACGTTAACGGTAATCTGTTCATTAATAATTCTAAATAATGGACCTTCTTATTTGATTACCATTTAAAATGAATGATTTCTTTATTATTTTTAATATACAGGAAAGAACTGGATAACATTTTTTACAGACCCTGAAAAGGTTGTAATGAAATATTATTATTTATAACGTCCACCTTTTTCTACTATGTCTAATTGGGACGGGTTGTCTGTAGGTTACCACAATTTTTTAGCCAAAGTTTGATTAAGGATTTTATTTAATGAGTTTGTTGCAAAATAAACTCCTACAGCACAGGCGGAAATCGAACAGACCACTCTAGGTTTACCATGTGAGATTAAGGCCAACGCATTAACTCACATGGCTACCCTGAGCCCCATTATAGTCCTATTAAGGAAATCTGCTAAACATACATACTCACAAAACACACACACACGCGCGCGCGCACACGCCACACACACACAGAACACACACACACACAACACACACACACACACACAGCCATAAATATACAGCGTTATCGTAGGAAGGGAAGTTCCTCATTCCCGGATGTTTGCATTGATAAGACCGTCAAGGAACGCCTACTACTCCTGTTCATATTTTTAAAAACTTATCAGTAACTCCAACATTATACTATTATATTCCATTCTTGAAAAGGATTTCCAATCCCTTAAAGAAAACCAGTTATTGTGGTCGTACTCATGACGGGATTTTCGAAATTTTTCCTCAAATGTCCATCGATCCTACCTGGAAGATGACGAAAATGAGGTCCGTTCAAAAGTGTGTGTCTGTGTGTGTGTGTGTGTATGTGTGTGTGTGTGCGTTCGTGCATGTGTGTGTTTACATATATTTATCTGTTATTGCTCTAGCGGTCGGAATTATTGTTTAATAGTTGCCAAACTCGATATACCAGCGTTTCATGCAAAATTAAAGATTAAGTTTGTTAACAGCTTAATCAGTCCAGGGGGAGGGGGTTAGAAGGAGGGATTTTTAAAATTCGGAATATCTCTGTTACCAGATCAACAAATTGTATAGTGCCAATCTTTTTGCAAATTAAATGTACTATAAATATTAATATATGCATTTATCTTGAATATTAAGCAAGATATTTTCATTTTCCATCCTTTAGCAAACTCCCCCTCCCTCTTTTAATCATACCTTTTTCATCATCTTTTAAACAGTACTCTGTTATAGAATAAACGACTTTATCCGAAACTAAAATACCAAATATTGTTTTCAAGAGACGAGAACCATGTTTTCTTGACCCCCCCCCCTCGTGAAGTTTTGTAATAGACAAATCTACTTACTGGTAACACTTAACACCACCGTGAATATTAAGTGACTAAATACAAACAGTAATGAGAAATATTTCAGTCAATTTTAATAACGTTCCAAATGAAAGCATCTGAATTGTAAACAAATAAGTCTGCCAACCTCTCACAGTTGAACTGATAGATAGAATTATTCTTTCTGAATAGAAAACAATTACTGAAATATATTTGAATATAACATATTAAATTTATTGGATACCATTTGCTATATCTAGTGCTGCCTGCAATTTATAATGAATCACTATAACTTTTACCTCCGTCGCTCAAATTTTGTTGTCCAAGAACTTAAGGCGGGGTGAGGGGAGGATCACCAGAACATACCTGTGCATCTATCTCGCGTAATAAAGGTCTCTTGAAAACAATATTTGGTATTTAAGCTTCGAATAAAATCGTTATTTTTTAACAGAATATTGTGTAATTTGTTGTAATTTCTGAAAATCTTTGAGATTTGCGAGACGAAAACACGATCCACGTGAATTTAAAAATTATATATATGTAAATATATATATATATATATATATATATATATATATATATATATATATAAAGTTAGATATAATATATAAATTGTTAGTCTACCCACTCTCTACTGGGCTCGACCGCAGAATTTGAAGCAAGGCCAGCGAGTACGTAGACTTTCTATTAGACACACATACTTGAAGGTGTCTGATTTTTGACATCATCTAGGTATGGTTGATGGACATTTGAAGAAATGTTGCAAACGCAGCATCATGAGTACAACCTCAACAGCTGATTTTCCCAAACGGTACCTGCTAAAAACCAGACACTTCCTGGTCGAGCGTAGGTTAAGTGAGTCAGAGCTAGGAGTAGAGGAGGGATAAGGTAAACAAACAGCTGACATAGGTGTGGTAGGGAATGCTAATGATGTATCCATTCATACTCTGATAACCATTACATTATGAATGAGCTAGTAGCAGTTACTACTTTCACCGTTACTTCCGCTACAGGGATATCATCATCATCAAGCAGGTATCTCTATATATTCAGAACCCCTTCATCGTCACGCCGTTTAACTACTATTTAGAACAATTATTCAATTAGTCACATAACTTTATTTTAACTTTATACATAACCAGTATTAGCAGATTTCCCTTAAGGGAAATCAGCTATTGAGGTCGTATTCATGACGCGAGTTTCAAGAACTTTCTTCAAATGTCCATCGATCCTACCCAGGAGATGACGAAAATGAGGTCCATTCAAAATTATATATATATACTAGCTCAGATACCCGGCTTCGCTCGGGAATTTATTTGAGGCTGAATGGTGATAATATTGTTTTGGCAAGGCTTTACTTTGCACAATATTTTGAAATTTACCCGTCCCAGTGTTTAGGGTTAATACCCGTTGTTGGCATTTGTTAATAAGAAAATTAATTTTTTATGTAAGTCTACACATGGTTCCTGGAGAAATGTATAAATTAAAAGTTAATCTAAATATCAAAGTAAACAACTTTTGTTGTGTGAATGTTTGTCGAAAATAGACAACGAAATTTCGCGAATTTTTATTTCAGGCCTCCCTTATAACCGCCACTCCCGTTCTAACCTAACAATTTTAATATAGCTAATAATCATGGAAGAATTAATGCTAATTGACATACCAAGTTTTTTTAAGTTCTGTTTAATTGTTAGCGCCCAATGAAATAGTTGACTCCCGCTTTAGTTTATAGTGTATATCTCGTTTATTCTTTGTCAAAAGACAAAAATGAATACGAGAAAAGTTAATCTAAATAACAAAATAAACAACTTTTGTTATGTTTGTATTTGCCGAAAAACGAATAGAAAACGAAATACTGCTATTTTTAAATTAAGGCATCCCTTACAACCCCCACTCCTGCCCGTCCCTAGAAATGATGGTATAGCTTGTTACAATGAAGGCGTTAGTCCTAATACACGTATCGAGTTTTATTTAGTTCGGTTGATTCTTTTGTGCCAATTAAAATTGTTGACTCCCGCTATAATTTTTAGCGTATAACTCATTTATATTTACGTATACGACGAAAGTGTATATAAGAAAAGTTACTCTAAATAACAAAATAAACAACGTTTGTTATGTTTATATTTGCCAAAAAACCAATAGGAAACGAAATTGCGCTATATTTAATTTCTGGCCTCCCTTATAACCCCCACTCCTGCCCTTCCCTAGAAATGTTGGTATGGCTTGTTATAATGAAGGCGTTATTCCTAATACATATACCGAGTTTTATTTATTTCGGTTGGGTCTTTTGTCCCAAATAAAATTGTTCACTTCCGCTATAGTTTTTAGCGTATAACTCTTTTATATTTAGGTATAAGACGAAAATGTATATAACAAAAGTTACTCTAAATAACAAAATTAACAACTTTTGTTATGTGCATATTTGCCGAAAAACCAATAGGAAACGAAATATCGCTATTTTTAATTTCAGGCCTCCCTTATAACCCCCACTCCTGTTCGTCTCAGAGAATATTAGTATAGCCTAAAGTCTAAGTTGGGCTAGTAGTAATATACATACCAAGTTTCATAAAATTCGGTTCAGCCGTTTATGCGTGAAAAGGTAACAAACAAACATACACGAAAGAAGCAAAATGCAGTTATGGTGTCTATGACTTGTGAAACGAAAAGTTATCGTGAAATTTCGCGAAAAAAATCAATGTACAGACAAAGGTTACAATTTTATATATATAGATATATATATTAACGCTTTGGCGGTCGCAATTTTTGTTTGATCGTTAAGAAACTCGATATATAACCTTTTTATGTAAAAAGACAGATTAAGTTCGTTAATGGCTGAAATCGGACTAGAGGGAGGGGGGATTTTCGAAAATGAAAAATATCTGCGTTATTATGCATCGGATCGAAAAAATGTATAGAACCAATCTTATTGGACATTAAATTGACTATAAATATTGCTATATACATTTATTCTCTATCTTGAATATTAACCGAGATATTCTCATTACCGTTTGTATTTAATCACGGTGGTGTTGTGTTACCAGTATGCAGATTTCTCTATTGTAAAACTTCACATGGGAAATCTGCTTAGTTTACGCAGCCCCTACGTGACTTTTTTTGATTAGGTTTTAGAGAATCTTGCCTTAATATGCTCTTTCTTTATAGCAGATGAAGGAATTTTAGAAATGATATGTCTTCAAAAATCCATCGTACAACCTCGAAGATGATAAAAATTACGTCTGACCAAATTCTTCTACTGACGTAACTACGCTAGCACCAGCAGATCTCAACACTACGTACTGACAACAAACTATTAGAAATAAAATACAACAATGTTATAGGATGGTCAAGGCGACGATACCTAGATTCAAGAAGAGAACAAGTTGTCCTCTCAAGACTACGCATTGGACATACATAACTGACACATACTTACAAAATGAAGAAAAAAGCCAAGACTATCTGTAAACATCACAACACCGTACTATCTATCCTACTACTAGAAGTAGATACTAGAGGAGAAGAAGTAGTCCTTACTCGTTTGAGGCACGGCCAATCACGGATAACACACGGACACCTCATGACTAGGACTGAACCACCATTATGTATACTCTGCAATACACAACTAACTATCAAACACTTACTTACAGACTCCAGACTAATAACGGACCAGAACTTACCGACCAACCTATCTGAACTACTACACGACGACAGCCCATACATTACAAAAGTCATGAAACACCTCATAGATACACACATTTACAACCAGATGTAACATTAAATAATCAAATCTAGACTGCAATAATATCCACTGGAGAAAAAATAAATAACCGTATTTTTACCTACCTCTGTAGATTTTTTAACCTTTTTTATTGGTTTTTATAAGGTGGCTTTACCTTTACTATTTTAGTATTATAACAAGAAAATGTGTGAATCTCTTAAATTGCGACACGCCTAAATAAATAAATAAACTATCTATCCTATTAAACATCTACTAACAGAATGCAGATTACGAACTTACTTAAAAATTCCACATGACTTGAAGGAACTACTGACTGAGGGTAGCCCACATATTGCCATGATTCTGACATATTTAAAAACGATTGCGCAGTTTGACAATATTTAATAACATATTTTAAATATTTTAGTGTGCCTATATGTATTTGTATATTTTACATGATTAAATGTATTTGATATGTGGTTGTTTTTATGAATAATTGTTCTTGAAGTTACAAAATATTCTTTCAACTTTATTTACAGCCCTTTTAGCAGATTTCCCTTGAGGGAAATCACCTATTGAGCTCGTACTCATGACGCGATTTTTGAAAATTTTCTTTAAATGTCCATCGATCCTACCCAGGAGATGACGAAAATGAGGTCCGTTCAAAATTATATATGTATATATATATATATATATATATATATATATATATATATATATATATATATATGTGTCTGTTAACGCTCTCGCGGTCACAATTTTTGTTTGATCGTTATCAAACTCTATATTTAAACGTTTTATGCAAAATTTCAGATCAAGTTCGTTAATGGCTGAAATCGGACTAGTGGGAGGAGGGGGGGGGGATTTAGAGGGGCGATTTTCGAAAATTCAAAATATCTCCGTTACCATACGTCGGATCAAAACATTGTATAGAATCAATCTTATTGCAAATTAAATATACTATAAATATTGTTCTATACATTTATTCTCTATCTTGAATATTAACCGAGGTACTTGCATTTTTATTAAATTAGTGCCGATAAGGGATGACCGTTTCCCCCAAAAGCTAGTTCGGCACTTTTCTGCAACTGTTCGGCTCTCGTATGGAGATTTTCCTATTGTATAACTTCACGTGGGAAGTCTGCTTAGTTTACGCAGCTCCTACGGGACGGACTTTTTAGCAGATTTCCCTTAAGGGAAATCAGCTATTGAGGTCGTACTCATGACGCGAGTTTCGAAAAATTTCTTCAAATGTCCATCGATCCTACCCAGGAGATGACGAAAATGAGGTCCGTTCAAAATTTTATATATCTATATGTCTGTTAATGCTCTAGCGGTCGCAATTTTCGTTTGATCGTTACCAAACTCGATATTTAAAGGTTTTATGTAAAAATAAAGATCAAGTTCGTTAATGACTGAAATCGGACCAGTGGGAGGGTGTGGGGTTAAAGGGGAGAATTTTGAAAATTCGAAATATCTCCGTTACTATACGTCGGATCGAAAACTTATATAGAATCAATCATATTGCAAATTTAATTTACTATACATAGTGTTATATACATTTATTCCGTATCTTGAATATTAACCGAGATATTTGCATTTTTCGGTTTTCAGCTTCTGAGATGAGATCGGCTAACTTCGGGTCTAGTTGTGAGTTTCCGTCAAGAGCTAGTTCGGGCCATTCCCATAACTGTTCGGCTCTCTATTCTGAAATTTCTCTATTGTAAAACTTCCCGTGGGAAATCTGCTTAGTTTACGTAGCCCTTGCGTGACGGACTTTATTTTCAGTCTTCAGTAAACACCCACTCCTACTCACCTCATATTAAAATTGATCTGATTAATCATGAAACATCTTTTTACTAGCTAAAAAGTCAAATATGTGACCTTTGTTATGTGGGATCCATGACAAATTTGTAGTATGCAACCGCTATAAATGAAGATCAAATTTCGTAGTAACTCAATATATAAGCGATTCATATAATGCTTGATATGAAATTTGTTAATGATCGCAGTCAGGCAAGGAGTAGGTGGGGAGGAGGGGTAAAATAATTTCGGCAGGCAGGAAAACTGCTTAGTTTACGCAGCACCTGCGTTAGGGACTTTTTCTACCGACGAAGTGGTTACGCCATCAGTGATAGTGTCCCCTTGAGAGTGAATGTACTGCTGGACGAATCCCAAGAGAAAGCCAGGAAATAACAGCCAGGCCGAAAGTGGGTGTCCGATTCAGATAGATATGTAGATGACACTTGCGTAACTCGCCCACGCTCGCACAACAAACTGGATTTTTTTTTTTTGCAAAGGTTTAACTACGTTCACTCGAACACGAATTTAGACATCTGCTTAAGATTTAGTCCGTGTCTTATCGTGATAGCTGCACATTTTATGTACGGTCTTGTTATTTTTTTTTGTTTTATACCTCCGAAGGCAATTTCATGGCAAGTTTACAGCCCTCTTTTTCTTTCTTTACTTAAGACTGGATGTTTACGAGCACTGTCTTTCGAGATAAATTTATTTTATTTTAACGCTTTTTAACCTGGTTTAAGTAAGCTCACCTAGAAACATATTTTTGTATACATACCAACCTACTCACATACTTAGAACAAATAAAAACACTACTTTCTTCCGTTTACTTATTTTGTATTTTTATTAGCTCTAAGCGTTTAATTCCTAGTTTAGAAGCACGATTTTGACATTTTATAAAATATCATCCACCCTGATTTGTATTGGACCTTCTGGATAGGCGTTGAAGCCTATAATTCCTAAAAATGGTAATTAACAACATAGTCAGCTGACATTATTCAGCTGATAAACAGATTTATTTGAAACATATTCAACATTTAACTGAAATAATAGTAAATAATTTAATTATTATTATTATTTATTAACGGCCACTTTTTGCAACTAAGGCTATCAATTATTTAAGTTTAAAACAAAGAATTTATAAAATACAATTTTTACTATGATTTTGTTGAACAATTGAATATTTTCTTAATAAAATTCTAATTTAAGAAAATCTTTTAAGGTTAAAGTCGTGGGTTACTAAGGTTCAAGTGTTATTCTTTGATGGAAATAGTAATTTATATCTGTCAACAGTACTCATTGTTTTAATCGTGAATGTTTCATTTAGGTAGAAATGTATTTGAATATTTCTCTGATATCTAAATGCTAATCCTTTCCTAGGTTAGTACAACCATCCTGACACCAAAAAGTCCGTCACGCAGGGGCTGCGTAAACTAAGCAGATTTCCCGCGTGAAGTTATACAATAGAGAAATTTCCATACGAAAGCCAAACAATTACGGCAAAGGGCCGAACTACTTTTTGGCGGGAATCTCGAAACGTTCGTTATCGGCCCAAATTTAATAAAAACCCAAATATCTCGGTTAATATGCAAGATAGAGAATAAATGAATATAACAATATCTATAGTAAATTAAATTTGCAATAAGATAAGATTCTATACAATTTTTCGATCCGACGTATAGTAACGGAAATATTTCAAATTTTAGAAAATCCTCTCCTCTAAACCCCCCCCCCCCCCTTCCCACTGGTCCGATTTCAGCCATTAACGAACTTGATCTTTCTTTTTACATAAAACGACTAAATATCGAGTTTGGTAACGATCAAACAAAAATTGCGACCGCTAGAGCGGTAACAGACAAATATATATATATATATATATATATATATATATATATATATATATATATATATATATATATATATATAAAGTTTTGAACGGGCCTCATTTTCGTCATCTACTGGGTAGGATCGATGGACATTTGAAGAAAAACTTCGAAAATTCCGTCATGATTACAACCTCAATAGCTGATTTCCCTTAAGGGAAATCTGCTAAAAATGGGGCTTCTTTGTTAATGTTATGGGTGTTAAAAAAAAAAGTTGTATTTATAGGAAGAGCTAATGGCTTATCATTTAATAGTGACAATGATAATATTGATAATGAATTATTATTCAGTACAAAAGGGAATGTTACAGTGACATGAGGAAGGATTATCTTGTTATCCCCTACTTCTATTGTGGGGGTAATTGATAAAAAACAATGGACTTAATACCCCTATTATGCTGAGCTCCATTGATAGTAATTGTCTGTTGTATCTAGGACTACATCCGCCAAGATGGGCTAACAATTAGGCCGTAACGTTTTGAAGTAAGTTGCGGGTTAAATTAAATAGATGCTTCAGTTGTTCTTGATTATTAAAAAAAAAATAGAATGAATGGTTTTTTTGAGCAAATTTCAGTGAAGAAAAATTAGCTATTTAGGTTGTACCAGATATTTAGGTTGATATCAACGTGATTATACTTCGGATCGAAAAATAGTATAGAATCAATCTTATTGAAAATGTTATGTTCTGTAAATATTGTTATATACATTCTTTCTTTATCTCAAATATTAACCGAGCGGCTCAGGTTAGCCTTAAGCGTTGACCTTAATCTGACATGGTAAACCTAGAGTGGCGAGTTTGATTTTCGCCTGGGCAAAGGAAATTATTTAGTGAAGGAATTCAATAAATAACATCCTTGTTCCACCCTGGCTAGAAAAGGGTGATATCCTGTACATAACCCGTTCCTATTAGCCTTAGATGCAAAAAGTGGACGTTAATAAATAATAATAAATATTAACCGAGATAATGCATTTCTTAATATTCAGCCTTCAGTAGCCCCCCCCCCCCTCCTAACGTTAATAATAAGCCAATAAATCATAAACCGTATTATTTCAAGCTGAAATACGAAATATTATGTTCAACACATTTTTTCTAGATGGGATACATACACAAATATGTTCTGACATCACGCCCCCCCCCAGTGTTTTTTTCTTGGATTAGTAAAATTTGAGTGATTGAGCTGATTTATTATTATACAATAAATAGTTTTCAATTAAAGTAGTATGTTATATTCAGATATATATCAGTAATTGTTTTTCTTTCCGGCCAATAATAAATGTATCTATCTATTCAGCTCTGAGAGGTTGGCTGACCTGTTAGTTTACAATTCACTGTTGTGAGGTTTATTAAAATGTAAATTGACTGAAATATTTGCCATTATAATTTTAATTTTTTCACTTAATATTCACATTGGTGGTGAGTTACCAGTATGTAGATTTATCTTTTGTGAAGCTTTACGTGGAAAATCTGCTTAGTTTACGCAGCCCCTGCGTGACGGACGTTTTGCCATTTCGGCCTGACGAATGTATGTAATTCGCGTAACTCAAAAGTGACTAGCATTAGATTGATGTACTTTCATATTTGGGATTATGTCTACTAGATTGTCATATCCTCACTGGGGCTAACTAACAACAAAATTTTTAGAGGAAAGCGAGAAAAATAAGAAATTGTAATTCTCAGCCTACTTCCTAGAGATAGAGAAAATTTGTTGTATTGTCACACTCTTGTTCATCTTAAAAATGTCTATAATTAAGTTCTTTGATCTGTATATCTCTTCCAAATGAAAATGATTTTGAATGAAGTACGTTAATAGATAAAGTTTATTAAATACAATAGGACTACTAGAAGTCATGTGGCTCCCACATTTATGTTTTATCAATAATGAAGAACTTTTCAATAAGGACATTTTTTGGTTGATTGAAAGGTCATAGAAGTGAAGAAAAACTCAAAAGTTGAGTTGCTGAAGTTGATAGGAGTCAACTTCAATAGCCGATTTCCTTTAAGTGGTAATAGGCTAACGGTTATTTATAACTCCGCATAAACATTTAAGCTATCAATTTATAAAACTGTGAAGCGTGAAGCCTTTTCACCTCTAAGGTCATGGCCAGAATACGTCATAAGGAATATTAATAGAACCAATAAAGGAGTATCACAGATGGAAAAACAGGAAACAAGGGCGAGCTGGAGAACTGTGTTATAAACATGGAATCGATTTTTATAAAATTACTAAGAAGACATTAGTGGTTTCAACATTTTTTGTTGTTCGTTTTTGAGCTCCGTGTATCTAGATATCCCTCCTGCCGGAATAACTAAATCTTAAATGTGTCGACTGTACCCACAACCTACAACTTGAATCTCCTTGACACAACAACCTGTGAATAGCTCAAAGACGAGCGACTTGGCTTTTGCTGGGAAAGTCAAATAAAAGCCTTTCACGCAGGGGCTGCGATAACTAAGCGGTTTTCCCAGGTGTGACACCTATTTGCATTTATCTCTCAACGTAAAATTTCAATGAGAAAATATTTGGTATTTATGCTTCAAGTAAGGTGCTTCATAACATAACAGCTTATTGGTAATATGAGTAGAAGGTGGAGGGTTAATAAATATCTCGGTTAATAATAAATAGTGAAAAATACGTATATAACAACATTTATAGTATATTACATTTGCAATAAGATTGGTTCTATACAATGTTTCGATTCGACGCATATTAAAGGAATTATTAAGAATTTTTGAAATTCCTCCTCTCTACCCCCCCCCCCTCCACAGGTCGAATTTCAGCAATTAACGAACTTCAACTTTCATTTTACATAAAACGATTAAATATCGAGTTTGGTAAATCAAAATTGCTACCGCTAGAGCGGTAACATAAAAAATCTATAAATATATTTATGTATATACAATTTTTAACGAACCCCATTTTCGTCGTCTACTATTTAGGATCGATGGACATTTGAAGAAATTTTTCGAAAATCGCGTCATGAGTAACAACCTCAATAGGCCGACGATGTGTCGTGGCGATACAGGCGAAATATTTATTTATTCAAGTAGGTACTTGAGATGAAATGTATTTATTTCCATTAAAGGTTACATAACATAATAAAATACATGAAATATTTATGTTTTCTATAAAAAAAAATCAAGCAATATTATGCCAATTAATTGCTTTACAAGTTATTGAATAGCATTTCTTAATACCACTCTAAGTATGTAACATACATTTTTTAATTTACTGTCATGCAAATTTGCTAAAAGGTTAAAATACTTTATAAATGATGATAAACGTGACTCATCTTTAAGATACAATGTACCTGATCATAAATTATTTTTATTTACTAAGTTTACAGAGGTTTTCTTTGATGGGAATATCCTTTTTGTTTCGACCTTTCAACTCCAATTCTAATTCTAATATGCATAACTATTATATGAGGCGATCAGAATAATAGTGGCCTAACCCCAAAAAGTAAGATTTGTGTAAAACCAAGCTGGTTAGGCTACTATACATGTATTTTTCAATGACCGCCAAAACTGTTAGTTAAAAAACGAACTGCTGCTGCTATCTAGTAAAAAAACTTGGAAGGTGGCTTAGGCCACTAATATTTCATAGAACACATTATTCAGCAACAGATGCTATGGTAACTCAAATAAGCAAAATTTGAGGGTTGGGTCACTATAATACCGAGCGCCTTATATAATTGTTGGCAGATTCTTGAACGTACTGGGGAAAAAAAAATGAACCAAAACGAGAGAGAAATAAATTCCTTGTATACTTTGGTGACTATTGGAGAAGGAACAAACATGGCAGGGGAAGTGTTCCCTGGAGAATAAACAGGAACAGAGACTAGGTCAGCAAACTCCTCCCTTCCACCCAGTTAAAATGCCAAGATATCAGCTCTTATCACTCATTGCCTTATCTCTATCACTTGCATAACCTAATATTGAGATAACCTTCTTTAGCATCTTTAAGTTTTGCTGTGATCAGCTGATCGATTATTTCCCTACGAATCAGCTGTTTCTTAAAAATCCCTATGAATTTTTGGCTGATGCTCTTATTTTGGGAAGATAGTGAATCTTTTTAAGTATACATTTTTTTCGGGGAGAGGGGAAGGGTTTATTTTCATTCTTTGGGAAAATCTGTTTCATTAACATGGTGCTTCAAAAATATTGTACTCCCAAAATACAAATTATTTTAACTGTTTAATTCGGAGAACATGTTTAGATGATAAACATTTTTGCGAAAGACGTTAGCAACTAGTCGATAACATCCCCAACAAAGAGTGATGGGTGATAAGTGAGACAAAAGCCACCCGTTTAAATTTTAAATAGATGAGAATCTTATAGGGGACCACAAAGCTTTGCTCTTTTGATTAGTTTTTGTTTTGGTCTTTCCTATAGTTTACACAGTCAAATATTAAATGACCGTATGTCTGTTCTGTTCGTCTCTCACATATGCACTTGCTGTTTTCATTAATTTTAAATCTATGTAAATAACTTCTAGTCGGTCAATGTCCTTTCAGTACTCGAGTTATTCTATTATTAATAACTTTTAACATTTTTCTTTGTTCTATGCTATTTAAAAATGTGTATAAATGTTTAAATTTATTTGTGTTAGTCCATCTGTCATGTAAACGCATTTATAGCGAGGTCGGCAACCATCAAACAAAAATTAGTACTGTTAGAGCTCTAAATTATATATATATATATATATATATATATATATATATATATATATATATATATATATATATATATATATCACATCAGAGGCAAATTTTCGAAAATCGCATCATGCCTACAACATCAATAGCTGATTTCCTTTACAGGAAATCAGCGAATGAATAAAGTGGACGCTGAGACAAAATTCGCTAAGGAAATTACCGCTTGTTGTGGAGTGTACATTGTAAAACAACTGGTGGAATTGTATAATGAGTAGGTGACTCAACCAGACCAAGGCTGTATCCATCTAGCAATTACTGCCTATCTCCTGCTAAACCAGAAATCGTTGGAATCGTTTATGTATACTTAAAGAGCAGGCTGGCTTTTAAACCTGACTCTCATATAGCAGCAGATTTCTGTATATCTTATGGAGTACTTGGAAAAAGCATTTAAGTTGTTTTTGATAACCTAATGAAAGTCAGTGGGCTGCGTAAACTAAGCAATTACCCGTGTCCTGGTATAACACGCTTTTGATCTCATCAGAACACATATTCTCTAGTTTAATGTAAAGAACTGATGGGTAGAAGGGGGGAGGGGGGTCCTGAAGGCAGAATTCAAGTAAGTACGAATAACTCACATTATACTTGAGTTACGAAATAATGATTGAACAACCACTTCAGAACATTAATAGTTTGGGATTGGATCAACAACATTTTCGATTCCACTCATAGTAATAACGATATTTTGAATCTCCTCTTCTAAACCCCCACTATTCCAGGTCCGATGATTCCGCATGGTACAGATCAAACAAGCATTATCGTGTAAAGAAGGAGAAGTTTTTACTGATGACGTCATCACATAACGTATTTGAATGTATCTCACAAAATAAAAGTGCAACGTGAAATTTTTCAAAAATCGCGTCATGAGTACAACCTCAACAGCTGATTTCAGGGAAATTGCTAAAGTTAAACTTCACCAAAAATTCTTTGCATCACTCAAAAAAAAGCTGTTATTATAAAATGTTCCTTTGTAGCTTTTGATGGTTACAACCCGAGTTCTTAACCCTCTGATGTCAATGTCACGAGAAAACCTAAGGTCCTCTCAGTGATCGCAACTATTGTCATTCTGTTCCATACTCCCTGGCTACTGGCGATCCCATCAAAAAGTTGAGTTTGCATGGAGATATATCGTCCCAGGTCCTTCTTGGTTGGCGGGATCGTGAGCGGTTTTTTAAGCATTGGTCAATAAGCATTAAACGGAGGATAAAGATCTGCAACTGCCGTAATGTTAACCAGAGGAGAGAAATATGACAGTTTCCCCCACCATATACTTAATTCATGAATGGACATGCATATATGCACCCAACCACAACTCCCGTTCCCCCATGCCTATATCACATGATGAGTCACTCGAATAAATCTTGATTGAATTATCATTCTAGTGCAATGAATGTCCCATATGATTTAGAATTTCATTCATAATTCATAAATGTTATCAGATATATTTCAATCATTTGGAAATAAATATCTGTCGTGAACGGGCATCAGGCTCTAGCCATGGGAATTAAGGCATTGGTCTTGATGAATTTGGTAAACCTGGTGATGTGAATTAGACTCTCACTTGAGGAATAAGAATATGCTTAGTGGCAAACTAAATATTTTGTGTGCTCACTTAGCTTCGTGTGACAATTGAGTAGCTGTAATGCCACCAAAATACCAGCCATGCTGGGAGCTTGGCCACCTTCAAGGGCGGGGTACATCATGGAATTGATTAGCCAACATTTTTCACAGGCTTAATAACGGTGTTGGTTAAAAATTTCAAATCCATATTTGACAAACTTTCAAAATACTAAAGGCGACAGGAGTCAGTGTGGTGTACCGCAAACACACACAAGTCTACCTTGATCTACGTGGCAACAGTATACCATGCCAGAGGCAATTCGCATTTCCAAATAGGCCTTAGCAGATTTCGCATAAGGCGATCAGGAGTTTAGTCTGTACTCATAACGGGATTGTCATCATATATCCATGGGTCCTAACCAAATGATGACGAAAATGAGGTCCTTTGTAAACTTTATGGGTCTGTTAAGATTTGTTTCATCGTTAGCACAGACGTAATTTAAAAGGTTCATGTAAAACCAAAGATCTCGGTCGCTAATGGCTGAATGCTAAAATTTGACTGAAAGATTTCTCATTACCGTTTGTAATTATTCACTTAATATTCACAGTGGTGTTACCAGTATGTAGATTTATCTACAGTAAATCTTCAAGTGGAAAATTTGCTCAGTATACGCAGCCCCCGCGTGGCGGATTGACGAAATAGACAGTGAGCTGAGATTATCAGCGTATTATTATATCCCAGTGCGTGAAAAATCTGCTAATTGTACGATTCCCTTGCTTGGCTTTGTGAGTTTTGTAGAAGAGCCCGAGACTTCAGGCAGACCAGCTGAGCTGACATTGAGGATGACAAGAGATCAGCTGTTATTGGAACCTTGAAGGAACAAGCTCCCCGAAGCGAGGCGTCTGACCCATTTCCTCTGGATGCTGATTCACCATCCTTCCCACGGCAGCCCATTCTCTGCCCACTGCCATCTCACAGCTATCGCGATGCTAAATATGGCGATGAGTCGAGTGGCAATGAGGAAGCAACGCTCCATCTCTGTCCATCTCACAACCACATACATACACTGGTCATTTCCTTTTCCAATTTGGGCTTATCAATAAGCTCCACATTTTAGCAGATTTACCTTGAGGAAAATCTGCTATTGAGGGTGTACTCATAATACGATTTTCAAAACATTGCCTCATAGATCCCTCTAACCTCTCTAGATTGCTAAAATAAGGTTTGTTTAACGTAAATTTGCCTGCTACTGCTCTAGCGGTCGTAACTTTTGTTCGATCATTTCAGACTCTATATTTGTTTCATGCATCAAGATAGATTAAGTTCATAAACAGCTGAAATCGTATCAGGATTTTTTTCGATACTCAAATTTGATAACCCAAGCGAAACGTATGCTACTCAATTCGTGATAGATATCTTGGTTTGCCACAACTGACAACAAAATGGCTGTTTAGAAGAGAAGATGTAGTCCTAACAAGGTTAAGAATTGGCCATTCACCACTGTAACTATAGACTTAGACCAACTATGAACTTTGACTAAATAACTACATGACCGTAGCCGGATAGCGTATTACACTATTTGAAATATAACATCATTTTCAAAAAATTATAATGTTGGACACTACTGCAAATATGTGCAAAAATTGAGCATACTTAAGTAAATATGATAAACTAATAGTGAGATGTAACTGATACGTCTCTCAATTGCCCCATTTGCGAAATGCGATTACTATAAGAATAAATAAATTACTCATAAATTAAGGGAAATATATGTTGTTTTTTTTTGTTTTTATTCTTCGGTAACACCCTCTACTACTGATCGAATTTTTACATAGAAATAGAAAATATATATTAAAATGAGATCACTAAAATGTAATAAAGGCATGTGGGAATTCTAACATGGTATGGGGTTAATTTAACAGCATCAAGAGTTATGGTAGAGTTATTTCGAATGAAGAAAGATCCAAAACATGTATAATGTAATCCCCCACGCAAGGGCTGCGTGAACTAGGCACATTCCAACGTGTCGGACACGCTGCGGATCGTGCCAAATTAATTCGCCGTTTTTCCTGTAATACGAAACCTATGTAAAGAGTGCTTGAAATTGTTCATGAGATGTTAAGTGGCTCATCTGCGCGAAATTTAAGCCGCATCGAAGAGATATTGCCTAGCATTTTGAATAAAAATTAGCAGTCTTTGTCTCAGCAACGCTTTAACTTTGCCAAATGGAATTCGTCAGGTTGGCCTTCTCTACCCACCCAGCAATGTCATGTGGGAGGTATCAACCTTTCATTGGCCATTGAACCAAACAATTTTTGTTTTTTAATATCATATAAGAAAGAAGCTTACATTTGCGTGACTACTCCCTTAGTTACACCTTTTTTCCGGTTGGCACTATAGACCTTTTGAGATCTCTAGCATCTCCCGAGCTGGACTTAAGGGATTCGTGATCAGAGCTGTTGCGTGAGTGATCAACTCGATGCACAACCCCCAATCAAGCAAGATCTGGAATGAGTAGCATGAAGTAGACCGGAGGGCCCCATTGCACCCGGGGGGCAGGAGACCAGTTCACACTGTCTGTCTGTCAGTGGACGGGATCTAAGAGGTTCTCGTTAGTAATCCCGAGGGTCAAACGTATATAGTCGTTAGACTCCCGCTGATCTATAAGCACAGCGACACTAGCGCGCTCTCGTAGAGTTCTCTTGAAATAATGTTCTCTTTTGGCTTGGACACCTATCATTCCTTTCAGCGTAGTGATTGATGTAGCCACGCCTTAACCCGCTTGTTCACAGTGCCTTTAGATATATTATTATTATAGTATTGTCTGTTAAGCCCCTCCTGCAGCATCAATTTTATCTATAGTTGCTAGAATTTAGTCTTGAAGAATCATTCACCAAGGTTAATTCACTATTGAACCACAGGCTGTGCTAATAATCTAGCGGTACGGAGGTCTTAAGAGCAATGTCCTGAAAAGCTGTTACCGTTGGCGAGACAATCCTTTTCAGTAAGTACCGATATCTCTTGCTATAAAGGTATCCTGCCATTATCATTCCTGCTGGATTCCATTCTGATGATTGCTGGAAAGGCTATTTTTCTCTAGAAGGCGAGGGGGGGGGGGTAAATTGTGAGTCACTGATGATAAGACTCTGTTAATGCCAACCATTAGCTGCGCTTATCACCTTGCGCGCAGGAGGTAAGTACATCAACTTCCAGTACAGGTGACGACGTAAAGCTGTAAAGGAATCCCATCCTTATTGTTCCAAGCGTGTACAATTAGGCGGAAAACGCTGTGTTTCTCTAGTTTGAGGCTGAGTAGGGAGGAGAAGGAAAGTATATAAAAAAAGTCCGTCACGCAAGAGCTGCGTTAACTATGCAGATTCCCGACGTGCGTCACTTACGAGTATATGCATATATCTCAAGGCGTAAAAAATCAATGGGAACAATATCTGATGTTTAGTTTTCAAATAAAGAGTTTCATAATATATGTAACAGCTTAATGTTCATAGCATGAGTAGAATGGGGGTTTACTGATGCCCGAAAACTAAAAAAATGCAAAACTCGTTTAATATAAAAGATAGTGAAAAAATGTACATAACAACATTTATTGAACATTAATTTCCGATAAGATTGATTCTATACAATTTTTCGATCCGACGCACAATAACAGAGATATTATACGAACTTGAACTTTATTTTTGCAAAAAACGTTTAAATATCAAGTTTGGTGACGATCAAACAAAAATTATGGCCGCTAGAGCGTTGACAGGCAAATATATAAATCGGTATGTGTGTGTGTATGAAATTTTAAGGGACTTCATTTTCGTCAACTCCTAGGTTGGATCAATGGACATTTGAGGAAATGTTTAGTAAATCGCGTCATGAGCATGACCTCAATGGATGACTTCCCTTGAGGGAAATCTGCTAAAATGAGAGTTGCTCATGAAGGATTTTTCAGTTTTTCACTGTGGTCGCTTCATCTATCTACATGTAATCAATTTGAGGCCAGCAGGCGTCGGCTAACCGATCCCATAGATATAAAGGAATCCTCCATTATTATCGTCAGCGGAACTCGATCTGATAATAAATGAAATTGAATGGCTGCGATTCTCCAGTAAAAGGCGGAGTGGAAACAAGAGCAAACGAAGGGAAAATTGTAAAGGCCATATTCCTTAAGCAGGCTGATGATTTGTGAAGAGCAGGGAAGGTCAAAAACGAGAATGACTGATGAAAGATACTTCTGCTCCCTCCTCCTCATTACCATTCCAGGTTGGCTCCAATGATTGGGGGAAAGTCTACTTTTTTACCAAGTTGGAGGGTGAGAGGCAAGGCGTCGAACGGGTCGAAAATGAAGTCTATGATGAAAGACAATTTTACTGCTCAACATTATTCCTTGCTTGCTTGTTGTATTGTTCCTGTCATAAGGTGCGTTAAATGCGCGCAAGGAGTTCTAAAGATCAACGTCCGTTAAATCTGTTACTTAAAATTTGAGTGATTGAGATAAAAATGATTCTGATCCATTATAAATTGCAGCACTAGCTATAGTACTTAGTTTTCACTAAAATGAATATGTTATATTCAGATATATTTAGTTAAATGTTTGTCTTTCCGATGTAGAATATTTCCAACTATCTGTTCTGTGACCTGTTTGTTTGCAATTGTGACGCTTTGTTGTATTAAATTGACTGAAAGATTTCTCATTTCCGTTTGTTTTTATTCACATAATATGCACGGTTGTGTTACCACTATCTAGATTTATCTATTGTAAACCTTCGAATGGGAGATATGCTTAGTTTACGCGTGATGGACATATTTTTTGATGTAGCCAAAATCATTTGCTCTCATAATCACTACAGGTGGTTTCACTTTGATGATTGCGGAAATGCTATCAATAAGAGAGTGATTTGTAATGAGGAGGAGGGATGTAATGTGAGAGTCAATGATAAAAGACACTTCTGCTTTTCACCTGGGTTACTCCGTCAAGATCTGCGCTAACCACATCGCGAGCAGGTGGTCTAATGATCAACGCCCCATAAAGCTGATGGTGTCGGCTAGACGATCCTTTTTAGTAAGTACCGATATGACAGCTATAAAGGATCCTCCATATTGTCATTCCAGTCAGGGCTACGTGGATGACAGTCTAGTCGCTTCGTTATCATTCAGCCCGGCTCGCCGCTACTGGAGCCCGGCTTAGGCGCAAGCCGCTCATCCATAAATTCTTCTCACATATGGTGATTCCGTGATGTGATTTAGAAATATGGGTTCCCGATTCAAACCTAATTCATACTAAATAAGCCCGTCAAAGAGGGCCTGCGTAAACTAAGCAGATTTCCCAAGTCCCCCAGACCCCCAAGACAAACTAGTGATATCTCACTAGATATTCTGACTGAAAACCAGAAAGTACGAACTACTGGTTTAATATTTGACTTTCGAAAAAAAAAAAATAGAAGCAATTATAGGGCTTCAATATTTTAACAAGATTGATTCTATAACATTTTCGATTCGACTCATAATAACGGAGCTATTTGGATTTTCGAATTCCCCCCTCTAATCCCCCCAATATAAGATATGATTTTCAGTGTTGACTGAAACAGTTAAATATCGAGTACGGTATAGATTAATTAAGAATTTTCGAAACCAAAAGGTAAAATCGCAATTGATTACATCACCACACTACGAATTCGTATGTATCTCCCATAATAAAGGTCTCATAAAAACAGTATTTGGTTATACGCTTAGAATAAAGAGGCTCATTCTTATTGTTAATATGAGATGAGTAATAGTGGGGGTTTACAGAAGGCTGAAACTAAATAATGCTAATATTAAAGTTAGAGAATAATTGCGACCCCTATAGCAGTAATAGACATATATATGTATGTGTGTATATATATATATATATATATATATATATATATATATATATACAATTTTGAACGGACCTCATTTTCTCTGGAATATGCTGGATGGTAGAGGAACAAATGTATAAGGATCAATAAGAAGGCCAAGTCCTCTACTGGTTTTTAATATAATGCAGAGTGCACTTTCGGAGTCAACGCTCCATCCTCAGTGCCTGCTGACAAACACAAACCTCGAGTTAATTTAACATTCACAGCATGGCCAAAAGGCAAAATAAACAACAGTCATAAAAAACGAACACAATATAAATAGTAAAAATTTATAGTAGTTGACTAGGATTAGATTTTTTATATTTTTATTAGTTGACTAGTTTTAGAATTAACATTGTTTTTACTATTTATATTGTGTTCGTTTTTTATGACTGTTGTTTATTTTGCCTTTTGGCCATGCTGTGAATGTTAAATTAACTCGAGGTTTGTGTTTGTCAGCAGGCACTGAGGATGGAGCGTTGACTCCGAAAGTGCACTCTGCATTATATTAAAAACCAGTAGAGGACTTGGCCTTCTTATTGACCTCATTTTCGTCATCTACTAGGTAGGATTGATGAACCAAGTTTTCGAAAATCGTTTCATAAGTACAACCTCAATAGCTGATTTGGCGGCGAAGGACATTTAGGTTAATTCAGATTTAGGAACTTGTTAGTCTGCGAGTCAGTTCACAAGGTTCCTTTAGTCTTCTCAGTCATTTCGGATAATTGAGGCTGAGGGATTTGGTAATCATACGTAACGTCAATGAGAAGCATCTTTTTATCTTTTGGATGTGTGTTAACATACACACAAGAAAGGCCAAATTTTCCTATTTCATGTCGGCACACAATACTAGTGTTTGATTGGGGCTAGTCTAGCAAAAATATGGAATTTTAATCCTGTGAGAGGTAGACAATGCGGAGGAATACTTCTATTGTAATTTAGATTTCTGTTGGTGTTAAACTTTTTGTGTAGACAAATTGTTGATAACCTTAAATTCGACTAGGTTTTGCTGATTTATTCAACACATAATGTTGGACTTATTTGGTGTCATATATACTCCATGTTGTTCTCACCATTAAATTGTGGACTGAATATCCATGCTTCCTCCACATTATCAACGTGAAATAGTTGAATTAAGTATTGTAGCAAAAGCTATTTGTTCAGATTTCTGCATCTTGTCAGAACTGGGTGAAGGCTATATTTTAGACCAAATATTTATCTTATATTATCTGCTGATGAAATAGAATTCTCTGGCATTCCTGGTTTCCATGGAATATCTTTAGTCCGTACGATTCCTCCTCGGTTTTGATCGACGGAGCAAGCTGAGAAAGTCAGCGTATATACCCATGACTGTGCTGTATCCCCGTGGTGGGGGAAACAGACAGACGGAGATAGCGTGCAGACTTGCTGGGGGAGGGTGAATAACTAATCCCAGCGATCAATGCTGCCTCATGTTCTTCCTCTGCTTCACCTACAACTGCTTCCTGTCTTGGAATGTACAAGTTCTCCTGCCCAGGAACTAATATTGAATATTTCCTGAAGGATACGCGTTGTTGTCTGATGTCGATAGGGAATTCCGACCAGTCACGGAAAACCACAAGGGGAAAGCGTCCAAATGGACGTCTCGAGTAACAAACTCATCAAGGAGAACTGTCCCGAAATCCAAGTGAGGAATCGACTTGCAGCCAAAACAATAATGGAAGCCTTAACTCATCAGTATTCATATACGAATCATAGGCATTAGTATCTGTAACTTGCTCTCACGACAAACTGTTCTCCTGATTTGCATGGGGCCTATGCTCCATTGACCACATTACAAAAAAGAAGGTTGATTTTCGTTTGGCATCTTCAGCCTGGTAACCGCTACTACTTTGGGTTCTTGTTATGTCGCAGTTGAGTGGCAAAAAAAAAAAAGTATTTAGTCTGACGACTGCGTCCAAAACACCAGAAGTACTGGCGCAGGCAACCGAAGAGTTGCGGAAAAGTAGCAATCCTTTGCACTAAAAGACAGCTCAGCAAATAGCTAGTGGAAGTCAGAAGGATATTAATAGTTTTTGAATGCAAACTACATCTTTAATGTCATATTATTTATTAAATTTTACTATATACTGCTATTACTAGTCGGGTCGAGCTATTTAAAGGAAGTTACACCCCTGTCTGATCAGGATAAAACTAGGGGTTTGATTTAATGAGTTCACCAGTTTGGAAATTCGTATTGACCAAGCTGGAAGCGATCCCACCATTCAAGATTTATCAAGTGTATTAAGATCCTTAACCAACAATGTATAATGTATTACAAACTGTAATGTATAGCTATTCTTGCCTGAACGACATGAGGTCACTGAAGAACCAGGCTAGGGACAATAATAAAATAGTAGGTATATTCATGGAACCTGCTAAGTGGCGTTTACGTGCTAAACTCCAGTAATTTTCTATGCAGGCTATACCAAGCTGAAGGGTAACTTAGTTTAAGCACAGCCAAGGGCCTGCTACTTCGTGATATACTTAGGAAGGTTAGGCTATTAGCAATTTCCGCTAAGGGAAATCAGCTACTGAGGTCGTAGTCATGATGCGATTTTCGAACAATTTCTTCTAATGTCCATCGATTCTACCTAGTAGATGGCAAAAATGAGGTCCGTTCAAAATTTGATATGTATACACACACACACGCACACGCACACGCACGCGCATGCACACGCGCACGCACACGCACACACACACACACACACACACACACAGTTTTGTAAGGATCTCATTTTTGTCATCTCCTGGGTAGGATCGATGGAGATTCGAAGAAAAATCGCGTCATGGTACGACCTCAATAGCTGATTTCCCTTATGGGAAATCTGCTAACAATTACTTTAAATAACAAAATATACAACTTTTGTCATGTGCATATTTACCAAAAAACCAATAGGAAACAAAATATCGCTATTTTTAATTAAATTCTCTAGCAATCGTAATTGTTGTTTCATTGTTATTAACTCGGTTTTTTAAAGGTATTATGTCAAAAAGAAGATAAAATTCGTTAACAACTAAAATCGGGGGGGGGGGCAAATAGAGGTGGTAATTTCGAAAATGCTTAATATCCCCGTTATTATTTATTGATTCCGGATCGAAAAATTCTATAGATCCAATCTCATTGCAAATCTAATGTTCTATAAATGTTTTTAAGTACTTTTTTTCACTAACTTTATTATTAACCGAGATATTTGCATTTTTTAGATTTCGGTCATCAGTAAACCGAAACTCCTACTCATGTCATATTAACAATAACCTGTTATATTATGAAGTACATTATTTGAAGCCTAAATACCAAATATTGTTCTCATTGAACTTTTACGTTTTGAGATAAATGCAGTTAACGCAGACACTGTGTGACGGACTTCTATTTATTTTTTTATTTTTGAAGGGGAACCGTTTTTTCATGAAGTAAGGAACAAAACTAAGAATAAAATTAAAGAATAATAACATTTAATAATTGCAGTAGAGAAAATGCATGTAGAATGCATGTGGCATTATAACACGCTAGCAATTTGCACGAATACCCATAATGTAAGAACCCCCTTCGCTCTGATTCCATACCAAATGGCTACGGCCATTGTCCCACTTCTTGACTAATGCTGACCACTTACGCTTTCGTACAGAATATCAAATTCAAGATTTCAAAAGCTTGAAACCTGTTTTCATAAATAGCCAATTAGATATCGCCTTGACTTAAGTGTTGAATGTTGCACGAAAATCTTGTTTTGACACTCTAATTGTGAGCAAGCGGGTCAGAACCTTCCATAGCTACTCTTTAGTAATCTTTTAACACCTACTACCATTGAATGAGGTAGCTAGTTATTACCATTCAGAAGAGCATTGTATGTAAATACAGCAAGGTAAATCCTATTCGATTAAGAAATCCTTGTCTTTCTTCAAGCATCCAGAACAGCTGACAGGAACGTCTTAATCCTAAGCTTTATCTTGGGTGTGACACTCCGAGAGGATCTTCTTCAACGTCTTAATCTACCTTCTCGAGCAAATGTATTATTAATGATGGTGTGAGATAGGCCGAAGTGACTTTCCTTATCTATCCGCTTGATTCTTGATAGTGATAACAACTGTCATACTACAAACATGAAATTCTAAACAACCAATATCTTCATTCTTAAATCAATTAATTTTTTTCAGAAAGAGTTTATTGGCAGTTGTAATATAATATATGAAATATGAGCAGATTTATCCAATTTATACTTAATGATCATAAATTTGCATCATGCAACAGCTGTCTACTCTAAGACGATTTCTCAAATGCTGGAATGACTCATAATCAATGTAAAATAATATGAAAATTACGCTGGATATAAGATATTTAACCTTTGTATTAAAAGCCCTTGCATGTAGTGAGGGTTTTACTGAAAAATGAAAATTAAAACAATCTCCCAAGTAATATTTGTATTTCAGCAAAACGAAAAGTACAACAATTGTAGTTAATACAATAATATTACCCAACCATAAGCAATATTAATTATGTAAAGAATTTCCATAGAATCTTTCTCTAAGTCTTCCTCGTCTTCAATTTCGAGCATTAATGATTTTTAATTTAATTGAAAATCTGCTAAGAGGCCAGCTCCAAACTATTCACTCTGAATTCTATTATATGTTTGATGTATCCGAACGGTAACTATCTATGCATCTCTCTTCCTCTTGGATTAAAAGTCCGTCAAACAGTCGCTGCATAAACTAAGTAAATTGCCGTCCTGAAGTGTAACAATAGATAAATCTACTGGTTACACAACAAGACCGAGAATATTAAGAGAAGAAATACAAACGGTAATAAGAAATCATTCAATACATTTTAATAATTTCCTGACGGGAAGCGTCTGAAATGTAATCAACTTCTCACCGGAAACAAAAAAAATTAGTGAAATATATCAGAATATAACACATTAATTAACTCTCATACTCAAAAGCCGCTAGCCGCTTAAGTGTTAACATTTTATACTTAGGAGCATTGTAATTTCTAGAGCACCACCCATTTTCGTCGAAATCGATTAAGGGGAAAGGGAAGATCAAACCTCTCCCTATTAAATATTCAAATTATTTATATAGGATATTTTTGTTTATCACAAAAAAGATCTATGTTTTATGACATTTTCCGATCCGATGCATTGCATATTTTAGCAGATTTCCCGTAAGGGAAATCAGCCATTGAGGTCATACTCATGACGCGATTTTCAAAAAATTTCTTCAAATGTCCATCGATCTTACCCAGGAGATGACGAAAATGAGGTCCGTTCAAAATTATACACACACACACACATATATATATATATATATATATATATATATATATATATATATATATTTGTCTGTTAACACTCTAGTAGTCGTAATTTATGTTTAATCGTCACCAAACTCAGTATTTTATTGTCTTATGTAAAAAGGAAGATCAAGTTTCTTTACGGCTGAAATCGGACTAGTGGGATGGAGGGTTTAGAGGGGGGAATTTAGAAAAATCTCCGTTACTATACGTCGGATCGAAAAGTTGTATAGAATTAATCTTATTGGAAATTAAATTTACTGTAAATATTGTTTTATACTTTTATTCTCTATCTTTAATATTAACCGAGATATTGGCATTTTTATTAAGTGTAACGGACGAGCTGTGGTCGCTTCTATTCGTGTCCGGCGAAAGCTAGTTTGGCCGTATCCGTAACTGTTCGGCACTCGTATGGAGATTTCTCTGTTGTATAACTTTACGTGGGAAATCTGCTTAGTTTACGCAGCTCCTGCGTGACGAACTTTTAATAAATTCAACTCATTATTACGTTGACGAGAGTGCTAAAGAGTTATCATAGTAAAGCTTCATTGACATGACAACAACGCGATAAATAGGTACAACAAGAAAGGGCTGAGAGAATTGAATGTTCAACAAAACCTTTGCGGGGTAAGGAAATAAATCCGGATTGCTTTAAAACTAGAAAGAGTAAGTAGTGAAGTTTTGTTTCGCATAAAGCATTCCTGGTAGCATACAGTTCTTAGGTTTTATTTTTCCTTCCCGTTAAAAAAAAACTGCAAAAACAATAAACATAATTCGAGAGCGACTGACAAAGCAGAAGGTTCATTTCTCGATCGACAATAGCTAGTTTAGAATATTAGTAGCTGTGTCTAATGGGGAGAGAACGTGACCTGAATTTAATCTCATCATAATATCCTTGAAGAGGTTGAAACGTGACTAGGTTTCGAAGGAGCTTTCTCTTGATGTTCGTCGTTTCAGAACGGTTTGATGCAGTGCTCTCCATGCTTGAATTTTCCCATTACTTATACGGTGAAGGACTTCCGGGAAACACGAAATAAAAAATCATAAATAAAGAAAATTGGTGGGGAAGTTTCTAGATCAAGGATACTCCGGCTGTGGCAACTAAAGAAAAATGGCGAGCAACCTATAATAAAAAGTCCGTCACGCAAGAGCTGTGTAAACTAAGCACTCCCATGTGTATGACACGCTACAGATTAGACACAATATATTTATCTTTCCCTGCAAAAAGAATCCTAAGTAAACAGGACTTGAAATTTAATCTGGCCATGAAATGTTTAGTGGCTCAGGCGCTCGAAGTGAAAACCGTATTTAGTTGGAGTGGGGATTTACATACGCCTGAAAACTTAAAAATAATGCACATATATTGTTCAATATTTGATTTATAGAAACAATCTATAGAATAGCAATTGTGGAACATTGCAACAATATTATTTAGTTACATTTTTCGATTCGGCTCATAATAAGGGATGTATATTCAATTTTTGATTTCGCCCTTCTCCAAACCACTCACCCTCATTCTGCTTGGATGAAAGAAAGCCGTTGGAATTAAGGTTAAAACAATAAGCTCCATGACATATTGGTTTATTTTTAATGACTAATGACTAAAAGTGGGTCTTATTGAAAGCTCAAACCTTAAAAAATGTAATTATCTACGTTCATATTTGAGCCGGAGAAAAGTTACACGAGACAACAATCACAATAAAATGAAATAGGCGATAAGGTTGATCGTATAATATTTTTTGACCCAATTAAAAGGGGGGTCTAACCTTGAATTATAAACCCACTAAATCTGCCCTCTCCTCCTAGTCTGAATTCAGCAGTTAACGAACCTGATCTCAGGTTTTTCATGAAACACTCGAATATCGAGTTTGTTCATTATTAAACAAAAAATATGACCGCTAAAAAACAAAACATATATATACTCGTTTATGTATAAAAAAAATATTTATTATTGTCCACTTTTTGCAAGACTAATTTGGACGGGTTATCTACAGGTTACCACCCTATTCTAGCCAGGGTGGTACTAAGGATTTTATTTAATGAATTCCGTCACTAAATAAATTCCTATTGCACAGGCGGGAATCGAACTCGCCGCTCTAGGTTCACCATGTGAGATTAAGGTCATCGCTTTTACACACAAGGCTAATCTGAGCCCCTCATTTATGCATATATATTGGGTACCATTATAGACCTTCGAGACTGTTAACCGCAAGTGATGATTCTTGATAATAAATCTATCTATCTAAATTGTAACCTCTGTCTGTACATTGATTTTTTTCGCGAAATTTCACGATAACTTTTCGTTTCACATGTCATAGACACCATATCTACGTTTTGTTTCTTTCGTGTATGTTTGTTTGTTTGTTTGTTTGTTACCTTTTCACGCATAAACGGCTGGACCGAATTTTATGAAACTTGGTATGTATATTACTACTAACCCAACTTAGACTTTAGGCTATATTAATTTTCTCTGAGACGAACAGGAGTGGGGGTTATAAGGGAGGCCTGAAATTAAAAATAGCGATATTTCGTTTTCTATTGGTTTTTCGGCAAATATGCACATAAAAAAAGTTGTTTATTTTGTTATTTAGAGTAACTTTTGTTATATACACTTTTGTCGTATACCGAAGTTTAAATGCGTTATAAGCTAAAAATTATAGCGGGAGTCAACAATATCATTTGCCAAAAAAGACTCAACCGAACTAAATAAAACTCGGTATGTGTATTAGCAGTGAGGCCTTCATTATAATAAGCCATACCAACATTTCTATGGACGGGCAGGAGTGGGGGTTATAAGGGAAGCCTGAAATTAAAATTAGCGATATTGCGTTTCCTATTGGTTTTTCCGCAAACATAAACATAACAAAAGTTGTTTATTTTGTTATTTGGAGTAACTTTTGTGATATACACTTTTGTCGTATACCTATGTATAAATGAGTTATACGTTAAAACCTTAGCGGGCACTAACGGCTGAACCGAACTTAACAAAACTCGGTATGTCAATTAGCATTAATTCTTCCATGATTATAAGTTATATTAAAATTTTAAGGTTCGAACGGGAGGGGGGTTATAAGGGAGGCCTGAAATAAAAATTCACCATATTTACATGTATAAGAGACGGGAAATATAAAAATAGCGAAGACTGTGAAGAATTATCGAAGAAATAATTCTATTATTAGCAAATCTCCAGCAACGACGGGTATCAATCCTAAACACTGGGACGGGTAAATGTCAAAATATTGTGCAATGTAAAGCCTGCTTAAAAAAACCATCACCATTCAGCCTCAAATGAATTCCCGGGCGAAGCCGGGTATCTGAGCTAGTATATATATAAAACTGTAGCCTCCGTCAGTTATGGATCTTAATAATGATGAATGCTCTTCACGATTGATGATGATTGATAAGGATATCTTTCTTTTTATTCTTCAAGACTAAAAAGTTCCATTCATTTACTCTAGATGTTCAGGTATAAACCCAAATGCCGAGTCCTCCAAATGTAAAAATATTATGCATAGTAAAGCCTTGCAAATGAAAATAGCATCATCATTCCGGTTTGATTTCTGGAACCCGGTGCCGGGTGCCTTAGCTAGTGCATATATAATTGCATGTATCCTATATTCATCCTGGAAAGAACTGATGAATATTATCAAGACACTTTTAGATATTCGCGTCACGATTACAACCTAAAATGCAAACCAACAATTGAAAAATTGATAACCAGCATCTTGTTTTGTGTAATATAGATATATTGTGTGTATCTAAACCTTATAAATTCCATACATTCCTTCAGTTTTTTCCTCGTTCCTCATCTACCTGTTGTTTTGAGGCTACAGTTTGACCTTGTATCCGCATTCCGTTGCCTTCCTCCCTCCAAGAACCCAGAGCTCAAAGATTATCTCTGTCAATCTCAGACACACAATTTTCCTTTATACAATTACTCTTTTTTCCCGCAGACTTTCCATTTTCCTTTTTTCTTCAGCGGTCACATCCTTTACAACTACTCTAACTTTCTGATGCTCATGAATGTATTTGTGCCATTCAATAAATTCAGGCTGTATTCATAGTATTTTAGAAACATTGACTCATGGGAGAGTAGGGCGTACTCCAGCCAAATTTCCTAGAACTCCTTAAAGAAGTTATAATTTTTATAATAATTGACAGTTAAGTATTTCCAATCGCCATAGTCCTTCCTTATCAATTTGCTGATAGTAGAATGTCAGCAAAGTATAGCCGTCCTTGAGTAAGACTAGGAAGACAGTGAATACCTATAGCTGCATCCTAGTAACCTTGCAGTGAGTCAGGCCTCAGTTAGCATGATTCCCTTCCCCTAACGGAATCGAATCAATTCAAATCCCCTCCCCCCAGGCATCAGCATAAAGCAGCTGGAATCAGATTATGCTCCCTCAGTGGGCAGCCCTTCAATAATTCTATTCTTACCAGTATAATCATCTATTGAGTATATTTTCATGAAATCTATAATTCAGCAGGTCTAGTGACAAGTATACTATCAGCAGATTTTCCAAGGGGGAATCTTCCATTGATGATTAACAATTACTGCTTGATTGTTGCCAAACTCGATATTTAAACGTTTTCTGCAGAACTAAAGATCATGATCGTTAACTACATAAATCGGACGGGAGGGAGGGAGGGGGGCTCTGTTAATATAGTATTTTGAATTGCAAAATTATATAGAAGTAATATTAGTCCATATGTAATGTTCCATAAATGTTGCTATAACATGTTTTCTCTAGCTTCAATATTAAGATATTAGCATTTTCTAGTTTTGAGCCTACAATAAACCCCCCACTTCTAGTCATCGCTATTTAAAATAAGACAATATATCATGAAATATTTTATTACATGCATAAATACGAAATATAGTCTTCAACGGGCACGATGCATAGAAAGGATTACATTCAATTCTACTCATTTTAAATGATGAAGTACAATCGACCATGTTGTTTAGCTAATTTAATATTGATGCAAGTCCACCATGGCGTCACAACATTTTTTTTTTTTCATTAAGAGGTATAAGGCCGTCGATATTCATAACAGGAAACGATTTCCTTCAATTTATCTTTTATAGATTTTTTCGGAATATTGGCTTGATTTTGTTACTAAATTTTTAAATTTTCTTACTGAAAGTAACATGCTAATGCAAAAAATTAATAACACAAATTTATGAGTATTATTAGAATAACTATAGCCAGAGAAAAACAATCATATTTAAGTCGACAGATGCCGTAAATACCATTACTAATTTGTACTATACAGCAATGATTTGCTACATAAGCATCTGTTGTAATGTATTAAATTAATCATAACTGATATTTTAAATTTAGATAAGCAAGAATGTTTATTTATTTATTTATTTTTTTTTTTTTGAGAAATAATTCTCTTGTACATATTAATACAAGGTTTTTCTATTGACACAAAAACAAATCTGGTGCGAACACCACATGACTTCCTTGCACTCCTATTAAAGTAGATAAGCAAAATGTTCGACTACGTTAAATTTAAATGTGATATAAGATATCTCCGTTCGAATTCATCCGATCAAAAAATTTCATAACACATAGTTTATACATATTTTTGAAATTAACAAAAAAGATCCTTAACAATTTTTTCGTATCTCTAATACGTAAGGAGAAACAGAGCTTCGGGGAGTGCAAAACGGATAATTTCATCATCGCAATTACAATACTCCCTATACTTCGTTCAAAGAAGTGAAAACCTGAGACAGTTGCGTATTTTTGTACGTGTTTAGCGTGTGCATGAGTTTGGGCGACGCGAGGGAGAGAGACTAGGCCGCGAGCTCCTTGCAGCGAGGTAGAAGCACGCCCGTTATTATAATTTTATGAATGGATCGTTGATGAACGGCGCTCATTAGGATGGTAATGCACTGGCTGTGTAGTTGTTGAATCAAGACTCACCCAACCCCTGCTCTACCGCAGCCACAGTTCTGTTAGCATAGTCACGGTCACTTACCTACAAACAAACAAACAAACACAAAAACATTAGTATCATGTAACGATAACATTACGCTTAAGTATATAACATATAAAAATGAATTACTAACATTTAAAAAAAAAAAAAGAATGAAATATTACACATCTTAAGAATGTACATGCAACGCCGGACTAAATTAAGTTGCACATCAAGTATTTATTCAGCAGAACTGCACGCTATACTCCTATCTCTAGAAAACCTACTAGATGTTCAAAATTGCCAAATAATTTTATTTTCGGACTCGTTAAGTTCTTTACTCTCTTTAAAAAAAAACATATATTCCAATCATCCTATTATAAAAAACATTTTTGAACATATTCATAATCATCTAATCACATAACATTGGTGTGGCTACCAGGACACCAGAATATTGGACGAAGCACTTTAAACTTTAAAAACGGACCTAGGACTTTAAAAAATAACTTCGGACGACTTAAAACCCTTCATTAAAACTAACATACTCCAAGAATGGCAACCGGACTGGTTATTAACAGACAACAAACTGAACAATAAAACTACAGTTAAGGCATGGAAAATATGAAGCATTTACACGGAGAGACGAAGTAGTCCTTACAAGACTACGTATAGGTCATTCTCTCCTAACCAATGGTTACCTATTTGAAAAGAAAATAATGCCTAACTGCAATGTGTGTAATGCTCCGCTTACAATAAAATACATACTAACAGACTGCAAAAGATGTGACCACCTAAAGATCCGTCATGACTTACTGAAAGAAGTCCACACATTCCCGTAATACTACAACATTTACATGACAACACTCACAAATTTAGAAGTTTTACATTTAAAAATTATATTTAATTCTCCTTAAATTAATTTTTTTTAACTCCAGCTAACACTTTTGACTGTATGATAGCATGCTTGCGTGTGCGTGCGTGTGTGTGTGTGTGTGTGTGAGTGTGCGTGTGTGTGTGTGTGCGTGTGTGTGTGCGTGTGTACCTTGGAGAGAGAAGTCAAAGGGGTACATCACAACACTTTTGTCGGGGGAAAAAGAATTTTCTTTATTGGTCGCCCTCAAAATGGATTATACAGATTATGAAAAGGTATATTGTTAAAGTTGTAAATGGTACTGAGCGACATCGCCTAGTTGCGGATCTCTTCAAATAAATAAAAAATAAATCTCTGAGAGGAACCATACATTTGTCTTCTTGTTGAGAAGCAACATCCTGTACCTACATATTATTTCGTTAAAATATCCTTAATTCTTTTAGTGAAAAAAATGAAGGGCATTTATTTTTTAGAACTAGAAAGTGGATTTATAGAAGATGCCAGTTGGACTTCCATGTTGTCTGGTCGACATAATACTTCCCAGGTTCTCGAAAGAAATAGTAGACATTAACACAATCGGGATATTATTTCGTTGACTACTAACAAAAAATCAAGGGTTCTCGAGATAAAAATTATGACAGGAATATTAATGTATTGTGAGCGTTTTAACCTAGAAATATAAGTCATTAAATTAGAAAGTAAACCAGTGTTTCGACTTGATCCTACCAGTGACTGGGATCACAGTTGTGGTTACGTATTATGTTACCAGATCTGATTTTATGTTAATTTTACCTCGTTCTTAATGTATTCCTATCCACCTCACTTTAATATAGTATTCATTAGTTGTTGAAAGTCTGGCCTAATTGGCACTTATTATTAATCTCTTATAAAGTTCTATGCTAATGATAGATAGACGTAAAAGTTAATGTCTACTCTAAAAAAGGGGTAAAATCTAACAGTTATTAAGAACTTAAAAACAAACAAAAATAAAGAAATTTGATAAATCCTTTTTATTAAAATGTCTGCATCTTGCTCACCTAACCCGATCTTATTATAATGATTCCTAAGATTCGACATTTCAACTGCATCTCTCATTTGACTTTGTCAATTTTCTTTCGAGTTATTTAATCTGATGAGCTTTGCAATATTGGACAGAGTACACAATATCGGTGACCGCATAAAATACGGTAATTGATGCCGGGATTAGGTCACAATATCTGTGTCTGATGGCATATGAATGCAGTAATTGATGCAGGGATTCGGTCACAATATCTGTGTCTTAGGATATAAATACGGTAATTGATGCAGGGATTCGGTCACAATATCTGTGTCTTAGGATATAAATACGGTAATTGATGCAGGGATTCGGTCACAATATCTGTGTCTTAGGATATAAATACGGTAATTGATGCAGGGATTCGGTCACAATATCTGTGTCTCAGCATATAAATGCGGTAATTGATGCAGAGATTCGGTCACAATATCTGTGTCTGATGGCATATGAATGCGGTAATTGATGCAGGGATTCGGTCACAATATCTGTGTCTTAGCATATAAATACGGTAATTGATGCAGGTATTCGGTCACAATATCTGTGTCTCAGCATATAAATGCGGTAATTGATGCAGAGATTCGGTCACAATATCTGTGTCTTAGCATATAAATACGGTAATTGATGCAGGGATTCGGTCACAATATCTGTGTCTTAGGATATAAATACGGTAATTGATGCAGGGATTCGGTCACAATATCTGTGTCTTAGCATATAAATACGGTAATTGATACAGGTATTCGGTCACAATATCTGTGTCTCAGCATATAAATGCGGTAATTGATGCAGAGATTCGGTCACAATATCTGTGTCTTAGCATATAAATACGGTAATTGATGCAGGGATTCGGTCACAATATCTGTGTCTTAGCATATAAATGTTGTAATTGATGCCGGGATTAGGTCACAATATCTGTGTCTCAGCATATAAATGCGGTAATTGATGCAGGGATTCGGTCACAATATCTGTGCCTGTTAAGAAATAAAGTTGGTACTAAATGCCAGAATTTGGTCAAAATGTCTGTCCGTCTTTTGTTAGCATTTAATTTCATTAATAGATGCCTGGATGCGGTCACAATATCTGTGCTAGTTAGCTTTTATATTCGGTAATTTCGAACCATAAACCATAGCCGTATATATACACAAACCATAGACATCAAACAGATGAGTTCAAAGACGTCGTACTCATGCGACAATTTTCGAAATTTTTCCTCAAATGTCCGTCAATCCTTCTTAGCAGATGACAAAAGTGAGGTCCGTTCAAAATTGTATATATTTGTCTGCCACCGCTCCAGTGGTCGCAATTTCTGTCTTATTATTACCAAACTTAATATATAATCGTTTTATATCAAAAGAAATATCAAGTTCGGACCAGGAGGAGGGGGGGGTTTAGAAGGGGAGAATTTTGAAAATCCGAAATATCCCTCTTATTATGCATTGGATCGAAAAATTGTATAGAACCAATACTATTGCAAATGCAATGTTCTATAACTATTGTTATGAAAATGTGTTCACTATCTTGATTATTTACCGAGATATTTACATTTTTTTTTTTTGGTATTTAGTAAACGCCCACTACTACTCGTCTCATATTAATAACATGCTTTTAAGTTATGAAGCACTTTATTTGATGCCAAATTACCTAACATTGTTCCCTTTGGACTTTCACGTTTCGAGATACGCACGTGGGAAATCTATTTAGTGAACGCAGGTCCGGACATTTTTTTAACGCGCATAGGTGGATTAAATTCAGGACTCTCACCATTATTCGCGAGTAATATCTCATAATAGTTATAATAATTATTTTATTAATTACAAATCAAACGTAAAATCAGCCGAAAGGGGGCGCCTAAAAACCGCATAATTATAAATGTAAAGTGATATTGTATAATAAAGGCTAGGCGAGGTCCAGACGAGTAGACGGGAGCAGGTTTGACCACTCCCCCGAGGTGGGGGTGCGCCAGATCTTCCTACAACACAGCTGTTGGGTAACCAGCTACACGGCGGCAAACAGGATCTGGGGGAACGGTTCTTTTACTCATAACTCTTCTAAAGGAACTAGATCTCTTTCATAGTTCACTAGTTTGTTTACTAACATCAGGTGATCTCTTTTCCTCAGAAGAAAATAGTACAGTTATATTAAAAATGTCATTTGAAATTATCGCTTAAAAATATGACACACAACATAAATTATAGATCTTTTTACTGTAAACAGATGAGGTCCTATACTCATTTATTTGTATCATATTTAAATAAATAAGCTATTTAATTTGTATTATCCCTGTAAACAGTACCACACCCTCTTAGGCAAATTCGCTCAAACACAATGGTCGAGCACTAGGCGTTACATCAGTTCTAAATATGAATATTCTAAGGCTACTGGTTTTAGCAGATTTTCCTCGGGGGAAATCAGCTTTTGAGGTTGTATTCAGGACGCTATTTTCGAAAACATTCTTCAAATTTCCATTGATCCTACCCAGGAGATAACGAAAATGAGATCTGGTCAAAATGATTATGATATAAAGCGTTTCATGCACAACTAGAGATCAAGGTTTGGCTGAAATCGGATGAGGGGAGTGGGGGGTAGAGGGGGAGAATTTCGAAAGTCGAAATACCTTAGTTATTATACGTCAGATCGAGGAATTGTATAGACTCACTCGTATCAAAAAGTCCGTCAAGCAGGGGCTGCGTAAACTAAGCAGATTTCCCACGTGAAGTTATACAGTAGAGAAATCTGCCCAATAACAGCTGTAGTAGGAAGGGATCTCTAAACCTATTCACGACGGACGAATAGTTCCGGAAACGGCCACCAGAGAGCTCTCGGCGGAAAGTCCGGATCATGGCGGAGTCCTGCCGACCACACACAATACAAATGCAAATATCTCGGTTAATATTCAAGATACAGAATAAATGTATAGAACAATATTTATAGTAAATTTAATTTAGAATAAGATTGATTCTATACAATGTTTCGATCCGACGCATAATAACAGAGATATTTTGAATTTTCAAAAATCCCCCCTCTAAACCCCCCTCACACTGGTCCGATTTCAGCCATTGATCTTCCTTTTTACAAAACGATTAAATTCCAAGTTTGGTAACGATCAAACAAAAATTACGACCGCTAGAGCGTTAACAGACAAATATATATATATATATATATATATATATATATATATATATATATATATAATTTTGAACGGACATCATTTTCGTCATCTCCTGGGTAGGATCGATGGACATTTGAAGAAATTTTTCAAAACTCGCGTCATGAGTACGACCTCAATAGCTGATTTCCCTTAAGGGAAATCTGCTAAAATTTAATTTTCCTATAAATGTTGGAATACGAGTATATATTGAACATTTGAATATTAACCGGGTTATTGAGATTTTTTAGTTTTCAGCATTCAGTAAACCCCACTCCTACTCACGTCATATTACCAATAACCTCTTATTCTTCTTTATTCGAAGCATAAATATCAAATATTGTTTCCATAAGACTATTATTAAGCGAGATAAATGCCCATTCATCGTGCGATGACGTCATAAATTTCAGATTTTACTTTCTTGTCACGAAAGTGTTTATTTGATCTATGCCATACACGATATTTAGCTGTTTTAGTCACACTAAATATCACAATTGTTATTGACGGGAAATCGACCAGAAATAAGAGGGTCGAAAATTCAAAATATCTCCATTATTGTGAGTCGGATCGAAAAATGTTATATCATCAATCTTGTTAAAATATTGATACTGTACAATTGTACTACGAATTTTTTCGTAACTCAAATATTAAGCAAGTCAACGGAATGGATCAAAAAGGTCATCTCCACTCTTAATACTTCTTTATTACAGGCAAAGTACTTTCGGGGCGAACCGTCCCTACATCAGTGCTCTGTGACACAACATTTATACTTACAAAGACATGTAATATATATATATATATATATATATATATATATATATATATATGAATAAATAAATAAATGTAAAATTCAACAAAGGTAGTCGAATATTAAAAACATTTAAAAAACCAACAAATATATAAAACGCAACACCTATGATTAAAACGTTACAAATAAATATTAAAAGCAACAAATAACAAAATAAAATAAAATAACTAGGAGATGGAGAAGGAACTGACCTAGAGTTGGTCCCTATTGAGTCGACATCTCCGGCGAGACTGGGAGCCTACTCGGGCCAGGGCAGCTACTGCAGAGGACGGAACATGCCTGAGCACGCCACCCTCCCCCCTAATATTAATATTCTTCTCCTCCAGCATGTCCATTCTGATCCATAACTGCTCTACTATATCCATTTTCTTCCCTTTGCCAAGGTGGTCGAGCAACTCGAACTCAACAGCATATGATAAATGAAGGCCATGAAGCAATGTTCCGTCCTCTGCAGTAGCTGCCCTGGCCCGAGTAGGCTCCCAGTCTCGCCGGAGATGTCGGCTCAATAGGGACCAACTCTAGGTCAGTTCCTTCTCCATCTCCTAGTTATTTTATTTTATTTTGTTATTTGTTGCTTTTAATATTTATTTGTAACGTTTTAGTCATAGGTGTTGCGTTTTATATATTTTTTTGTTTTTTAAATGTTTTTAATATTCGACTACCTTTGTTGACTTTTACATTTATTTATTTATTCATATATATATATATATATATATATATATATATATATATATATATATATATTAACGGTCTGTGTACGTATAAATGTTGTGTCACAGAGCACTGATGATGGGACGGTTCGCCCCGAAAGTACTTTGCCTGTAATAAAGAAGTATTAAGAGTGGAGGTGTTTGACCTTTTTGATCCATTCCGTTGACGATGGACCTCCACCAGCCAGCACAAATCCAGAATCCAGAGTCAGGAGGGATTAATCAAGTGTTTAGTACATTCGGGTTTTTAGTCGGAATATGTGAGAAGGTGAGGTCACTAGTTGCCATACCTGCTCGTGGGAAATCTGCTTAGTTTATGCTGCTGGTTGACTTTTAAGTAATGGGTTATTATACATACATACATACATATGTACACACGCCATACGGAAACTAATCCTAATGGCTTCTAGAAGAGCCAAAAAAAAAAAAATTCCGTTAAAACCAACACTTTTCGCGATTATAGTGCAATGGGCTTCCGTTTGACAATGGTCAAAGAGATAGTCATTGGCTCTTCTAGGACTCTTAATGCAGCGGCAGATTGATAATCATATGGAAATGAAAGAAAGTGAATATAATAATCCACATAGTGGATTCATGTCAAACATACATATGAGTAGATTTCTCTGATGATGTATGTAAACGTATCTTGATATATATAATTTTTTATCAGTGAATTGCATTAATATTTCATGAGGCAAATTCATGTATTTATTTATCATTTAAAAGATCCAGTAATTAATATATAACAGCTTACAATTAAAAATAATAAAAAAAAGTATGTATCCAATAAAAATAAGTAACAAGTCTGTGTTCTAAACAAAACATATATATATATATATATATATATATATATATATATATATATATATATATATATATATATATATATGTGTGTGTGTGTGTGTGTGTGTGTGTGTGTGTGTGTGTGTGTGTATTCAAGATAAAGAATATTTATAGTACATTTAATTTAATTTGTAAATTTCCGACGTATAATAAAGTCCGTCACGCAGGGGCTGCGTAAACTAAGCAGATTTCCCACGTGACTCTCATCCCTTAACCGCCCCGATTTCATAAAAATGCAAATATCTCGGTTAATATTCAAGATAGAGAATACATGTATATATCAATATTTATAGTAATTTTTATTTACAATAAAATAGATTTTATACAATTTTTTGATCCGATGTATAGTAATGGAGATATTTTGAATTTTAGAATATCCTCCCCTCTAAACTCTCCCTCCCACTGGTCCGATTTCAGCCATTAACGAACTTGATCTTTCTTTTACATAAAACGACTAAATATGGAGTTTGGTAACGATCAAACAAAAATTGCGACCGCTAGAGCGGTAACAGACAAATATATATATATATATATATATATATATATATATATATATATATATATATATATACAGTTTTGAACGGACCTCATTTTCGTCATCTACTAGGTAGGATCGATGGACATTTGTTGAAAAATTTCGAAAATTTTCCCTTAAGGAAAATCTGCTAAAAGGAGGTATTTCGAATTTCCCCCTCTTCCCCCCCCCCCCTCCACTGGTCCGATTTCTGGTCCTAAACATCGATTTGGGTAAGGCTCAAACAAATGTTATCTAGCTAGAGCATTAACAGATATATTTGTTGGCTGATCTATTTATTAACAATTAACAAGCTTTTCGTTGTGTAGACTATTAAAAAAGTCCGTCACGCAGGGGCTGAGTAAACTAAGCAGATTTCCCACGTGAAGTTTTACAATAGAGAAATCTGCCTAGTAATAACCTATTCTCAGGAGGACAAATAGTTAGTGAAACGGCCACAATAGGGCTAGTGCGCTCGGCGGAAACTCCCAAACATAGCCAACCACACTCACAATACAAATCCAAATATCTCGGTTAATATTCAAGATAGAGAATAAATGTATAGAACAATATTTAATTTGCAATAAGATTGGTTCTATAGATATTTTTGATCCGATGTATGGTAACAGAGATATTTCGAAATTTTCGAAATTCCCCCTTTAAACACCCCCCTCCCACTGGTCCGATTTTAGCCATTAACGAACTTGATCTTCCTTTTTACATAAAACGATTAAATTCTGAGTTTGGTAACGATCAAACAAAAATTGCGACCGCTAGAGCGTTATCAGACATATATATATATATATATATATATATATATATATATATATATATATATATATATATATAATTTTGAACGGACATCATTTTCGTCATCTCCTGGGTAGGATCGATGGACATTTGAAGAAATTTTTCGAAACTCGCGTCATGAGTACGACCTCAATAGCTGATTTCCCTTAAGGGAAATCTGCTAAAATGTTAATTGACTAAAAGATTACTCATTACCGTTTGAATTTATTCACGGAGGTGTTAAGTGTTACCAGTATGCAGATTTATCTATTGTTAAACTCACGTTTATCACGTGAGAAATCTGCTTAGTTTACGCAGCCCCTGCGTGACTGAATTTTTAGTTTCTCCTCACCCTCTATCTGACAGATAAATAGGGAACAATTCCGATTCCGTTTCCTCAGGCCATTTTCATCATTTCTTCAGCTTTCACTAGTTAAGTATCATTGTCTGTCTCCTCTCCCCTCATTTTCACATCTTAAGAATATCTCCCTTTCTTACCTCTTACCTAGCCAAGCAAAATCTCTCTTGGAAATACTTGAAAATGGTTATTTGATCAATACCATACACGATTCGTAATAGCATCATGCACTTCTTAAGTTTATACTCCTTAACCATACTATGAACAACTTTATAAGAAACTTAATTAACAAATATTATTTTCAATGAAATTTTATTGTGTAAGGTACATGCATATACGTAGTGTGATAACGTCATCATTTATGATTTTACGTACTTAACGCGAAAATGATTGTTTGTTCTTTACCTAATTGGATATTTAAACGTTTCATTCAACACTTAATATCATACTAATTAATGGCTGAAATCGAGAGCCAAACTAATTAAACTACGATTCCTCTATAATTGTTGTTTTAAACATTTTCTCTTAAGCGAGCTCATAGTACTTTATTTTTAGCAGATTTCCCTTAAGGGAAATCAGCTATTGAGGTAGTACTCATGACGCGATTTTCGAAAAATTTCCTCAAATGTCCATCGATCCTACCCAGGAGATGACGAAAATGAGGTCCGTTCAAAACTATATATATATATATATATATATATATATATATATATATATATATATATATATATATATTTGTCTGTTAACACTCTCGCGGGCGCTATTTTTGTTTAATGGTCTCAAATCTCGGTATTTAATCGTTTTATGTAAAAAGGAAGATCAAGTTCGTTAACAGCTGACATCGGACCAGTGGGAGGGGGGGTTTAGAGGAGGGGATTTTCAAAATTTCGAAATATCTCCGTTATTATGCATCGAATCGAAAAATTGTATAGAACCCATCTTATTGCAAATTACATTTACTATAAATATTGTTATATACATTTATTCTCTATCTTGAATATTAACCGAGATATTTGCATTTTTCTGTTTTCAGCTTCTGAGATGAGATCGGCCAACTTCGGGTCTAGTCGTGAGTTTCCGTCAAGAGCTAGTTCGGGCCGTTCCCGTAACTGTTTGACTCTCTATTCTGAAATTTCTTTATTGTAAAACTTCACGTGGGAAATCTGCTTAGTTTACGCAGCCCCTGCGTGACGGACTTTTTTTCAAACTTCACTAAAACACCTCGACTACTCAAAGAATTTTGACTTAGATATAGAGAATGTATGGTGAGATGACATTACTAGTGTGTCAAAGCAGCAAATGGGAAATATACGTAGTTAGTAGACTTTTAGCAGATTTCTCTTAAGGGAAATCAGCTATTGAGGTCGTACTCATGACGTGATTTTCGAAATTTTTCTTCAAATGTCCATCAATCCTACCCGGGAGATGACGAAAATGAGGTCCGTTCAAAACTGTATGTGTATGTATATATATATTATCAAGAATCGTCACGTGCGGTTAACAGTCTCGAAGGTCTATAATGTCGTCTGATACCACTCTAGCGGTCGCAATTTTTGTTTTATTGTTACCAAACTTGATATATAATCGTTTTATACAAAAAGAAATATCAAGTTCGTTAATGGCTGAAATCGGGCCAGGAATTTTGAAAATCCTTAATATCACCGTCATTATGAATCGGATCGAAAAATTGTGTAGAACCAATCTTATCGCAAATGTAATATTCTATAAATGTTGTTAAGTATATTTTCTAAATATCTTGATTATTAACTGGGATATTTGCATTTTGTAGTTTTCGGTCTTCAGTAAACTACTACTCCACTACTACTCATCTTTCATTAACAATATTCAATTATGTTATGAAGCACTTTATTTGAATCTTAGATACCAAATATTGTTCTCATTGAACTTTTATGTTTTGAAATAAATACAAATACGTTGCGCACGCGGGAAATCTGCTTAGTTTACGCAGCCCTTGCGTGGCGGACTTTTTAAGAGAGTGAATAGCAGGCGACCAAACAGAGAAGAATTCCTGTGTATTAATAAACATGAAACTCTCTAATTGAAACAAATTAAAGAAAAGGCATTACAGATATCTGCATATAGTTAGTATTCTTATCATTAAACGGTAATTTGCTCGCAGAAGAGCTGATAAGATAAAGCCTAAAAGAAGATAAATATGTAGCATGAGTTATATCAACACATTAGTTGCATCTAAAGCAACTGAATGAATGAATAATTTCGCTTTCCCGATAAGACCTGCAACATAATAGCCAAGACTTTCGTAAGATTTAATTGGGGAGGAAATGTTTATAGAATAAGTTATGAAGAGATGAGCCTCATGTACAAACTCAACGATGTATAAAACGATGTATTTTCACCTCTGAAAAGTTTTATACTGAAAAGCGGGAGTTTCGAGAGAGAATCGAAAAGTTAAAATATATCCATTATTATCAGATGGGTCGAGAAATGTATCAATCGAATTGAACTTTAACTCCCGACAATGCTTGCTGTATGCATATTAGCAGATTTCCCCGAAGGGAAATCAGCTATTGAGGTCGTATTCATGATTTTCGAATTTTTTTCTTCAAATGTCCATCGATCCTATCTAGGAGATGTCGAAAAAGAGGCCCGTTCAAAAATTGTGTATGTGTGTGTGTGTGTGTGTCTGTGTGAGTGTGTGTGTGTGTGTGTGTGTGTGTGTGTGTGTGTGTGTGTGTGTGTTACCACTCTAGCCGTCGCAATTATTGTTTGATCGTTACCAAACTCGATATTTAGTCGTTCTATGTTAAGATCATGTTCGTTAATAGCTGAAGTCGGACAAGGGGTAGGGTTGGGGGTTCAGAGTGGGAGAATTTTGAAAATTCGAGATGCCTTCATTACTATACGAAGGATCGAAAAATTGTATAGAATCAATCTTATTGCAAATAAAATTTACTATGAATATTGTTATATACATTTATTCTCTGTCTTGGATATTAACCGGGATATTTGCATTTTTCAGTTTTCAGCCTTTAGCAAGCGCCCACTTCCACTCATGTTACAGAAGCAATACTGTGTTATATAATAAACCACATTTTTCTAAGTTTAAATACCAAATATTTTTTTCAAAAGACCTTTATTATACGAGATACATGCAAGTTTGTTCTGTTGCCCCCTCCCCCGTCTTAAGTTCTTGGAATACTAAAATTTGATTGATTGAGATAAAAATTATTTTGATTTATTATAAATTACAGTACTATATATAGTAAATAGTTTTTTATATTCAGAAATATTTCTGTAATTGTTTTTCTTTCCGGTGAAGAATATTTTAATGAGTGGTTGGCTGATAGTATTCAATAAAATTAATATGTTATATTCTGATACATTTCAGTAACTGTTTTTATTTCCGTTGTGAGGTTAACAGTCCTGTTTGCATTTCAGACCGATCCCGTCGGGAGGGGAGAGATTTCTTATTGCCGTTTGTGCTTATTCACTTAATATTCACGGTGGTGTTATGATACCAGCATGTAGATTTATCTATTGTTAAACTTCAGGAGCGAAATGTGCTTAGTTTATGCAGTTCCAGCGTGACGGAGTTTTTTTAGTTTAACCCCTACCGAAGGTCAGGTTATATAGCTAACTGCAAGTTTATTCCAAGTGCTTTGGACGATAGAGTCCTCATCCAGGAAAGCGAACTCTTGTTTATGCACAAAAGATTAACCATTTAGCATCCATAGTATTGTCTTCAATCTACGTCCACTCACTGACAGGAATACTCCGTTTATAACCTGCAAGTTGGGGGAGCTTTCGTAACGAGCCCACCGGGAGAAGTAATATTGATTTAAGGAGAGGACATGGGGGCGGCGAATCTATTGGTAATTCAGTGGCCAGTTATTGGATACAACCACCCCCAAAACCAAAACCACCCCTAACCAATTACGGTATCTCCCTTTAACTAACGCCGCCTTCATAGCAAACTAACCACTCCGACAATAAATTACTCTGGTTCAAACAATAAGTTCAGATTCCATATTATCGACTATTTCTGTTTTTACGCAACTTTTTCACCCTATGCCAGCGACTCTGTAACTAGAATTTTAGTTTTATTTTATTGTTTCTTTACTTTATTCGTTATTCTTAGAGCTTTAAATTTACTGAGTAAAGCAATTAAAAACATATGACATGACAACAGACAAATAAGCCCATCACTGAGAAGATTACCAACCGTGCTGGTATAGCACACATGCGACATCTCTCCAGATAATCTCTATATCTACGTACAAATAAGGAGATATTTTGAATATTCAACCCCCTCCCCCTATTCCAGGCCCGATTTCTGCCAGTATATCCTTAGTGTTGAATAATACAGTTAAATATCGATTATTGTATTGAAAATCTTAAATGATGGCGCCACCATACAGCGAGAACAATAAATATTGAACAATATTTAGTATTTAAGCTGCAAATAAAGTGGTTCATTTTAAAACAGATTATAGTTTATGTGACATGAGTAGGAGTAGGGGTTTACTGAAGGCTGAAAACTAAATCTCCCTTAATATTCAAGATAGAGAATGTATCTAAATGTCAGTATTTATAGTAAATTCAATTTGCAATAAGATAGATTGAATATAATTTTTCGACCTGACTAATAATAACAGAGATATTTCGATGTTTCATCTCCTAGGTAGGACCGATGGACATTTGAAGAAATGTTTTGAAAATTGCGTCATGAATACAACCTCAATAGCTGATATCACTAAAAGGATATCTGCTAAAAAAATTGATAAACTGAATTCAATTAAAGTATGTAATAGAGAGAAAAAAAAAAAAAAAATTAAACGTCCGATACGGATTGAATTACAACAATAACGGTATAAATGAATAACTCGGTTAATATTCAAACTAGAAAAAAAACACATGTTTATTACAATAACGGAAATATGTTGTTTTAGCAGATTTCCCTTAAGGGAAATCAGCTATTGAGGTCGTACTCATGACGCGATTTTCGAAAATTTTCTTCAAATGTCCATCGATCCTACCCAGGAGATGACGAAAATGAGGTCCGTTCAAAATTATATATATCTATATATATATATATTTGTCTGTTAACGCTCTAGCGGTCGCAATTTTTGTTTGATCGTTACGAAACTCGATATTTAACCGTTTTATGTAAAAAGACAGATCAAGTTCGTTAATGGCTGAAATCGGACCAGAGAGAGGGGGGGTTTAAAGGGGGGATTTTCGAAAATTCAAAATATCTCCGTTATTATGCATCGGATCGAAAAATTGTACAGAACCAATCTTATTGCAAATTAAATTTACTATAAATATTGTTATATACATTTATTCTCTATCTTGAATATTAACTGAGATATTTGCATTTTTATGAAGTCTGTGGTGGGGTATAGTTCGGATTATGTCGTCCATCTTCGTCATTTCTCGGCTCAGGCGGAAGGTTCTTCTAACCTGGCGTTTTTAACCTTACCTTACCTTCCTTACTTTGTGAGATTTATGCAAATACGTTTTGTTCATCCGCCCCCCCCCCCTTCTTTAGTTCTTGGACTACTAAAATTTGAGTTATTAAAATATAAATTATTCTTACAATTCAGAAGCCGTTTCAGTTGGGTATTTATTTTAATTAACTGAAAGATTTCTCATTATCTAATCACGGTGGTATTGTGTTACCAGTATGCAGATTTCTCTATTGTAAAACTTCACAGGGGAAATCTGCTTAGTTTACGCAGCCCCTGCGTGACGGACTTTTAGCAGATTTCCCTTAAGGGAAATCAGCTATTGAGGTCGTACTCATGACGCGAGTTTCGAAAAATTTCTTCAAATGTCCATCGATCCTACCCAGGAGATGACGAAAATGAGGTCCGTTCAAAATTATATATATATATATATATATATATATATATATATATATATATATATATATATATTTGTCTGTTAACGCTCTAGCGGTCGCAATTTTTGTTTGATCGTTACCAAACTCGGAATTTAATCGTTTTATGTAAAAAGGAAGATAAAGTTCGTTAATGGCTGAAATCGGACCAGTGGAGGGGGGGGGGTTTAGAGGGGGGATTTTTGAAAATTCGAAATATCTCCGTTACCATACGTCGGATCAAAACATTGTACAGAACCAATCTTATTGCAAATTAAATTTACTATAAATATTGTTTTATACATTTATTCTGTATCTTTAATACTAACCAAGATATTTGCATTTGTATTGCGAGTGTGGTCTAACTATTCGTCCTCGTGAGAATAGGTTACTACTACTGTTATTATTAGGCAGGTTTCTCTATTGTAAAACTTCACGTGGGAAATCTGCTTAGTTTACGCAGCCCCTGCGTGACGGACTTTTATTTTTTTTCATTTACTCCGTTCTGTAGCCCCAGACTTTCTTCTTCGATGAAAATAATACGTTGAGTTTAAGCTTCAAACGACGATTCTTGAGATGTGTACAGGGGGCTGGTTTACTGAATGTTGGAAACTCGTCAAAAAAGTCCGCCACTCAGGGCTGTGTATACTAAGCAGATTTCCCTGACATAACACATTTATGATCTCATCTTACAACATATTCCCTATTTCTACGTAAATAACCGATGAGTAGAAGAGAGTTGTTACTGTAGACTGAAAAGAGAAAGCTGGAATAACTCTTTTAATACTTTATACCCGAAAAAATGCATAGTACAACAATTGTAGAGCATCAATAGCTTAACAATATTGCTCTTATAACATTTTAATTCCAATAACTGAGACATTTGTAAATTTTTGAATTTCCCGAAGTACGCTAGTGTGAGAGAAAAATGTTTGTGAAGGAAGAAAATTATTTCTTCCTCAAGGCGACTGCTTCATTAATCCACTAGGCATGTTGATAATATCGACAGAAATAAACACAAGGCGTTTCGAAAGCATGTGATAAGGAACGTGTTATCAGTTAGCAATTACTTGGCTCTGGGAGCCACGTCTTATTCAAGATTCCTAATAAACACTACTTCTCCAAATGAAAATTTATATTATGATGTTTAAGCTGTGTAAACAATTTAGAACAATTCCGAATACATTGATAAATCATGAGTCCCGTAAACTTATAATAACACACCATAAACTTTGAAAAGCTTTTAGAAAAATAATTTTAGCCTTGGCGCTTAACTATTAGTAAAAGGCACAAGATTCATGACTTTTGAAGAAAGACCAGAGTTATTAGTAATAGGAAAACAAGGAGATTAAGTTGCAATACGGCCAGCATAGACTTATTTACAAAAATACAAAGACATTTGCATCATCAGCGTCCTGCGACACACACATAAAACAACATGTCAATCAATAGAAGAAAAAACCTTGCAGAAACTAAATATAAAACCGAAGATGATTGGATTGTAAACGAAGGTCAACAAGATAAAACGTCAACTATAACAAATAAATATCAGGACCAACAATTAAATAATATATTTAATGACATCAAATGAGATAGCTAGAATGTATAACCCAGTAGTTCTTTTTATGATAAAGAAAAATGGTTCTATTCATTTTTTTTGTCAAATAGCTACGGATAAATTATATTTCTTATAATAACTTTATTATATTTCTTTCCCCATCTAAATCCTGTCTCCTACGTAGTCGATGTTAACCAAAAGAGTAGATCCACAACTAGACGTTACAACAGTCCTAAATATGCAGCTTCAACATTCTAAGTCTTGTAATTCTTGAGTTCCGTCTCACTGAAACGTGTTAAAATGGCTTCAGGGATGGTCTAAACGGGTAAGTACGTAGCTAATTTCCCTGTTCAAACAGGTGTCTACAGGATAGCAACTGGGTATCCATTCCCGTGAAATTTTGCCAGTAACAGGTACTAACCAGAGGAATATACAGGGTACGCCTGGTAGTTGTTCCAGTGAATATTGGCTAGTAATAGGTACTAACTAGTAGTATCTACAGGTAGCTGCTGTCATGAACAGGATCCGTTACAAATGATGAAATTGAAGAATGAAAAAAAAAAATAAAAATAGGTATAATATCAATAGCTGATCCCCTAAAGGGAAATCTGATGAAAAAGTTGCTGATTTAGTAGGTCTTGGTTGAAAATAACCACTCCTTTCAAGTAATCGTCTGTAAGTGGCTTAAAAGGGTAGCATTATCGGGGGAGAAATTCATGCCTCTTTGGCCTGCGAAAATTCGCAAGTACTGTATATTTATTTTCTTAAAGATGTATAATTGGATGAAAGTGAGTGAAACAGCTGATTGATTAGAGGCCGGTTCTCTGACAATGCTGCGAAATGCTGAGTCAGTAGGTATCGCAAGAACTGGATCAGCATTCCCCTGAATCGTGAGCCAGGAACACGAAGCCAATTCTCATGGCGCTCTTATCCTTAACGAGGTCACTGCCAGTCTCAGAGAATACCTTAGGAACAAGTAAGGGTTTTGGCTTTCCATTTGGTCAGTTGACACTTGGTTTAAAAGTTCCTTACGGGGAGGTCAGGTGTTTGGGGGGAGATAAAACGAGTAAAATCGAAAATTCGAAATGAATTCTCTATTTTGAGACTGATCTAAAAATGGTATACAACCAAACGTCTTGCAAAATCAATTTTCAATGATAAGAAATCACCAATTTCTAATTAATTTCATAATATAAAGTTAAGTTTGTAAATGATTATTATATGTCCTAGAGTACTAAACGTTTACTTGATTATACGGTTACATATTTAATATTTAGCCGATTCGTATAAAAGGTAATGGCAATGATTGTTGTAATAAATTTTTCATGCTTTATACCGATGTAATGAGATTTGTATTTTCTATCCTTCATCTTATTAGTCTATATATAGGTGAGTAAGGATGAATCTCTTTTTAATTGTGACAACTCCTGAAGAGGCGTCACGTGGGACGCTAATCGCGTAGAGAGAAAGATATATGTATGTATATAAGTGAAAGTGATTCCAGTGTTTTAGCAGATTTCCCTAAAGTAGTCATGAAAAGTAGTCAGGTGATTTTTATTTAGGGTAACTATATAATAAACATCTAGTGTTCAGAGGTAATATCAAGGATAATTTATTGGTTGGGTTTAACAATATGCTATTATGTTATGAAGCACTTTATTTGCTGCCTAAATTCCAAATATTGTACTCATTGGACTTTTACGTTTTAAGATAAAGGAAAATACGTAACTGCTTAGTTAACGTAGCCCCTGCGTAACGGACTTTATTTCATCAACGCCACGCTTGATATTTAACCGTTTCATGGAAAAATAAAGATTATATTAAGAAAGACGATAATGGGGAAATTGGTTACTATGTGGAAGTTTTATATACCCAATGTTGTTGGAATTTTAATTCTTCTACCACTATTGTTCGAAAAACGTTTCATCTAACTGGAATATTAACGGAGTTATTTGTATTTTTTAATTTTAGCCTTTGGTAAACCCCTACTCATCCGATTGTCTCTAATGCACCTCAGTCACAAAACATCTCAAATTCAACTAACATCTTAGATCTAGTTTACATTGGGTACTTTCTGTGGGAGAAATAGAGAATAGATGGTCCGATGAGATCAGTAGCGCATCATATTCCAGTGCGTGGGAATTCTGCTTAGTTTATGGAGCACCTGCGTGAAGGACTTGTTCAGCAGTGCAGTCTTGAGTTTTGGAAACGGACTCTTCTATCCATTGCACCGGGACACACTCGAGGTGGTGAAGAACTGATGAAGCTATATAGAATATAGGAATTTGTATTGTAGGGCACCCGCAACAATGTTCTCGTGTTGTCACAAGAGAAGTGCGTGTGCCAGGCCGTGGTCCTTCAAGGGTTTTAGACAAGAGATCCAGCAGTAAATGAGATGACATCGGAGGGGCCACAGGTTCGGACGTCCACAATTCTTCCTGGTGCACAGAAAAGAAAGACCACATTCCAACAGGTAATAAAGTAGGACCTCGTTGCACTAAGTAATAAAGGAAGAAGGATGAGAGACAGGCTCGCTCGGCCTTCAGTCATAAAGGAAGGACATGGCTGTCATAAAGGCAGGTAGAGAGGCGGCATTTGCCCTTTGAAGGGGGCCAGGTACAGGCTCTGTCTATTGATCTACCTTCAGGACTGCCCTTTCCACAATAAGGGATGAACTTCCTCCTTCTTCTCTATCTACCTTCTTAGCGGAGTTCCCTTAAGGGGAACCGGCTATTGAGGTTTGTACACATGACCCGATTTTCAAAAAATGTCTTCAAATGATCATCGACCCAACCTAGGACATGGCAAAAATGAGATCAGGTCATAACTGGTCTGACCGCTCTTGTGTCAGTGTATTTTTGTTTCATCATAGAATTCGATATTGATGCGGTTGGTCTGACGTGCTGCTTAATTAATGAACACTTTTTTGCTGGAATTACTCAATGGTCGCTTCATCTCACCATCTATTCATATTCTGCCAGCAAGAATCATGTATATAAACAGGATTTGAAATCTACACTGAGAATGAGAGCGCCTCAGTTACTTAATGACGATTATAAGCAGGGAACTAACTTACTGAAGAGTGAAAAGTTCGTCACGCAGGGGCTGCGTAAACTAAGCAAATTTCCCACGTGAAGTTTTACGATAGAGAAATTTCACGAGAGTCGAGCAGTCAAGAAACCGCCGAACTAGCTTTTGGCGGGAGTCACTCCCGCCCGTTAGCCGGCCAGATTTAATAAAAATGCAAATATCTCGGTTAATATTCAAGATAGAGAATAAATGTATATAACACTATTTATAGTAAATTTTATTTGCAATATATATATATAGTAACGGAGATATTTCGAATTTTCGAAAATCCTCCCCTCTAAACCCCCCCTCCCACTGGTCCGATTTTAGCCGTTAAAGAACTTGATCTATCTTTGTACATAAAACGACTAAATATCGAGTTTGGTAACGATCAAACAAAAATTGCGACCACTAGAGCGGTAACAGACAAATATATATATATATATATATATATATATATATATATATATATATATATATATATATATATATATGAATTATAAATATTACAGGGAGATGATAACCTGGTAGTTTTTCAACCTTAAACCCTATACAACAACAACTATATATATATATATATATATATATATATATATATATATATAAATATATATATATACAGTTTTCAACGTACCTCATTTTTTCGTCATCTACTAGGTAGGATCGATGGACATTTGAGGAAAAATTTTGAAAATTCCGTCATGAGTCCTTAAGGGAAATCTGCTAAAACAAGATCTCTCATAATAATGGAGTTATGAAAAATGAGAAGAATAATAATTCTAGAGCAATAATGCTTTACAAGATGTTTTGATCTGACAAGTCATTTTGAATTTTGGAGCCCCACCCTTTTTGTGGTCCGTTTTCAGCCATTAATGGATAATCCTTTCGGAGTTAGAAGAAACGGTTAAATATCGAGAATGGTATTGATCAAATAAAACCAGTCAAGAACGTGAAACCTTAGTTGATGACGTCACAAATAACTTATTTGCATACACCTCACATAGTAAAGGTTTGTTAGAAACTATATTTGATATATGAGCTAGAAGTAAGCTGTTTTACTATTTATCCGCTTATTGATATTATGAGATGAGTGGGAGTGGACTCAAAGCTGCAAACTAAAAAGTGAAAAATGTGGCCTAGAAAAAAAACCGTACTTATATTTGTAATGAACCTCATTTTCGTCTTGTGCTAAGTTGGGTCGATGGAAACTTGAAAAATTGTTCGAATTTTTCGTCATGAGTAAAACCTCAATAGCTAATTTCCCCTAAGGGAAATCTGCTAAAACGACTAACTTTAGAACGTCGAAATTTCATATTTAGAACTGTTGTAACTTCTAGCTGCGCACCTCCCCTTTGATCGAAGTTCACTAAGGTGGAGGGGGTGAGGTTTAGAGGAGAACAAAAATAAAAAAAATGAACATTTCTCATTACCTATTAGAGATTAGACGGGACCTTTTTTGTTCCTTAAGAACGATCTATAAATTATGTTCTATGGCATTTTTTGACCCAACACATTGGACCGAAGTTGTCATATTTATTTGATTAATTTTAATAAAGTGGAACTAAAAAAAAGATTTTATATTGAATTTCACAGGAATACAAGGAAGTCATCTGGTGTCCACATCAGATTTTTTTTTTATCCTTAGCTCTACATTCAGTTAATACCTTTGTTTATTTCCCCCATGTTTCATTTAATCTTTGACATAGATTTCAAATATTCGCTTAATATTTTTTATTTATCCTTCACCTATTTTTTATTACCTCTTAACTTTAACTTGCCTCTACATTTACGATTTCTGTCATTATAAAACCCTTATTCCTTCTATTTTGGTGTTTAGCTAAATGCAGTACATTATTATAAACCTCGTATCCAGTATACATTTTGTTAATTTTTCCGTAAGATAGAATTCTCGGTAAGCGAGAAATTCATGTAGAATGTAATCAATGTACACTATTGCACGTAGAAACCGTACAAGCATCATGACGAACTTTTGAACTTACATAACGATTAATTAATTCCACGAAATAAAGTGAAATAGTAAACTATTCTACGACCTTGGTGAAATAGTAAACTATTCTACAACAAATACTCTCTTAATTGATACAAAACTACTGAATAATTTATAACTGTAGTTCCAGAAAACTATAGTTAAATTGGTGACAAGTGTGTGACTACGATTCCGAAGAGGTTTAACAGGAAAGATCCTCTTGAGGATGATATAGACTAACGTATGATTAAAGTTAAACAACATTTTTATTTATATAGACGTCGCTAAATGACTAAGGTTGTTGTGACAACCGTTTCTTGGATATGCGCGTACGTGTCACGGCATTAAGACTCGCTATTATTCATGAGCGTTATCTCAGGTTGGCTTTCCCGGCCGTTATCAGTTCCCCTTATCACACATGCACACTGACGACATGCTCATTTTCCCATTCAACAATAGGATAATTGCTCAATGAGAACAAGTCGCCGGTCTGGCAACGCCTACCCATCTCAATCAGGAAAAGAGCTCTGCACGGGGTCACGGGCCTATAAGCAAGAATGTTATAACAGGAGTTATTAAAATAAAAAATTCGTCGACTAGGCTTGCTAATAATTGAATAATTATACTCATGTTGTGTAACATAAATAATCTCCTGGTATCGCAAAAACGCATATTAGCAGATTTCCATAAGTGGTAACCAACAATTGCCATAGGTGCTTGTTACACGATCCCATTTTGGAAAAATGCTTTCAAAAATTCGTCAACCCTACCGAAAGTGTGACAAAAATGAGGTCCAGTCACAACACAGAAAAATTATAAATATATTTAATGTCGTTGTGAGTTTGCCTTTTCAGATGAACTTATCAAAAGGTAAAGCATTCAGGTCAAATGAAGAATTCCTAGCCCCAACAATACGTCCTACTTATTTTATATAAGCATTCCCCTTCCCGAGTCAAGCTTTTCAGCCTCTTGGCCAAAGGGGGTAATACATTTTTTAATTGAATTCTAGCTTATTTTACACCCATCAAAAGTAATACAAGTTTTTGAAGCGATACTAACTCCCACCCTGGCTAGAAAAGGGTTGTAACCTGTAGATAACACGCCCCAGTTAGCCTGAGATGCAAAAAGTGGACGTTAATAAATAATAATATTTTAATGAATGAAATATGTGCTAGGCTTCAAAATAACATTTTTCCCCTTGAAATGTAGAGTTTGGAGAATACAAAATTAAAATTAATAGTGCATGTTGATGTAAATCAGTGTTTCCTCATTCGACCTGAATGACTATATATAATATTGTTAAATCTCTAGTACCAATTTTTTTAGCACTTCCAAATGTTAGCAGGTTTCCCTTAAGGGAAATCAGCTATTGAGGTTGTACTCATGACGGAATTTTCGTCATTTTTCTTCAAATGTCCATCTATCCTACCTAGTAGATGACGAAAATGAAGTCCGTACAAAACTGTATATATCTATATATATATATATATATATATATATATATATATATATATATATATATATATTTGTCTGTTACCGCTCTAGCGGTCGCAATTTTTGTTTGTTCGTTCCCAAACTCGATATTTAGTCGTTTTATGTAAAAAGAAAGATCAAGTTCGTTAACGGCTGAAATCGGACCAGTGGGAGGGGGGTTTAGAGGGAAGGATATATAGATATAGATTTCGAAAAGTCGAAATATCTCCGTTATTATGCGTCGGATCGAAAAATTGTATAGAATGAATCTTATTGCAAATTCAATTTACGATACATTTTGTTATATACATTTATTCTGTATCTTGAATATTAACGGATATATTAGCATTTTTCTGTTTTCAGCTTCTGAGATGAGATCGGCTAACTTCGGGTCTAGTCGTGAGTTTCCGTCAAGAGCTAGTTCAGGTCTTTCCCGTAACTGTTTGACTCTCTATTCTGAAATTTCTCTATTATAAAACTTCACGTGGGAAATCTGCTTAGTTTACGCAGTCCCAGCGTGACGAACATTTTGGAAATTCCAGGCTAGGCGCTTGTCAATTTTTTTCTGACTCCAATTTACCGAAGTTTCTAATATTTCTGCGATTTCAGCCATGAGCAAACCCCGATTGCAGGATATTGGGATATTCGTGCAAGGCAGTTATACCTACTAGCACCCGATCTCAGGAAAATTAGAGGTTTGTTTACATAGGCATATGATTTTCCAACGTGAGTGTCAAATAAATGTAATATGTAAGTTTAGCAAATCAACTAACCATACATTGCAGATCTCCCAAAATGTATAATTTTATAATCTATAAAAATGATATAATGATAAAATTCAGATTCTTAAAAAAGAAAATTAGTTTCTAATCTAAAAGAAAAAGAAAATTCAAAGAAAAATGCTAGGGATAAAGAATACAATATTACAGTAAAATATTCATTTACAACGATAATCATGTTAATTTGGTTTAATAACCATTATATTTTATTTATAGTTTTATTAAATTTAAAAAAACACACGATTCTATATTTAATTAACTCACTGCGTTATTTATTGTATCTATTGTCTGTAGTATGCGTTTTGAGTAACTTGGAGTGATAAGGTATACTTTTTGAAATGGGTGTTTTGGTCTGTGGGCATTCCCCACTTTTGTTTATAATTTCTTGTTGTAAAGTGAGTCCAAGTCGTAGTGACCAATTGTCCATGTAAATGTACAACAGACTGTTCCTCAGTACTATTACAGGAGCATGTGTTTGTGTTCATAATTCTGAAACTGTGTAAGTATATAATTGTATAACCATGCCAAGTGAGAATGTGAGTAGTGAGTTACTGTGTTAATAAAACATAAATAGTCCTCGACTTTTGCAATGAAGCTTTAAAGCCTTTCTTTGTCCTGTCCCATCGTTATTGCAAATATTATGACAGACTAAACACTTGCCCTAAATAATATAATATGCTAAAAGACAGATCAAAAGGATTACATAAGAGATTCTGAGTACAACGAAATACCATTACCCAAACTTGAGATATATGCACATAAGTGTTTTTTGGTATAAAGGGATGATGTTCTATTTACATTAAGTGGGGAAGGGGCTTCTAAGGGCGGAGGCACTCAATGTTTTGAAGTGGCGCCCTCTTGTCTGCCACCCACTGACCCTTTATTGACACATAACTAATGTCATAGACCTTTCCTCAATTTATTTTCCAACCCAAAGTAAGGGAGGTCTTTTATCTATTGTTCATCCGTCCTACCTAAGAGCCAGCGATGATTAATGATAACAATTATGAGTACATATGTATCTATAACTATATATATATAAAATTGTAACCTCTGTCTGTACATTGATTTTTTTCGCGAAATTTCACGATAACTTTTCGTTTCACATGTCATAGACACCATATCTGCATTTTGTTTCTTTCGTGTATGTTTGTTTGTTTGTTTGTTACCTTTTCACGCATAAACGGCTGAACCGAATTTTATGAAACTTGGTATGTATATTACTACTAACCCAACTTAGACTTTAGGCTATATTAACACATACGAACAGGAGTGAGGGGTTCCGCTAAAACCTATAGCGGAAGTGAACAATTTTATTTGGGACAAAAGACCCAACCGAAATAAATAAAACTCGGTATAGGTATTAGCACTAACGCTTTTATTATAACAAGCCATACCAACATTTCTAGGGACGGGCAGGAGTGGGGGTTACAGGGGAAGCCAGAAATTAAAAATAGTGATATTTCGTTTCCTATTGGGTTTTCGGCAAATATGAACATAACAAAAGTTGTTTATTTTGTAATTTAAAGTAACTTTTGTTATATACACTTTTTTCGTATACCGAATTATATACGAGATATACACTTTAAACTAAAGCGGGAGTCAACCATTTCATTGGGTGCTAACGATTAAGCCGAACTTAAAAAAACTCGGTATGTCAATTAGCATTAATTCTTCCATGATTATAAGCTATATAAAAATTTTTAGGTTAGAACGGGAGTGGGGGTTATAAGTGAGGCCTGAAATAAAAATTCGTGATATTTCATTGTCTATTTGTTTTTCGACAAACATGCACATACCAAAGCTGTTTACTTTGTTATTTAGATTAACTTTTTTTTTTTTTTTTTATCCATTTGTCAAGGAACAATGTGTGGAGCAAGTAATTTTCGTAGAAATATTGATATGCTCAACAATTGATTCCAATTTGAACTATGAGGTACCTCACTTGGAAAAATTAATTCAAATCTATGTTAGTATTTTGTCGTTAATAACTGAAATCTATTCATAATGCACAGGAGACGGGAAACATGAAAATTTGGAGGACAGTGAAAACTTACATAAAAAATTAATTTTATTATTAACAAATGCCAACAACGGGTATTAACCCTTAAGGGAAATCAGCTATTGAGGTCGTACTCATGACGCGAGTTTCGAAAAATTTCTTCAAATGTCCATCGATCCTACCCAGGAGGTGACGAAAATGAGGTCCGTTCAAAATTATATATATATATATATATATATATATATATATATATATATATATATATATATATATATATATATATATTTGTCTGTTAACGCTCTAGCGGTCGCAATTTTCGTTTGATCGTTACCAAACTCGATATTTAAACGTTTTATCCAAAACTAAAGATCATGTTCGTTAATGGCTGAAATCGGACCAGTGCGAGGGGGGGTTTAGAGGGGAGGATTTTCGAAAATTCGAAATATCTCCGTTACTATACGTTGGATCGAAAAGTCATATAGAAGCAATCTTATCGTATCTTGAATATTAACCGAGATATTTGCATTTTTCTGTTTTCAGCTTCTGAGATGAGATCGGCTAACTTCGGGTCTAGTCGTGAGCTTCCGTCAAGAGCTAGTTCGGGCCGTTCCCATAACTGTTTGACTCTCTATTCTGAAATTTCTCTATTCTAAAACTTCACGTGGGAAATCTGCTTAGTTTACGCAGCCCCTGCGTGACGGACTTTTTTTTTTTTAGACTCGCTAAGACTGGCAACACAGTCAGCATATTTCGACATTATGAATTGTGTCATCCAATTGCTAAATTTTACTTTAAGGGAATTAAAACTGAATGAATGACATGTTACAGGGCATTTTTGTTTCGTGATGAAAATAACGGTGTTGATTTATTATACGGTAATCCAGCATTTATATTTCGATAGGAAATCATTTCTATTTGTACCCGTCAACGATGGATAACACCAGGAGGTCTTACCAAGGGGTAAATAAAGAATGGAATTGGAAACAACGTTGTCATAGTAACATTTGCGTAGCTCGCTCAACCCCTATAGTTGACTCATATTTTTCAGGGGAAGTTTTTGTGATTTGTAGGAAGAGGAAGAGAAGGGTTTGTATATCTGTTGATAGTTTTATTATAGAGAGAGAGAATGAGAGGGGTAGAATCGATATATCGATCCCTGGCCCTCATTCCTGAACGGCTAATACCACGGCAATACACCGTCTACAATCAATATCACTCTACTTTCTTCCTCTAATCCCAACACGATAAAACGAGCAACTTCAGAACCTTTGGTCTCATGTACTATAATAGCGGTATATCCCTTGTCAGGATGGACGTGGTAATGCAACCCGTTTTAGCAGATTTCCCTTAAGGAAAAAAAATTCTTCAAATGCCCATCGATCCTATCTAAAACATAAAATACGTCACGCAAGGGCTGTCTGAACTAAGGAGATTTTCCAAGTGCTGATAAGAGACACCACTGATATCATCTAGCTGCTTATTCTAACTAAAAACAAGAAAGTACTAATTTTTTGGGTTACGAAAAAGAAATGTATAGAAGAACAATTGTAGAGCATAAATAGTTTGACAAGAGGTTTTCTATAATATCTTGTGATCGCACTCATAATAACGGAAATATTTGGATTTTTCAAAGTCCCGTCCTTCTATACCCCCACTATTCCATGTTTGATTTCTGCCAATTACAAATATGATCTCTAGTATTGAATGGAACGCTTAAATGTCGAGTATGGATAGATCAAATAACCAGTTTCGAAATAAGAACGTAAAATCTTGATTGATGACGTCATGACACAACTAATTTCCATGTATCTCGCATAATAAAGATCACTGATGTATAATAGTGGAGATATTTTCGAAATATTCCCTCTAAATCCCTCCCCCTTCCAGTGCATGGATTTCGATCATTAATGAACTTGGCCTTTAGTTTTGTATGAAACGCTAATATATCAAGTTCGGTAACGATCAAACCAAAATTGGGATCGCTAGATCGGTAACAGAAAGGTATATATCCACACACACATCATGTTTACATTTCTGCAATATCAACCTTCACAATCATAGTATTGGAAATGTTGCTATTGAATACAATTTTAACCAGTTACGAATGAAGCATTAATGGAGGAATCGGACCTCTGCAAATACCGTTGACTTGCATCGGAGAACGTAATCTCGAGCAACTACGATTGGATACCTCCCTTAAACTCCAATCGTCTGTGCTTACCCAAAGTGTTCATTATAGGACGTAGGCTCTAAATGTTTTGAGATAACTGAAGAGGCCTTAACATAGGAAGTCTTGGGAAAATAAATAATTTACCATTAGTTTTGGGCAGTGTCAGAATTTACCGAAAAACTATTTCTCCTTCAATATTTATATTGTAACTCTACATGTTTAGCGTTATTTAGTCCAACAACTCAACAGGAGTAAAGAACGGTGTCGGCCCACGACCTAAAGAGACATTTCTCTAGACCTAGCTTCGTCTATACTGATAAGAAGATAAAACCTGTTATATGTTGTGACCATAAAACGATAGATGGTTACAATCGGTATTCCTAAAATATACATTTATAATCCATGTTAGTATTAAAGAAAAAAAAAACTCCGATGGAGAAGCGTCAATATTACCAACTAATTTAACTATACATCAAAATTATATTTAAAAAAAATGTTTTTTCTTTGAGAAGGACATTGAAAAAAGTACTGTTTAAGTACTTAAACGCCTTATTTTTTTGTTTACTGCCTTTTCCCTGTTTTAATATATATACTCTTTAATTTTTATTTTACTCTGTCAAAATCACAGAAATGTCCAAATGTAAGAGAACACACTGTAGGCGATGTTTCATTTTTCATATCGTCAATATTTTTAGAACGTTGCTTCAGTCTCTTTTCAGAAAGATGTGGGGTCTTTGATGAATCACAAATAATTCATTTGTTGAAGTTGTGCCAATAACTGATTCAGTTAGACATTCTCTGCATCCGGTATTTCCCATTGATCTCCTAGCTACATATCGGCAATATTATCTATTGGGATTTGGGCTGTGGCATACCACCTCAACCGGTCGCACGCCACAATTACTATATAACCAGCGGCATACCGAGTTTAATAAGCATCGGCGGTATGCCACTCCTTCCATCAATCCTACACACGGCATACCGCATTTAGCACTTTACCTGTGGTATGCCACCCAGCCCACCCGACCTAACCCGAGGCGAGTCTAGAGAAAGCGTTGCCCCCCCTACACGTAACACCTACCTAATAAATCACATCAGAGAGAGCATAGAACTCAAGTCTCCCATAAAACCAGACTTACAGACTATGGGATACATGACTCACGAGAATCGTGCAATCGATGGCTATATTGAATAGTTTTATTTTTACTACGGAATAAATCCTGTACAATCAGAAATAATGGTAGGTTATACAAATTCATTAAATTACTATCATATATCTTCATAGTATTAAGAGATAAAAGACATGTGGTTGAAAATTACAGTCATTAGGAGATGATAACATCAAGTATTTCTCGGGTTCCATTCCTTTACATAAATGCCTTGAATAATTACACTTAGAAAGCATTAAACGAAAAGATTTCATATTTTTTTTTCAAGACAAATTTTTTAACTAAGACCACTTTCCTACTTTTTATAATAAAAAATAAAATTTTGAAGGAATATTAGGTTCATGATTGTTCAGAAAAAATATTCAAAATTTACAGAACATTCAATTTTTAACATAATATTAGCATCTAATACATAGACTAACATCTATTGAGGTTGTACTCATGACGGAATTTTCGAAATTTGTCTTCAAATGTCCGTCGATCTTACCTAGTGGATGACGAAAATGAGGTCCGTTCAGAAATGTATATATATATATATATATATTTATATATTTATATACATATATATATATACTAGCTTAGATACCCGGCTTCGCTCGGGAATTCATTTGAGGCTAAATGGTGATGGTATTTTTTTGGCAAGGCATTAATTTGCACAATATTTTGACATTTACCCGTCCCAGTGTTTAGGGTTAATTCCCGTTTTTGGCATTTGTTAATAAAAAAATTAATTTTTTATGTACGTCTTCACTGTCCTCCAAATTGTCATATTTCCCGTAGACAAATAGACAATGAAATATCGCGAATTTTTATTTCGGGCCTCCCTTATAACCCCTACTCCCGTTCAAACCTAAAAATTTTAATATAGCTTATAATCATGGAAGAATTAATGCTAATTGACATACCAAGTTTTTGAAAGTTTGGTTTACTCGTTAGCGCTCAATGAAATCGTTGACTCCCGCTTTAGTTTATAGTGTATATCTCGTTTATACTTTGTTGAAAGACAAAAATGAATATGACAAAAGTTACTCTAAATAACAAAATAAACAACTTTTGTTATGTTCATATTTGCCGAAAATGCAATAAGAAACGAAATACCGCTAATTTTAAATTCAGGCCTTCCTTATAACCCCCACTCCTGCCCGTCCCTAGAAATGTTAGTATGGCTTATTATAAGGAAGGCGTCAGTGCAAATTCACATACCGAGTTTGGTTTAGTTCGGTTGAGTCTTTTGTGCCAAATAAAATTGTGGACTCCCGCTATAGTTTTTAGCGTATAACTCATTTATACTTCCGTATACGGCAAAAGTGTATATAACAAAAGTTACTGTAAATAACAAAATAAACAATTTTCTTTATGGGCATATTTGCTGAATAAGCAATAGGAAACGAAATATCGCTATTTTTAATTTCAGGCCTCCCATATAACCCCCACTCCTGCCCGTCCCTAGAAATGTTAGTATGGCTTATTATAAGGAAGGCGTTAGTACTAATTCACATACCGAGTTTGGTTTAGTTCGGTTTAGTCTTTTGTGCCTAATAAATTGTTGACTCCCGCTATAGTTGTTAGCGTATAACTCATTTATACTTCCGTATACGGAAAAAGTGCATATAATAAAAGTTACTCTAAATTACAAAATAAACAACTTTTGTTATAGGCATATTTGCTGAAAAAGCAATAGGAAACGAAATATCGCTATTTTTAATTTCAGGCCTCCCTTATAACCCCCACTCCTGTTTGTCTTAGAGAATATTAATATAGCCTAAAGTCTAAGTTGGGCTAGTAGTAATACACATACCAAGTTTCATAAAATTCGGTTCAGCCGTTTATGCGTGAAAAGGTAACAAACAAACAAACAAATAAACAAACAAACAAACAAACAAACAAACAAACAAACAAATAAACAGACACCAAAGAAACAAAATGCAGTTATGGTGTCTATGACATGTGAAACGAAAAGTTATCGTGAAATTTCGCAAAAAAAATCAATGTACAGACAGAGGTTACAATTTTATATATATATAGATATATATGTCTGTTACAGCTCTAGCGGTCGCAATTTTTGTTTGATCGTTACCAAACTCGATATTTAGTCGTTTTATGTAAAAAGAAAGATCAAGTTCGTTAACGGTAGAAATCGGACTAGTGGGAGGGGGGGAGGGTTTAGAGGGGAGTATTTTCGAAAATTCGAAATATCTACGTTACTATACGTCGCATCGAAAAATTGTACAGAATCAATCTTATTGGAAATTAAATTTACTATAAATATTGTTATATACATTTATTCTCTATCTTGAATATTAACCGAGATATTTGCATTTTTATTAAATTTGGGCCGATAAGGGCTAAAAGCTAGTTCGGCCCATTGCCGTAACTGTTCTGCTCTCGTACGGAGATTTTCCTATTGTATAACTTCACGTGGGAAATCTGCTTAGTTTACGCAGCCCCTGCGTGACGGACTTTTTTTTTTCCAAGACAAAATTTTTAACTATGACCACTTTCCTACTTTTAATAGTAAAAATATAAAATTTTGAAGGAATATTAGGTTCATGAGTGTTCAGAAAACATATTCAGCATTTCCGGAACATTCAATTTTTAATATAATATTTTTGTTATAGTGGAACCGTAGCCAATTCTTTCATCCTACCCACGATATAATAATTGATTAGTGGCGTGTTAAGATGTTGGTCTTCATAAAACTTGATTCATGGGTTTGATTCCCATGCGAGAAATTGGAGTTTATTTACTGAACACGCTAAATTAAATCATAAATCTCAGCCGGGCTAGAAGACGTTGTAATCTCTAGATAGCCTCTCCAATAACCATGGTACCCTTAAACTGGGAGTAAATAACGTTTAGCAGATTTAGTAGTTCTTCAAATGCCCATCGTTCCTTCACAGGAGATGACGAAAAGGAGTCCAAAACTATATATATATATATATATATATATATATATATATATATATATATATATATATACTGCTCAAAAATGAATAGGGATATTGGCTATTCTTTCTTATCCTATTAATTTTAATTAAATTACTTTTTTATGGGGGAAAAGACAATAATTTCTAATAAATATTAATGATATTTATAATTAAAAAAAAAATAAATAAATGCTAGGCCCCATAAATACCATAAAATAGCCAATATCCCTTTCATTTTTGAGCAGTATATATATATATATATATATATATATATATATATATATATCTTAATATATATAAATCTCCTGTCACGATGTTTGTCCGCGATGGACTCCTAAACTACTTAACCGATTTTAAATTAAATTGGCACACCGTGAGCAGTCTGGTCCAACTTGAGAGATAGGATAGCTTAGATCTTTAATTATAGTCGAAATTTTATTTTATTGCAAATTATTTGTCTATAATTAATTGACAGTCACAATTATCTGTTAACTCCAAAAGATTCTAACAGATGTCGATACTTTTCGACTGGATTGAGTAAGTAATCAATAGATGGCACTGCTATGGTAAACCGACAAACGTGTCATATAAGCTACAATTCAATAGCTTGCTTCCCACGTGTTATTGAGGCTAAAGTAAAAATTAAATTTATTTTGTAGTAAACAAAATACCGTGAAATTCAATTATTTCTACTTTTTTAATTTTTGGTGTTAGCATAGCCAACCACGTGTTACTTAGACCGAAGTGTAAATCAAATTCAAATTATAGTGACGATAATACAGTGAAATTATTCCTGTTTTTTACTTATTTGTGCTTCATTATTCAAAATTCTATAATTATAAAATATATACATGTAAGTATTATCACATAATTATAATAATTAATTAATATATTTTTAAACGATTAAATTAATATTTTCAGTCAAATGCCACCGAAAAAATCTAACCTCAACAACGCAAACACCAGAGAGGCTCGACGCAAACGTGTTGAAAGAGCTCATCAGTTGCCAGAACAAGTCGATACAAGAAATACAGCTCAAAGAATTAGGACAGCAGAAGGTCGTGCACAAGAATCTCAAGAACAGCGTAGCGAACGTCTGCAACAGAATATTACGAGAACAAGAGCGTCACGAGAACAAAACATAGCTACATTACGAGCACAAGAACGCCAAAGGCAACGGATCAGCCGCTCATTAATACGTACATCATTCGTTCGTCTTGCTTTTGAATATGCACCAGATATTAACTACTCTGTGCATTCAAAAATTGCTATCGGTGGAATGGATAAAGTATGTCAATATTGTCAGGCGTTGAAATTTCGAAATGAAGCTGCGGGTATGTGCTGCGCAGAAGGAAAAGTCGTGCTGCCACCTCTACCCGCTCCGCCAGAACCTTTATTATCCCTTCTTGCTGGGAATTCAGATGATTCAAAATAATTTTTGCGTAAGATACGCAAATTTAATTCTTGCTTCCAAATGACGTCATTTGGGGCAACTAAAATTTGCGATCTTGCATCCGATGGACGTAATTTTGAAACTACATTCAAAATACAAGGCGAGGTATACCACAAAATTGGATCATTGATGCCAATGCCTGATGATAATCCGAAATTTCTTCAAATTTATTTTATGGGCAATTGTGAAGAGCGCGTAACGACTCGGTGCCAGTATAATTTCATTTATGTCAATATTTTCTCATTAATAATGTGAAATACGACAATATGCAGGACAGTGAAGTCTTACATAAAAAAAATAATTTTATTATTAACAAATGCACAGAAACGACTGGTGTTAACCCTAATCAATGGGACGGGTAAATGTCAAAATATTGTGCAAAGTAAAACCTTGCCAAAAATATACCATCACCGTTCAGCCTCAAATGAATTCCCGGGCGAAGCCGGGTATCTGAGCTATATATATATATATATATATATATATATATATATATATATATATATATATATATATATATATATATAAACTGCCTGTTAATATTCTAGCGGCTGCGAAATTGTGAGTGTTCGTTAATAAAATCGATATATAATTAAAGGTCTTATATAATACTGATGATCAAGTTCGTTAATGGTTGAAATCGGACCAGGGGGGAGGCGAATAAATTATGTTTAATATTTGGGGTATTATTAGTCAGATTGAATCCTGGAACATAATTAGTTTTTCGGCAAATTTAATTTTTACAAATATTTTATAGAAGTTCACTCTATCTAGAACATTAAGCGAGTTATTAGGATTTATAAATTTTCAGCCATCTACAAAATCCACAGAAAATTATACAGCCATGAGAACCTGAGTCACAAAACGCCACATAATCAGATTTTATTTCAATTCCTGTTTACATAGGCTTCTAACTGCTGGAGTAATAATAGTAATAGATGTCCAGTTGAGTTCATCAAAACGCCAGCTCGTGAGAAAACTGCTTAGCTTACGCATCGCCTGCGTGGCCTCCCTTTTAGCAGATTTCACTTAAGGGAAAATAGACTAAAACGCAAGTATCCAAATGTTCCTCCAAATGTCCATCGAACCTAACCTGGTAGGTTCACTCAAAACATTATATATATATATATATATATATATATATATATATATATATATATATATATATTTATTGTGAGGAATTTGGGCTTGAGGAATGCATCTATCTTCGTCAGGCAATATTTTAATTTCCATCAAGAATTTGCATAACAACAGACATTCCAACCGCTGTAGCAGATAGGTGAGCTCCTCACAATGAAAATACTTCCCAGCGGTGCAGCCTCAAAAATGGAATATATATATATATATATATATATATATATATATATATTACACACACGCGCGCCTGCTTTGCTGTATATTGCTGTAGTTGCAATTCTTATATCTCCGTTACTATGAGTCGGATCAAATAATTACATGCAATCATTTAGACGTACATACGTATACGTATGCAAGTGTGTGTTTATATGTATATACATGCTTGTGTTAACACTTAGTACTCACAATTTTCGTTTGATCGTTCAACAACCAAACTGGATATTTAAACGCTTTAAGACACACCAGAGATCAAGTTCCTTAATGACAGAAATTGGACCAGTGATATTCTTACCTCATCCTGGCTTGTATAATCAAGGATTTTATTCAATTGGTTAATTGCCACCTGTATGGGAATTAATTCTATACCTACACATTAAATCTAATACAGCTACAAAATCTGAAGGAAATGGGGGAAAAAATAACAAGTGATTTGCAGTAAGGAGAATATTGTTATACATATATATATATATATATATATATATATATATATATATATATATATATATATTACGAATTACAATACATTGGCGTAGAGGTTCGAGCCACAATTCGTTCGTCAACTTGGAAATGACTGTTATTTCTTGTGTGACTTGGGACTTTCGGTGGATCTATCTTGGTCGGTAGTTCTATATAAGGATTTGATACAATGGACAAAAAAAAATCCTAAAATTCTTGGGAAACGCACAAAAGATGTACAAGTCTCAAACACATGAAGTGGTTTCCCATTACTTTCTGCTTGAGACTATCCAACAATAAAGGCAAGAGGAAAAGTGCAGAGAATGTCGCGTGAAGACTTTGGAAGTTGTAAGAGAACCGTAATTGGTGAATCCTAACTGTGAACGCCCACAGAAAATGATCACAGATGATAGCAGAAAAGGAATCTTAGAGCCTACTCACTCATTGTTTTCCTACAGGAGGAAATAGCCATTCATTCATTACAGAGCTTAATTAGGCAGAATTATTCATTCTTCAATCATTAGCCTTTGAATGAATAAATAATTTTCCATTCTTTGAAAGAAATTTGCTTATACAGAAAGAATATAACTGTTCTCAAAATAGAGCAAACCAATGTTAAAAAAAGTCCGTCACGCAGGGGCTGCGTAAACTAAGCAGATTTCCCACGTGAAGTTATACAATAGCGAAATCTCCATATGAGAGCCGAACGGTTACGGCAAAGGGCCGAACTAGTTTTTCGCGGGAAATTCAAAAATCCGGTATCGGCCAAATTTCATAAAAATGAAAATATCTCGGTTAATATTCAAGATAGGGAATAAATGTATATAACAATACTTACAGTAAATTTAATTTGCAATAAGATTTTGATTTGATCCGACGTATAGTAACGGAGATATTTCCATTTTTCGAAAATCCTCCCCTCTAAACCCCCCTCCCACTGGTCCGATTTCAGCCGTTAACGAACTTGATCTTTCTTTTTACATAAAACGACTAAATATCGAGTTTGGTAACGATCAAACAAAAATTGCGACCGCTAGAGCGGTAACAGACAAATATATATATATATATATATATATATATATATATATATATATATATAGATATATATATATATATATAGTTTTTGACGGACCTCATTTTCGTCATCTCCTGGGTAGGATCGATGGACATTTGAAGAAAAATTTCGAAAATCGCATCATGAGTACGACCTCAATAGCTGATTTCCCTTAAGGGAAATCTGTTAAACAAGACTGATTTCGTTTCATTGAGAAATAGTCCATTCTAGCTGGTACCAGAAACTAAAATAGGCAAATATCTCACTTAATATTCAAGATAAGAAAAACATTTATAGAACATAACATTATCAATAATTCTTCACACTACATTATAAGAATGGTTCTATATAACGTATTGATCCGACGCATAATAATGGAGATATTTGGAATTTTCAAAATTTTCCCCCACTGGTTGGATTTCAGGCATTAACGAACTTGATCTTATCTTTAGTTTAAAAAAAAAAAAAGTATAAATATCTCATTAAATGAAAGTTTAGCAACGATCAAACTAAAATAGCGACCGTTATAACGTTAACAGGCAAATATATATATATACTAGCTCAGATACCCGGCTTCGCCCGGGAATTGATTTGAGGCTGGATGGTGATGGTATTTTTTTGGCAAGGTTTTACTTTGCACAATATTTTGACATTTACCCATCCCAGTGTTTAGGGTTAATACCCGTTGTTGGCATTTGTTAATAATAAAATTAATTTTTTTATGTAAGTCTTCACTGTCCTCCAAATTGTCATATTTCCCGTCTCCTGTTCATTATGCATAGATTTCAGCTATTAAGGACAAAATATTAACATAGATTTGAATTAATTTTTCCAGTTGAGGTACCTCATAGTTCAAATTGGAATGAATTGTTAAGCATATCAATATTTCTACGCAAATTACTTGCTCCACACATTGTTCCTGGAGAAATGTATAAAACAAAAGTTAATCTAAATAACAAAGTAAACAACTTTTGCTATGGGCTTGTTTGCCGAAAAACAAATAGACAATGAAATATCGCGAATTTTTATTTCAGACCTCCCTTATAACCCCCACTCCCGTTCTAACCTAAAAATTTTAATATAGCTTATAATCATGGAAAAATTAATGCTAATTGACATACCGAGTTTTTTTAAGTTCGGTTTAATCGTTAGCGCCCAATGAAATAGTTGACTCCCGCTTTAGTTTATAGTGTATATCTCGTTTATACTTTGTTAAAAGACAAAAATGAATAAGACAAAAGTTACTCTAAATAACAAAATAAACAACTTTTGTTATGTTCATATTTGCCGAAACCCCAATAGGAAACGAAATATCGCTATTTTTAATTTCAGGCCTCCCTTATAACCCCCACACCTGTTCGTGTCAGAGAATATTAACATAGCCTAAAGTCTAAGTTGGGTTAGTAGTAATATACATACCAAGTTTCATAAAATTCGGTTCAGCCGTTTATGCGTGAAAAGGTAACAAATAAACAAACAAACAAACAAACAGACACGAAAGAAACAAAATGCAGTTATGGTGTCTATGACATGTGAAACGAAAAGTTATCGTGAAATTTCGCGAAAAAAATCAATGTACAGACAGAGGTTACAATTTTATATATATATATATATATATATATATATATATATATATTTATGTATACACAATTTTGAGTGGACCTCAGTTTCGGCAACTCCTGTATAGGATCGATGTACGTTTGATGGCAATTTTCAAAAATCACCCCTTAAGTACAACCATGAGAGAAATCTGCTAAAACCTGATGTAAATGCCACAAGGCTTACAAATAAATTGGAGCGCTTCATTTGAAATTATTTTATTTGCAAGTAGTAAAGGAATTTCTCCTTTCCAAAACATCGGATCAAAAATGTTATAGAACATAATTTATAGGTCCTTTCAAGATAAACAAAAATGAATTTGATGCCAATTTTTCGTATCGCTAATAGGTACGAAGAAAGTTGCAGTATTTTTATGGCTTCTTTCTTGCTCCTAGTCAATTTTGAATTTAGTCTGAAAACGCAAAAAAAAAAAAAAAATTCGTTAAAGTTTGACAACAGTTTTAGCTCTTTATTGCTAATGGTTAAGCAAATGTCAATATTTCCTCTTGAAGGGCATCAGCAGTTGGATGTACTAATGTTTGTTCTTATCTGATTTCACTTTTCCGATAGACGAATAATAATGGAGATATTTACGATTTCATCTTTATTTAAAATCTCCAGTTCTCGGGGCAGTCCGATTTCGCCCTTTAATGACCTCCATTTTTAATTTTAAATGACTCTTTATAATATTACAATTGATTTGATTTTTACTACAGGTATGATCGAAGGACATTTTCCAAATTTTGCTCCATTGCTTGCAGTTCATTTCCTTTAGGGGAAATCCGCTAATAGAAAGACTATTAGGGTCTCCGTTGAAGGGCAAATTGATAATATATCGTTTGAAACATTGTAACAGCATCCACATATACTTTTATCAATCCTTCAGGTTTGTGCCTTATCTACTTCCTACTAGTCCCAGTTCATTAATGTAGACTTTTTAGAGTTATCAAAAAACAAATAAACGACAGACAAAAAATAATTAAATTACTTACAAATAGAGTGATTCTATTTGTAATTATTTAGTACCATAAATGTAATTCATTAAATACAAAACACCTTCAATATTTCTATATATTAATTCAAAATAGTAATCCCTAGAATTGAACTCTTACTGTTTTTTGGCATTTTGGAGGTGGTGTTTTGGTTTAATTAATAATTTTGAACAATAATTATTGTTAACGGCTTATTAAATATGATGGGGCGGTGAAAATGAAGTTTCGCCAAGTGGTTTCATTATCCGACTCGAATGTCAGTCTATTGATTAGCAACAGGCACTGGCTCATGGCGGACAATCCAGTTATTATTCATTCTCAGTTTGTTTTCAAAACCCACTTCTACCTCGCTGGATCTATTTATCCTCTTTGGCACGATCTGATGACCGTGGCCGGTGTTTATTTAAACTATACTGAATCGAAGATGACAGCTGAAAAAAAAACTAAACAACTGTATAATAGGGTGTTGATATGTTTGTATCATCTACATCGAGCTCAAAGCTAGGTCATCCCCTAATCAGAATATCAATATGGTGTAGTTCTGTAAACTTATTCACTAAAATATAATCATATAATATTAGAATCATCAAAGATAAACTTCCATAATAGTATCAGTTAAATTCTAATGAAATTCCAATGACTTCATAATCGACCAGTGCCATTGCGTTTCCCGTAGTCATTGGTTTTCCTTGTCGCACCAAGTCAACAAGCCAAGCAGTCCCCCAAAACAGTTATATTTTGCATATTATAAAATGTTTAGGACAGATAAGAGTTTTGATATACTTTCTATGTTTACATAAATAAATGTATACATGCAAAGCGAAGGCTAAAGATTGTAATGAAAAGTGTTGGAGATATGGATGAAAATAGCACGAAGAATGATGCGAAAGAATTCGTGGGAATGAGATATGAATGTTGATAGCTGTGATAAGAATTTATCTTTCAAGGAGGGTTTAAAAAAAACACCTATTGACAGGGAATTTAAACCAAGATTTAAAGGGGCATTTTTAAATCGATGTAACTCTGAGGGGTGATGAACTTTGGGACAAGTGATAGGTCACAGAAGAACGATTAATGTCAAGTGGGTAGTTGTTTTGAATAATGAAGGGGTGATCGGAATTGTGATGATTATAGAGTTGTGGATTTAAATGAGTATTCAAGATGTTTATTTAGATAAAGATCTAAGGAGTTGGGATGTCAATGATTTGCTCTTGATGTTTAGGCGAGTCTCAGGTTTGATTTCGCGGTATATAAGACCGATAATCTTAAGGCAGGTGACATTGCGAACCCTGCGCTTATTCAGTGGTTTAATTTTATAAAGACTTAGGACTGTTTACTCTGTAAGTTTGAGAGGTCGATACTTGATGTTGCAGTTATGGTACAGACCAGTGTGTAAGATTCGGAATAAAAAATCACTTACTGGCATTCGTTCATGATCTCCTCCTGCGAGCGGACCTGGACGGGAGCTAGCTTCTCGACGGACTCATCGTAGTTGAAGAAGCAGCGAGTGATCTTGTCGTCGAAGGTGTTGACCAGATCTTCCAGACTCCCCGAAAAAGTCTCGGTAAAGGTGTCGGGCTCCGTGGACGTCAGATTCGGGGCCGACTGCTCCGAAGGCGTCGCGCAGAGACACTTGTTGATGGAATTGTTGTCGAGGCATAGGTTGAGGTTGATGTCGGCCGAGTCCGGAGGCTTAGCCATCTCTCCGCTGACCCAGTCCTCGGTCTCGTCAAGCTTGGCGAGAGGAGCTTCGAATTCCAGCTCAGCCATCTTGCTCGTGGTGTCTCGCATCCTATCTCGACCCCTACACTCCACTGACTGCGCCGGCTCCCCTCCCCTCCCGCTCACTCCCCTCCATCCCCACCTCCCTTCCCCTCCTCTCCCATGGGCTAGGTCATGCCTCGGGTCCTCTGCATTGCCTCTACGACCGACGCGCAAACAGAACTTGATTAACCATTTGTCTTAAGGGGGTTTTAAATAGGGACGATTAACGCAGTCACAAATGACGAAATTACTAAAGGTCCCCAAGGGATCCCAGTATGTAGAAAGAACGAATAGCACCATTATTTTTACTCTCTTACTGTCAACAGTCCTAAATTCAGGATTGGTATTTCTGTCAGGATGTATCCCCCAAAACTTCTTTAAGACACAATCAATATATAATGGATAGAATTATCAGAAATCTTTATTTTTTTAGGAACACTCACAACTAGACTCACCGTTCAACCTTGTAGAGCGAAAACAAACATATAGAAAATGAACCACGAAATAAACGCAACAAAGAAATATTAAACACAACAACTTATAAAAGCAAAGACTATTGTTAACTATTCAATACAATAATAAAATCAATATTGATGTTATTCAAAGGAATGATAAAAATTGATCACATTTCGTTCAAAATATAATACATAAATTAAAAAGGCATTAAAAATTAAAATAGACTTAGTGAGGATTGCCGATGATATATTGTTAGAGGAATTAATTTCTGGGAAAATGTTGAGTTTTTGACTGCCGTAAGTATGCATTCTGTTAGTCAAGTTCTTTAACCTTTGTTGGATCAAAAAATTATAAAGAACCAATCATATTACAAAACCTCATCTTGGAGCCCTTTTACTAGCACCCACCACTTAGCTTCTACTTCGTTTCTTCATGGAATTCATTACAGAGTTGCGCCTTGAGCTTAGATTTTTTTCAATACAAAAAATTTCATGTTTTGGATTTATTAGATTTCACGTAAGTATTTTAAATTAATTCACTTTAATTTTTTTTTCTCGGAAAATAATATCCAGATTTTAGCAGATTTCCCTTAAGGGAAATCAGCTATTGAGGTTGTACTCATGACGGAATTTTCGACATTTTTCTTCAAATGTCCATCGATCCTACCTAGTAGATGACGAAAATGAGGTCCGTTCAAAACTGTATATATATATATATATATATCTATATCTATATATATATATATATATATATATATATATATATATATATATATATATATTTGTCTGTTACCGCTCTAGCGGTCGCAATTATTGTTTAATCCTTACCAAACTTCATATTTAAGCGTTTTATGTAAAAAGAAAGATCAAGTTCGTTAACGGCTGAAATCGGACCAGTGGGAGGGGGGGTTTAGAGGGGAGGATTTTCGAAAATTCGAAATATCTCCGTTACTATACGTCGGATCGAATAATTATACAGAATCAATCTTATTACAAATTAAATTTACTATAAATATGGTTATATACATTTATTCTCTATCTTGAATATTAACCGAGATATTTGCATTTTTCAGTTTTCACCAAACCGCCACTTCTACTCATGTTACGTAAACAATACTCTGATACATAATAAATCACATTATTGGAAGTTTAAATACCAAAAATTGTATTCAAGAGACCTTTATTATACGAGATACATGCAAATATGTACTGGTGACTCCCCCCCTTCCATCTTAAAGTTTTGGACTACTAAAATTTTATTGATTGAGAAAACAATTATTCTGACTCATTATTAATTACAGTACTAGATATAGTAAATAGTTCTCAATAAAATTAATGTGTTATATTCTGATATATTTCAGTAATTGTTTTTCTTTCCGGTGTTAGGCGGGACCCGTTTGTTTACATTTCTAACCTAACGCTTTCTGTCGGCAGGCTAATGAAATTGGATGAAACATTTCTTATTTCCGTTTGTATTTATTCACGGTGTAGTGTTAGCAGTATGTATATTTATCTATTACTAAACTTCACGAGGGAAATCTGCTTAGTTTACGCAGCCCCTGCGTGACGGACTTTTTATTTTTTCTATTTTTCCGATAAATAAAATCTCTCAATGAAATAAAATATGAAGAAAACAAAAATATTTTTTTTGCATGAATTTGGGGTCCCGCTCACAACGTGTTAATTACCCACTACTGTTTGTGTGATTGCGTCATCAATTAAGATTTTACATCTCTACTGAAAATAGTTTATTTGATGTATACGATAAATTATATTTAACCGTTTAATTCCACACTAAAGTTTATAGTAGTTAATTGCTGAAATCGGATCAGGATCAAGGGAAACTCAAAACATCTCAGTTATTATGAGTCGCATGGAATAATGTTATTACAGAATCAATCTTGTTTAACTATTAATGTTCTATACATTTCATCGTAGCTTGCACGTGTCTTGCAGTCAGTAAGTGTTTAAGAGTAAGAGGCACATTACACTCACCACAGGCTTCTATTTTCTGTTCATAATGAATAAATGTGTAAGATACGTATGTCCAATGCGAAGCCTAGTAAGTCTGTCCTGAAAGTCCCAATACTTTGCAATTGTGTAAAGTACGAGTAGTCCATTTTGTTTCTCAAAGTTTACTGTAAACCATTTGTGACAATGTTAGTTCCTTGAATCTCCAGGAATACGTGACACTGAAAAGAATTAGACATAAACATTCTAATTATAAACACTTTAAATTCCCTGCCCCAACATTAAATTCTGGCTACGCCACTGGTAGTACCACACAATTCTACTTGAAACAACTACTCCCAGCTATTTTTAAATAGAGGTGCTAATAACGAATACTAATTTCAGAATATATTTAGTCGTATAAATATTCACAAGTTCAGAACCTCCTGGTCTAAACTCCTTGCTCAAGAAACGCTGGAATTTAAAAATTATTTATTTTGTTCTTTAGTCTTCTAAACCCAAAGACTTTTTGAGTTAAATGACAATTTTTATAATAAAAATGACTATTCGGTTTTACATTTGTTACAAAATCCTTTGAAAACTGATTAAATAAGAAAGCTCCAAACGGAAATAGTCAGCGGCTAAAGAAAAGTGAGTTATACGAAGTCTTTAAAGGGAATCATCCATTGCAGTTGTACTAATGATAATAATCGATTATATATAAAACTTTTATTTGCATAATTTATTACAAAACCTAAATACTCCGTGTAAAAAATGTATAATTTCCCCAACATACCTAAAAAAAAAAGACCGTCACTGGGTAAACTTGTGGTCTCATCTCACCTATATATATATATATATATATATATATATATATATATATATATATATATATATATATATATATATATATTCTCTACATCTACGCTAAACTCAGAGGAATAGAAGTGAAGGTTTGCTGAAGGCAGGAAACTAGAATCTTCGAAGAACATGCTTAATATTTGAGCTACGAATAAATTTATGGAGAAACAATTGTACAGCAATCAATATATTAACAAGATAGGCTCTTTAAAAAATGTCGATTTGACTTATAATAATGGAGATATTTAGAGTTTCCGAATCCCTCTAAACCCCTCATGGTTCAATTTTAGCGATTAACAAATATGAACGTGATAGTTGAATGAAATGGTTTAATATTGAGTATGGTATAGATCAAATAAACATTTTCGAATCAAAATCAGGAAAAAAAATAACAAAATTCATGACGTTGACACACTAGGTTTCTCACACAGTAAAGGTTCAATGAAGACAACATTTGATATTTAAGCTTCGATTAAAGTGATTCATGATATATCAGCGTATTGTAAAAGTGACATGAGTAGGAGTGGGGCTTAACTGAAGGCTGAAAACTCAAAAATGCAAATATCACGGATAATAATCAAGATAGTGAAAAAACATATTTAGAAAAAATTAGGGTAATAAATTTTTAACAAGATTTGGTTCTATACAAATTTTCCCATCTATAACCCAATATTCTGATTTCAGCCGTTAACGAAATTGGTCTTTAGTTTTACATAAAACGTTTTAAAATCGAGTTTCACAACCACAAAACCAAATGAGTTGTATGAAGACAAACTCCTTAAATTACTTGACTAACCTCTCAACGATATGAAATATTGAATTAGTGAAAAATGTATAGCTGTCAAACTTGCGTCTGGTGTTGTTGAGCAATCATGAAAAAGATTAATTACGCGGGCCATCTGGTATTTCGGAATATGATTTTGTCGATTACGAAATCAGTAAACAGGTATTTGGTAAATCCTAGTTAATGATGTTCGAGGCAGGCGAGGAATGTTTTTATTAGTTAATGTTGTTCAGCTTTCTCGGTCTAAGAATGATTTAGCCGTCCCTGAGCCAACTGAAAGACGAAACCAATTTCTTATCGGATTACATTCGGACTAAACCTTCTTTCGCTGCTCACGGGGTCTGGTCCGTTTTCAAAGTTAATAAACTCTCTGATAAAAAGGTAATAAAAGAGCTCTCTCTTTCGCACGTCTTGTCTAATTACCTCAGTCCTCCTTGTATACCAATATATATATATATATATATATATATATATATATATATATATATATATTTCTGTGTGTGTGTGTGTGTGTGTGTATATAATTTTGAACGGATCACATTTTCGTCATCTCCGGGGTAGGATCGATAGACATTTGAGAGGAAATTTTTCGAAAATCGCTTCCTCAATAGCTGATTTCCCTTAAGAGAAATCTGCTAAAAGATTTAGCATGTTTTTATATTAATTCTTATTTTTCATAACAGCATAAACAAAAAAATATATATTTTAGGAATATTTCTTTATTTGTATTAACTACCACTTTTTGCAACTAAGGCTAATTGGGACGGGTTATCTACAGGTTACCACCCTTTTGTAGCCAGGGTGGGATTTTAGGATGTTATTTAATGAATTTCGTCACTAAATAATTTCCTTTGCCCAAGGCGAGAATCGAACTCGCCACTCTAGGTTTGCTATTCTATGAATAGTATTGGCGAAAACACCTATTTCACCTAACCTAAATCTTCGACAAGGTATTATTCGAACCTATATCTTAGCCAAAGAGATAATATTAAATAATCAATGCAGTCCCTAACATCTCCTACTTCTCAAAAATCTCTCTCGTAACAAAAACCACAATAGCAGGCACAAGAATTAAATCTGTCAACAGAAATTTAAAAGAAGCTCATCAACGAGTTCTTCTTGATACTGCAAGAATTGTGCGAACATTTTTAAATTCCCCGTAATATATGTCACAATTACAAGCTCCACATTGGTTTGATTTTCCGGCGATTAGATTTCAATTCAGTTTTACTGAATATAAACCTCCCCCATAACATCTACCCCTTCATGAAGATTAGGTGAGGCAGGAAAGACCTCTTCTTCATGTCCGGCTGAACCTTCTATTACGAAGCCACCTCCACGACAAAGCTCATTCTCCGTTCTCATGTGCGGACTCACAGAGTAGCGGAGGGATACACTTTCCCAGGTATATCGTCATGTACAAATAAAGTCCGTCATGCAGTCACTGCATAAACTAAGCAGATTTCCCACGTGAAGTTTTACAATTGAGAAATCTGTCTAATAACAAAAGTATTAGTAAGGAAACTCTAAACCTACTCACGAGGGACGAACAGTTACGGAAACGGCCACCCTAGCTCTCGGCAGAGTCCCGAACATAGCCACACACAATACAAATGCAAATATCTCGGTTAATATTCAAGATACAGAATAAACGTATAGTACATTATTTATAGTAAATTTACTTTGCAATATGATTGATTTTATACAATTTTTCGATCCGACGCAAAATAACGGAGATATTTTGAATTTTCAAAAATCCCCCCTCCGACTGGTCCGATTTCAGCCATTAAAGAACATGATCTTCCTTTTTACGTAAAACAATTAAATTCGGAGTTTGGTAACGATCAAACAAAAGTTGCGACCACTAGAGCGTTAAAAGACAAATATATGTATGTATATAATTTGAACGGACCACATTTTCGTCATCTCCTGGGTAGTATCAATGGACATTTGTAGAAATTTTTCGAAAATCTGCTGAAAGGAACCGTAGGAATCTTTGGGTTTCCCCTTAGTTGCCCATACACAAAAATTGTTAGGCATCTTTTTATCTCAATTTTTATTCTTTATTACACAACATAAAAAAAAGCTTAATTTACGCAGTCCCTTGGTGTTGGGCTTTAATTGATTTGGAGTACAAGGACACCTTGCATTTAATTCATTATTATTTTTTTTGTTTTTAACAATGATCAACTGCGAAAGGCTGGTAAAAGTTTCCTAACGTTACTGTCAAGGTTTCCAACAGTTAGAGTAAGGTTTGGGAACGCTGCAATTTTTCTAAACGGCTGTTTTCATGACTTCTATTGCTAGATTCTAGTGAATGTTAGAGGCTTTCCAATAGAAAGGTTAATCTGTTGGGAAATATGAAGATATTTTCACCTTGAGAATGATAGCCAAGCTCTTACTCTTAACCACAGCAGTCTAACCCAAAGTCTCGTTTCTCTCTCACTTCCCTAAGTTTTCTCTGAATAAATTCACAACCTTCAGAGCCGATTTACCATAAGGGAAATCTGCTAAAATCGTGTAGTTTGGAAAGTAAAATGATGACACAACTAGGAAAATATTTACACAGTATAACTAAATATTTAAGCTTTGAATAAAGTGGTTCATGATAAATCAGCTTATTGGTAATATGAAATGAGTAGGGTGGTGGCCAACTACAAAATAAAAAAATGCAAATAGCTCGGTTAATATTCAATATTTCGAAAAATATGTAAACAATAAAAATAGGATAGGAAATTCAATTTATAATAAGAATGCCTCCATCCAGTTTTTCGATCCGACGTATTTATCAGAGATATATCTCATTTTCGAAATTCCCCCCCTCTAAACCTTCTGGATCAATTTCAGCTATAAGAATCTCCATCTTCATTTTTATATGAAAAAAGTCCGTCACGCAGGGGCTGCGTAAACTAAGCAGATTTCCCAAGGGAAGTGATACAGTAGATAAATCTGCCCAATAACAACTGTTGTAGTAAGGTATCTCTAAACCTATTCAAGAGGGACGAGTAGTTATGGAAACGGCCGCCAGAGCTCTCGGCGGAACGACCCTAACATGCCGACTCCTGCCGAGCACACACAGAATACAAATGCAAATATCTCGGTTAATATTCAAGATAGAGAATAAATGTATAGAACAATATTTATAGTAAAGTTAACTTGCAATAAGATTGGTTCAATACGATTTTTCGATCCGACGCATAATAACGGAGATATTTCGAATTTTCAAAAATCCTCCCTTCTAAACCCCCCCTCCTACTGGTCCGATTTCAGCCATTAACGAACTTGATCTTCCTTTTTACATAAAACGATTAAATTCCGAGTTTGGTATCGATCAAACAAAAATTACGACCGCTAGAGCGTTAAAAGACAAATATATCTATATATATATAAAATTGTAACCTCTGTCTGTACATTGATTTTTTTCGCGAAATTTCACGATAACTTTTCGTTTCACATGTCATAGACACCATAACTGCATTTTGTTTCTTTGGTGTCTGTTTGTTTGTTTGTTTGTTTGTTTATTTGTTTGTTTGTTTGTTACCTTTTCACGCATAAACGGCTGAACCGAATTTTATGAAACTAGGTATGTGTATTACGATTAGCCCAACTTAGACTTTAGGCTATATAAATATTCTCTAAGACAAACAGGAGTGGGGGTTATAAGGGAGGCCTGAAATTAAAAATAGCGATATTTCGTTTCCTATTGTTTTTTCAGCAAATATGCCCATTACAAAAGCTGTTTATTTTGTAATTTAGAGTAACTTTTGTTATATGCACTTTTGCCGTAAACGGAAGTATAAATGAGTTATACGCTAAAAACTTTAGCGGGAGTCAACAATTTATTAGGCATTAAAGACTCAACCGAACTAAACCAAACTCGGTATGTGAATTAGTACTAACGCCTTCCTTATAATAAGCCATACTAACATTTCTAGGGACGGCCAGGAGTGGGGGATATATAGGAGGCCTGAAATTAAAAATAGCAATATTTCGTTTCCTATTGCTTATTCATCAAATATGTCTAAAAAAAAGTTGTTTATTTTGTTATTTACAGTAACTTTTGTTATATAAACTTTTGCCGTATACGGAAGTATAAATGAGTTATACGCTAAAAACTATAGCGGGAGTCCACAATTTTATTTGGCACAAAAGACTCAACCGAACTAAACCAAACTCGGTATGTGAATTAGCACTAACGCCTTCCTTATAATAAGCCATACTAACATTTCTTGGGACGGGCAGGAGTGGGGGTTATAAGGAAGGCCTGAATTTAAAAATAGCGGTATTTCGTTTCTTATTGCATTTTCGGCAAATATGAACATAACAAAAGTTGTTTATTTTGTTATTTAGAGTAACTTTTGTCATATTCATTTTTGTCTTTTAACAAAGTATAAACGAGATATACTCTATAAACTAAAGCGGGAGTCAACGATTTCATTGAGCGCTAACGAGTAAACCGAACTTACAAAAACTCGGTATGTCAATTAGCATTAATTCTTCCATGATTATAAGCTATATTAAAATTCTTAGGTTAGAACGGGAGTGGGGGTTATAAGGGAGGCCTGAAATAAAAATTCGCGATATTTCATTGTCTATTTGTCTACGGTAAATATGACAATTTGGAGGACAGTGAAGACTTACATAAAAAATTAATTTTATTATTAACAAATGCCAACAACGGGAATTAACCCTAAACACTGGGACGGGTAAATGTCAAAATATTGTGCAAATTAAAGCCTTGCCAAAAAAATACCATCACCATTCAGCCTCAAATCAATTCCCGGGCGAAGCCGGGTATCTGAGCTAGTATATATATATATATATATATATATATATATATATATATATATATATATATTTGAACGGACCTCATTTTCGTCATCTCCTGGGTAGGATCGATGGACATTTGAAGACATTTTTCGAAACTCGCGTCATGAGTACGACCTCAATAGCTGATTTCCCTCAAGGGAGATCTGCTAAAACTTATATATATATAGTTTGGTAACGATTAAACAAAAATTACGACCGCCATAGCGCTAAAAAACAAATATATATAATTTTTAACAGATTGATGGATATTGGTAGCAATTTTTCGATAATCGCGTCATGAGTACAACCTGAATACCTGGTTTCTCTTAAGGGAAATCTGCTAAAAGGCTCCTTTGAATTTTTTATTATACACTAACACATTATTGCGAAAATTAAATACTAGAAAGAATTGGACAGAGATGATCACGTATTTGGGGAGTGTGGAGAACAAAGGGTACCGCTATTGGTTGCGCTCTTCCTAGTCCCTACCAGTCCTTCCTGGAACAGTCTCGGCCTCATCCTTTGATGTTTTGCCACTCCTCTATATAAGCGTGTACAGCTCGGCCTACGGTTCAGTTTATTCTCAGCTGTCATCATGTGCGTTTAGTGCTAAAGTGCGACTTAGTGCAGTGCGGTAAAGTATTTGTATAAGAAGAACAGTGTTGTGACGTGACTCTGTAAGTAACATTATAGTGCCGCGTTTGAAGCAGTGCAGTTCCGTCTTTTCGTGAAGTTCAGTGATCATGAGTGAATTACTGGACTGTGTAATCTGAAGAACAGTGACGCTATCAGTGCATAGTGCGAGTAGTAATTAAGAATAATAACCAAGTGTATTATAGATTGTTATATAAATTGTGCAGTGATAAAAACTCTGAAGCTTGTTAGTGTTTAATTTTGCAATCCAAAAGAACTCTTATAAACAACATTTATTACTGATTTTGGTAATAAAAACAGAACAGTATTTTATCGGGAGATTTTTCTCATATATTAAAATTTTATGAAAATTTGAAAAGCTTTTTTTTTTTTATTTTATTTATTTATTTATTTTACATATACCTAGATAATATGAACAGTAGTGTGTTTTACCAGCACGGGGAAATCTGCTTAGTATATGCAGCATGTACGTGACGGCCTTTTAGTAGATTTCCCTTTAGGGAAATCAGCTATTGAGGTTGTACATATGACACGGTTTTTGGAGTGTCTTTAAATGCCCATCGATCCTACCTGGTAGATGACGAAAATGTATATGTATATATATATATATATATATATATATATATATATATATATATATATATATATATATAAAATTGTAACCTCTGTCTGTACATTGATTTTTTTCTCGAAATTTCACGATAACTTTTCGTTTCACATGTCATAGACACCATAACTGCATTTTGTTTCTTTGGTGTGTGTTTGTTTGTTACCTTTTCACGCATAAACGGCTGAACCGAATTTTATGAAACTTGGTATGTATATTACTACTAACCAAACTTAGACTTTAGGCTATATAAATATTCTCTGAGACGAACAGGAGTGGGGGTTATAAGGAAGGCCTGAAATTAAAAATAGCGATATTTCGTTTCCTATTGGGGTTTCGGCACATATGCACATAACAAAAGTTGTTTATTTTGTTATTTTGAGAAACTTTTGTTATATGCACTTTTACCGTATACGGAAGTATAAATGAGTTATATGCTAAAAACTTTAGCGGGAGTCCACAATTTTATTTGTCACAAAAGATTCAACCGAACTAAACCAAACTCGGTATGTGAATTAGCACTAACGCCTTCCTTATAATAAGCCATACTATTTCTAGGGACGGGCAGGAGTGGGGATCATAAGGGAGGCCTGAAATTAAAAATAGTGATTTCCTATTGGGGTTTCGGCAAATATGCACATAACAAAAGTTGTATATTTTGTTATTTAGAGAAATTCGCTCAATACTTCATTTCAATATGAACTACCAGGTACCTCACCTGAAAAAATTAATTCAAATGTATGTCAAGATTTTCTCCTTAATAATTCAAATCTATGCAGAATGCACAGGAAACGGGAAATATGATAATATGGAGGACAGTGGGCTTACATAAAAAATTAATTTTATTATTAACAAATCCACAGAAACGACGGGTGTTAACCCTAAACATGGGGACGGGTAAATGTCAAAATATTGTGCAAAGTAAAGCCTTGCCAAAAATATACCATCACCATTCAGCCTCAAATGAATTCCCGAGTGAAGCCGGGTATCTGAGCTAGTATATATATATATATAAATATATATATATATATATATATGTATGTATGTATATATTTGTCTGATACCGCTCTAGTCGTAATTTTGTTTTAATCATTACCGAACTCGATATTTAATCCTTTTACGCAAAAAGACAGATTAAGTTCGTTAATGGCCGAAATCCGACAAGTGGGAGAGGCGGGAGAATTTCGAAAATCCATAATATCTCCGTTCTTATGCGTCAGATCGAAACATTGCATAGAACCAACTTTATTGCAAAGTATGTTCTATAGATGTTGTTATGTACATTTTTTCACTATCTTGATTATTAACCGAGATATTTGCAGTTGATAGTTTTCGGCCTTCAGTAAACCCACGCTCCTACTCATGTGATATTAGCCATAAATTGTTATATTATGAAGGAGGTTATTTGTAGCATAAATAAGAAATATTGTTCTCATTAAATTTTTACTTTTTGAGATAAATTCAAAAATGTGACACACGTTGGAAATCTGCTTAGTTAAGCCCTTGCGTGATGGACTTTGTTTATGTCTCGAATTCTCCCCCCTGCATTTTAGGGGAATTAATTTCTCCTCCTCCCCTCTAAATCATTCTCTTTTCATTAGTCTGGGAGGTGCACAACTAGACTGTACAACGGCCCCAAATATGAAATTTGAACATTCTAAGGCTAGTCACTTTCGAGTTATTCGATATTGCTTCATAAGTACCTACATACTTCGTACAAGGAAATAGAAAGAATAGATATTTATTCTACTTGTAATTTACAAATAACGTTTTATTATGTAGGTTTCTTACTAAGATAGAAATACGGAATCAAATTTACATTTGAGAGCCATTCCAGCTCTAGTGAAATCTGCTTCGTTAACACAGCTCCTGCGTGGCTGACTTTTAACTAATATGAAATGCATTGTGCTTATCAGCTGGCAGAGTGGTAGGGTCGTTATGACGTCACTGTTGTCCTAGCTAGCTAAATACCAGCTAAATGTCTTGCCCTGGCATTAAACCTCTCTATCCAAGGCCTCCCCTATCTCTCGACCTTTTATCCTTTTTTGTAATATCTCCCCCCCCCTCAAGTTGAAATTAGATTAAGTTTATAATCCAATAAAATTCCCTAGGCCAAAACAAATATAATTAATATTTATTGTCGGTTTTAATATTTATGTGGATACTGGTATTTATGGTGAATCACAATAATTTGAAATAAAAAAATGAAAGAAAAATCAAAAATAACTTATATAATAAAATTAAAAATTGAATGTAAAAACAGTAACAACTTTGGCACAAATAAGACTAAACAATGATTCATTTTTAACAAGAAGAAGATGATAAATAAATACTATAACTGACAAGTTTATTACAAGGGAAAAATGAGAGAAAAACACTATTTCATTGTTATAATTTATAAGATAAGTACGTTATCATAATAGTTGCTATTACTTTTTTTTTTATTTCATTCAAAAAAATATACTGAGGGTAAAATTATTATGATTATTATTAATATAGAGTGTTAACATGGATGTGGTTAAGGCACTGTTGATTTCAAATAGACATTTGTATCGCATTAAGTAATTATAGTCAAAATATGTTTTACAGTCAATGAATGGTATAGGCATATTTTTACATTTCTAGCCAATTAGACTGAGAAAACATGAAAAATAAGTTTTCATCAAATATTTTCCAGTTTTTAAATTATTTTTATTTATTCCATGTTCAATTGGAAAATTTAGCCAATATAGCAAAAAATTCAAGTTTTTCCATGTTTGATGTATAAGACATGTAGCATATTTAACTGATGAAATTACATTTTCAAATATATCCATATGAATAAGTTCGTCACGCAGGAGCGGCATAAACCAAGTAGATTTCTCACGCGGTGGTATGACACACAATTGATTTCTTCTTAAGAAATATTTTCTATTTCTAAGTCAAAATCCAACTCATAATAGCGGGCATATTTAAAATTTTCAATATCCTAACACCAAAATAACGTGCGTGAGTGGACTATTTCCAAACATGTTGACCACAGAAAAAGACGCTAGGATTTTAGCAGATTCCCCCTAAGGGAAATCAGCTATTGAGGTTGTACTCATGACGGAATTTTCGAAATTTTTCTTCAAATGTCCATCGACCCTACCTAGTAGATGACGAAAATGAGGTCCGTTCAAAACTGTATATATATATATATATATATATATATATATATATATATATATATATATATATATATATTTGTCTGTTACCGCTCTAGCGGTCGCTATTTTTGTTTGATCGTTACCAAACTCGATATTTAGTCGTTTTATGTAAAAAGAAAGATCAAGTTCGTTAATGGCTGAAATCGGACCAGTGAGAGGGGGGGTTTAGAGAGGAGGATATTCGAAAATTCAAAATATCTCCGTTATTATACGTCGGATTGAAAAATTGTACAGGATCAATCTTATTGCAAATTAAATTTGCTATAAATATTGTTATATATATTTATTCAGTATCTTGAATATTAACCGAGATATTTGCATTTGTATTCTGCGTGTGGTCGGCAGGAGCTGTTCGGACTTTCCGCCGAGAGCTCTGGCGGCCGTTTATGTAACTATTCGTCCCTCGTGAATAGGTATATAAGTTTCTTACTACTACAGTTGTTATTAGGCAGATTTCTCTATTGTAAAACTTCACGTGGGAAATCTGCTTAGTTTACGCAGCCCCTGCGTGACGGACTTTTTATTTCTGTGAGAGAGACGCTCACTACTATTGGCTGTAGAGTGGGATTGAAGTTAGTGACATTTAAATATTTGCGCCAAATTTTACTCCATTTTTTCGAAACTCAAAGTTATATGAAAGTAGGTTAACCAATGCACCTACACATAAAGCTGACAGTGGACCTGTGATCTAACTCTTTGGTCACCCATGCAAGATCTGACCATCCTCAATGTTTCTATACCTACGTTCTAAAGTCACACACACACATAAATATATATATATATATATATATATATATATATATACACACATGTACATACATACACACACACAGAAACACAACATGTACAAATACAAACATACATGTTGTGTCCCAAGTTCGCGAGCCACCAAAATTTGCAATTGTTTTAATGTGAGACTTGGACTTAGTGTGTGCCATAATTGTGACCCCCTGAAGAATCTTTTCAGTACATATTCATTCAATATTATAACCTTCGTCAGCGACTATAACTTTGGGATGCCATGTTCTTTTAGAAAAACAAATTCTAAAACTACTTTATTTCGGTGAGGATAGCCGTAAAATTCCAAAAATGCGTATTTTAACAGAAATCATTATTTATCTGAGAAACTGTACATTTTATTGAAAAATGCTGCTACAAAATTATCTTTGAAATAGGACTACGGGAAAAGGAATGGGTTCTGAAAAAAAATAAAAGTAATTTAATCGAAATATCGCAAAAATAATCTTGAATGTATCCAAAAAATGTTTAAAAAACATCAACATAAAAAAAAAAAAAAACGGTCTTAGAATTAATTTATTTTAAACCGATTACGTAGTAATGATTTTTAAAAGAAATACATTTTTCCACATGCATAGTTTCATGTAAAAAAAGTCCGTCACGCAGGGGCTGCGTAAACTAAGCAGATTTCCCACGTGAAGTTTTACAATAGAGAAATTTCACGAGAGCCGAGCCAGTCAAGGAAATGGCCGAACTAGCTTTTGGCGGGAAAGTAACTCTCGTCCGTTAAGCTCCGAGATTAAATTAAAAACAATGTTGCTGTGAATATTAAGTAAAGTCCGTCACGCAGGGGCTGCGTAAACTAAGCAGATTTCCCTCGTGAAGTTCAGTAATAGATAAATATACATACTGGTAACACAACAACACCGTGAATAAATACAAACGGAAATAAGAAATGTTTCATCCAATTTCAATAACCTGCCGACAGGAAGCGTTAGGTTAGAAATGTAAACAAACGGGTCGGCCCGCCTCACACCGGAAAGAAAAACAATTACTGAAATATATCAGAATATAAAACATTAATTTTATTGAGAACTTTTTACTATATATAGTACTGTAATTAATAATGAGTCAGAATAGTCCAAAACTTTAAGATGGGAGGGGGGAGTCACCAGGAAATATTTGCATGTATCTCGTATAATAAAGATCTCTTGAATACAATTTTTGGTATTTAAACTTCCAATAATGTGATTTATTATGTAGCAGAGTATTGTTTACGTAACATGAGTAGAAGTGGCTGTTTGCTGAAAACTGAAAAATGCAAATATCTCGGTTAATATTCAAGATAGAGAATAAACGTATATAACAATATTTATAGTAAATTTAATTTGCAATAAGATTGGTTATATACAATTTTTTGATCCGATGCATAATAACGGAGATATTTCGAATTTTTGAAAATCCTCCCTCTAACCCCCCCCCCCCTCCTACTGGTTCGTTTTCAGCCGTTAACGAACTTGATCTTTCTTTTTACACACACACACACACACACACACACATATATATATATATATATACAGTTTTGAACGGACCTCATTTTCGTCATCTACTAGGTAGGATCGATGGACATTTGAAGAAACATTTCGAAAATTCCGTCATGAGTACAACCTCAATAGCTGATTTCCCCTAAGGGAAATCTGCTAAAACAAATCATTTTTCTCTTTGCACTACAATACATACAGATCACTACAGTATTTACAGATGTTCGAAAACGCGTCCTTCTTCACCTATGCACTCCAAAAGACGGTATCTGAGATCCCTTTGAACACTGTGTATTTCCGCTACTGAAGTTAAATTTATTGCCAATCTGATTTAATTTTCAAGTCTTCATTATACTGCGATCTATTCTGGAAGACGATGTCTTTGACCCTCCCCAAAATAATACATTACTGTCAGATCGGGTGGCCACTCAATGTACAAGCTGCCGATAATGCGTTGGAGAAACGTTTTATTTATTGTTAACCGATTAGTGAATGAGAAGAGGCATCCATAGAGCTGGAGCTTAATTTCATTTCTTTGCATCAGGGGTTTGTCTTCTATTAAATTTCGAAATTCTTCATTTAGGAAGTGGTTGAAGAACGTAACATTTAATGTTTCATCAAAAAGTTGTTGGCCGATGATACTTCCCTGGTAGATACCACAGCAAACATTAACTTTAACCAATCATACATAACATAATGGACCAAATGTGGAAATATCCTAAGATATCTCAAAATCACTTCGCCATTACTGCAAAAGGTTCATTCATCTGTCCACAAGACAATCCGGAAAAACTGGATCCTCTCCCGGTCTCCTTTGGATAGTCTGGAAATCTTTTCGCATAAACACAGGCTGCAGCATTATTCATTCGACACTCCCCCAACACCAGCAACATATCGACGTTATGCGCCAAAGTTGGAAAGCAAATCCTAAGTTTAAAAAAACCTCATATCTTTAACATTTTCCTATTACGTCTTTTGTTGCTATTTGGCACTAAAACGTTGTTATTGCAATCCATAATTTGTCTCGACATAAGTTATTTAAATACTTCTTTATTTCAGAACCCATTCCATTTCCCGTAGTCTAGTTTCAAAGATAATTTCGTTGGCTACAACTTTTATGTCGCAGCATTTTTCAATAAAATGTATTGTTTCTGAGATAATGATATGTGAAAAATGAGTAAATCGGTTTCATGGTCCGTCATATGACAAAGTACATTGACTCTCCTGGATACCGTCGGCTAGCAACCGGCCTATAGTGATATATGAACATTGTCCACCATCCAAGCGAGGAACATCAGTTCGCAACTAGAGCGCGCTTGTGAAGCGAGCTTATGGATCAGCGGAAGTCTAACGAGTATATACGTCATCCTGCCCATCGGAATGACTAACGATTATGATTCTGTTATATCCCGTCCACAGGGAGCCTGACATCGTGATCTGGCTACAGACTCCAGGTACCCTGAGGCCCCTCAGTCTATTGGAGACAATTCATTGCAGGTCCTCCTTGGTTAAGCGGGGTTGTAAGGTGGGTGTCCAGTTTAGCACTCACTAGTATTGTTCAATTTAAAAATTGAAGCGGCAATGAAACTACACCAGCCCCATATGTTAACAACTAGGCCAACAAAGGATGCCCCCTGTAGAGTGCTGAGCTCTATAGCCTACTTGTGTAAACACTACCTGAGTGGACATCCTTGGGTTCAAAGTGCAAGAGATAAAGAAGACAGGCTGAGAGAGTCGAGTGAATAGGACAGCAGAGGAGAGAGTAGAGCCTCTCTCATTAGTGGCAGCAGTTTTAGGTTCTCACTCGTCTTTTAGTTTTAGAAATCGCAAATTTTGTCTATAGTTACTAACCTCGACATATAGGTGTATTGCTTAAAACTAAAGATCACCTTTGTTAAGGGCAGGAATCAGGCAGGGGCGGTTTACAGGAGGAGGGGAATCGAAAGTTCAAAATATCTCCATTACTGATGGGATGGAAATATGTATCATAAAACATCTTATTGCAGGCCAATCAATTGCTGCAATTGGCTAGAGTGGGTAGTAGGCTTTACTATTTTTGCAATTTGACTGTTTTTTTTTTAATAGACTATAATCCCTTACCTTATTTTTGAGTTATCTTTGAGTAAAAAAAAACCAAGGCCAGCTGTGAACATAAAAAGTCCCTAACTCGGGGGCTGCGTAAAATAAGCAGATTTCCCATGTGAAGTTTTACAATAGAGAAATCTGAATACTGGTAACACAATACCACCGTGATTAAATACAAACGGTGATGAGAAATCTTTCAGTTAATTAAAATAAATCCCCAACTGAAACGTCTTCTGAATTGTAAGAATAATTTATATCTTAATAAGTCAAATTTTAGTAGTCCAAGACTAAAGAAGGGGTGGGGGGTCGGATGAACAGAACGTATTTGCATAAATCTCACAAAGTAACGAAGGTAAGGTAAGGTTAGAAACGACAGGTAAGGTTAGAAGGAGCTTCGACCTGAGCCGATCAGTTACGTAAACGGCCGACCTAATCCGAACTATACCCGACCACAGACTTCATACAAATGCAAATATCTCGGTTAATATTCAAGATAGAGAATAAATGTATATAACAATATTTATAGTAAATTTAATTTGCAATAAGATTGGTTCTATACAATTTTTGATCCAATGCATGATAACGGAGATATTTCGAAAATCCCCCCTCTAAACCCCCGCCCCTCTCTAGTCCGTTTTCAGCCATTAACGGACTTGATCTGTCTTTTTACATAAAACGGTTAAATATCAAGTTCCGTAATGATCAGACAAAAATTGTGACCGCTAGAGCATTAACAGACAAATATATATATATATATATATATATATATATATATATATATATATATATAAATATAATTTTGAACGGACCTCATTTTCGTCATCGACGGTACGGGTAGGATCGATGGACACTTGAAGAAATTTTTCGAAAATCGCGTCATGAGTACGACCTCAATAGCTGATTTCCCTTAAAGGAAATCTGCTAAAATCTGAGTTACATTCATCAATGTAATAACTCTCTGGCTTACTCAGGACTACGTGTAAATGGCGAAACTAGTATTTCAGACTCCTGGAGAACTGGACTACCTGCAGAAGCAGAGTACGACATTTTGTTTTGTACTAAATTTCAATTTTCAGGTAAATCTCTCTGAATACGTCTCCAAATGAAACTTTTCCTTTCATAAGTCCATGAAGAATCCCCTTCATTTGACACCTAACTCCTACTTATGCAATTTTTACTTAAAGCAACGGTATAAAAAAACACATCATGTCTAACTTAAAATTCAAGCTATGTAGGGTGAATTTCAAAGTATGATTCAATTGTTCATAGTGGCAATGATTCTGGAGAGACAGTTACACTAAAATTTTGAAGTGAAAACTCAATAATTTACAGATACTGGACAAACTAGCATGTTTCACAGCACTCGAGATGAGATGTTGCACTGAAAGAATGCAGCTAGTTTAATAAGAGTTTGTACTGTTGAGATGTGAAAACCCTTTCCATTTCAGCTTGTGGAAACCCCTGAAATGAAAAGAATTCATTCTATAAAATTATTTCTAAATTCTTAAGTATGAAAACCTCTTACTCGTCATCCACACCCAAAATTGTTTCTGTGGCCCAAAATGCTGATTACAGTAATTTAGATGATATAACTTTTGGGATAATTCCAAAATGTTTATTCCTATGTGGCAATACAAAACACTTAACATTTGTCTAATTTAGTGATAAACTTATTGAATAAAATCATCAGTCCCACCTTGGCTTAAAAATGGTGTCAACCTGTAGATAACCTCTAAGGTAAGAAAAAACGCCTCGTTCCTTCACTGTTCTTTATTCGTTGTGACAGAGGGCTTTCAGAGCATACGCTCCATCATCAGTGCCCTCTTCACAATGATGTGACAGGAACCAAGGATTCCCTGTGATTGAGTCCTTACCTGAGATAATAATTCCTTCACCATCCAGCACCTCAAAAATGGCTGTAGATAAACCATCCTAATTAGTCATAGTAGCAAAAGGTGGATGTTAATAAATTCTAATAATAAAATAAAGAAATCCTGTGATGATAAAAACAATATAACCATCAAACCTGATTGACTTTTAGATTATATATATATATATATATATATATATATATATATATCATAGTTAATTCCCCAATTGTCACAATTTCTGTTTGGTTGCTACCAAACAGTATTAAAACCCAATTGGCCAAGATTGTATGAAAAGTTTAATTAAAACTTACAGTTTCAAATGTTTCTGTTATTACTAACCGGATTGGGAAATATTATATCACCAAATTGAATAATAACTAATGTACTACAATTGTTGTTTTCAACATTTTCCCAAACTTGAATCATAATGGTGTTATTTTTACTTTTGCATTTTCGTAATTCTGTAAATCCCCACTTCTCATATGATATTTATATTCAACTATTATATCACCAAGTAACTCATGTTAAGTTTAAATGCATCCTCATTTTTATGTAGAGTTCAAAGGGAGAAACAGACAATAACAAATGATAAAGTGTCATTCCAGCATGTGAGAAATCAGCATGTGGGAAATTTTCCGAGAAGATAGGACGCATGCTGGAAAAGGTTGGCCTTCATACTACCTATCGAAGTCTAAGCTCCCTAAAACATATGCTCCCAAGGATTAAGGATGAAGCAAATGCCGTTGTGTTCGAGGTGCTCGACCACCTTGGCAAAGGGAAGAAAATGGATATAGTAGAGCAGTTATGGATCAGGATGGACATGCTGGAGGAAAAGAATATTAAAATTAGGGGGGAGGGTGGCGTGCTCAGGCATGTTCCGTCCTCTGCAGTAGTTGCCCCCCGTCTCGCATGCCGTATAGGCTCCCAGTCTCGCCGGAAATGTCGGCTCAATAGGGACCAACTCTAGGTCAGTTCCTCTCCATCTCCTAGTTATGTTATTTTGTTATTTGTTGCTTTTAATATTTATTTGTAACGTTTTAGTCATAAGTGTTGCATTGCGTTTTATATATTTGTTTGTTTTTTAAATGTTTTTAATATTCGACTACCTTTGTTGACTTTTACATTTATTTATTTATTTATTTATACATATATATTAGATGTTTTTGAAAGTATAAATGTTGTGTCACAGAGCACTCATGATGGGACGGTTCGCCCCGAAAGTACTTTGCCTGTAAAAAATTAGTTTTAAGAGTGGAGGTGTTTGACCTTTTTGATCCTTCCGTTGATGATGGGCCTCCACCAGCCAGCACAAATCCAGAGTGCTTAGTTTATGCTTTACCTGCTGATACAATAGGACTTTCTAATGCAATAGGAGTTTTTTAGAAAAAAATAGACAGATTTCTTATCAACATTTAAGATAGTGTTCTTTCTTCTTATCTACTAGTCAAGACAATATAATTGAACACAGTTCATAATTCATTTATTTAATTTAAGAAAATATTTGACTTTTAATTTTCTCACATTTCCATGTTCAAAAAGAAATAATGAATATTTTTTGTAATTGGTGTGGAAGTTGTTAGGGGTTAGTGAGTTGTTAGCCTTCTTCCCAAATTTCTTTGGACTACTCACAATAAATATTGATGGAGAGATTTGATTAGATTAAATTATATGTTTTGACTGATGGAACATATTTCTGAATTTATAACATTCTTTTTAATATGATCCAAAGGGATTTCATCTTGTTCTGAGATCATTTTGTGATTGTCAACAATACTTGAAATAAAATTTCTTTTTAAAATAAATATTACAGGTTTTGATTTAATTCTAAAAGGTGGAAAAATAGTGTAATTAAAATGTATGTGAGAAAATGTTTTTATAATATCCATTATTGCATATGATTTTATATACATCTTTAAATCAGGGGAATATTTGCTTTTTGCTTCCAATAATAAATGTGAAAATAAAGAGTAATCTTCATCTGTTGCCTGCAGATTTTCAGTTTTGTTGTAACTAAAAAAGAAAAAAGTAAAATTTACAATAAAATAAATGTTTAATTTAAAGAGATTAGTTTTGTACTCACATCCAGTTATGATTTATCTGTGTAAATCTTGACACACCAGTCTGAGCTGATAGGTTATCTATGTATACATGAGCATTGGTTTCAGGAGAAACGAGTTCATGAAGTCTTGAAATGGCATATCCCCCAGGGTAATTTTCAGATGCTACTTTCAAATGTGCACATGTCAAAAACACATTAACTACTAAATGCATTACTGCATATAAGCTTGCAATCCTGTAGCTGAATGACCGATGGTAATTTACCCACCTGAAGAAAAATCATGAAATTAAAAAAGAAAAAATCTAAGATTAGTTACAAGTTAAACATTTCATTTTTGAGGCTGCATCATTGGGAAGTTTTTATATGGTGAAGGGTCCATATACCATATGTTCAGAAGGTTGAATGCCCAGAAGGAACTTCTATCCCTTCATGTTATGTAGAGGAGCTAACCAGAAGTATTCATGGAACCTGTAGGAATGTGACACTTGACAATTGGTTCTTCTCAGTGCCATTATTCGACAAAATGTTGTCAGAGCAAAGGCTAACATTGGTAGGCACAATACGTAACAACAAATGAGAAGTGCCCCCCTCAATTTGTTACAACAAGAGAAGTTGGCTTATCAACTTTTGAATTTGACAAAGATAAATGCTTATACTTATGCTGTTCCAAGTCCAATAAAATCATTCTGATGTAATCAACTTTGCATGATGATGGAATCAATGAAGAAACTGGTAAACCACAAGTCATACATGACTATAATTTAAACAAAGGAGGGACAGATACTTTTGACCAAATGTGTAAGGTATACTCGACTACCAGAAAAACAAGGAGTTGGCCTCTCCAGTTTTTTTTTGGAATGTTTGACCATGCCGGGGTGAACAGTATGATACTGTTTACTCTGGTAAAGTGCGACAATAAAATAAAACGCAAAGACTTCCTCTTAGGTCTGGGATATTCACTTTTGGAGCCCTGCCTAAAGAGGAGGCTACAGGTAGAGACGGCCTCTGTGCCTAGGTATTGAAGACAATACCTTTGGACAAACAAGTAAACATATGCTCTTGAAGACACAAGGTGTTCGTTTTGTGAAAGGGGATAAGACAGGAAGACGAAATTGACATGTCTGCAATGTAAGAGAGCTGTCTGCAATGTAAGAGAGCTGTTTGCAATGAACATAGGGCGGCAATATGTCTGCAGAGCAGTGAGTGACAGAGGTGTTTTCAGGGCCACCACTATGTATTTTATTAATGTTTAATTCAAAAAATGACTTTTTCACCACGTTTTATGATTATTTTACTTCATATTTTTCTGTGTTTAAGAGCCATACAATTTATATTTTTATTTAGGAAGAACATTGAATATTTTTTTTTATTTTTTAGCTAGTTGGTTCTTATTGTTTTACTATATCTGGATTTTTGGAAATATTTACATAATCCATTTTGAAATGATTTATTTTTGTTTCTTAGACCACTTAGATATTTTCAAATGCATTATAGCATCGTAGATTATATCACTTATATTTTACACCAATTTATAAGTTGGGGTGTAACACACCCCAGAGTGTCAGATTAAGTTGACTTATAGAAGTGTCATTCTAGGGTTAATATCTAATCTACGAAAAAATGTAAAGATTGACAATTGTAGAGCTAGATAGCTTAATTAGATGGGTTTTATAGCATTCTTCAATACAACTCATAACAGAGATATTTTGAATTTTCTAATCCCCCTCCCCTCCTGTTCCTGGTCTGATTTCAGCTATTATTGACTATGAACTTTAGTGATGAATTAAAAGGTTAAAATCAATTATGGTAAAGGACAAATAAATATTTCTTAGTAATGAAAGAAAATCTCAATTGATAACATCATCACACAATGTATTTACATATCTCACAAAATAAAAGTTCACGTAAAATATGTGGTGTTTAACCTTTGAATAAAGTGGTTCATGATATAACAACTTATTACTATTGTTAATATGACAAGAGAAAAATGGGGGATCATTGAAAGGTAAATAAAATGAAAATATTCTGTTTAATATTCAAAATAAGGAAAAAATGGTATATAACAACATTTATAAAACACAACCAATATGAATGATTCTATAAAACTTTCTGATTTAAGGAATAATAACAGAGAAATTTTAAATTTTTGAAATTCCCCCTGCCCTTCCACTGGTTTGATTTCAGCCATTAATGAATGGGATACTTAGTTTTACATAAAACATTGAAATATCGAGTTTAGAATGATCAAACAAAAATTGCACATATTTAGTTTTGAACGGACTTCATTTCATCATCTTCTGGGTAGGATCAATGGGCATTTGAAGAAATTTTTCAAAAATCCGATCATGATTACAACCTCAATAGCTGATTTCCCTGAAGGGAAATCTGCTATCAGGATACTCAAAATTAAAGAGAAAGCAATATATACAGTTTTGAACAAACTTCATTTTTATTATCCTCCAAATAGGATCGAAAGATATTTGGATAGATTTTAAATTAAAAAAAATGAAAAATAATTGTTTACTACTTACATTTTATTACAAGCACTTGCTGCAGAAATGTTAAACAAAGGAAATGTGTAAATGATAAATCTCAACTCCTTATGTGGCAAAAATGAAAGTGCTAACACAAATAATATTGCTGGTGTCATTAGCAGCATCATTCTTTTCCCTCCAAAAGGTACAAATATTATGCTGGTCTCTAAAGCATGTGGAAGTGCAGAATACCAATACCACAAAAATGGTGATACCTACTGGCGAGTTAAAGAAATACTCAAAAACAGGATTTTTTTTATTTAAATAATTTTTTTTACGCTATAGCAAACTGCAAAATCTTGCCAAGTTTAAGAAAAACATTTCCATTTTTAAAAATCCAATACACAGATGCTGTGCAAATACATATTTCCCAAATGGTGGTATAATAAACTACTGGTCCTAACCATATATTCTCTATTTCTAAATAAAAATCTGATGTATGGAAGTAGGGGTTTCCTGAAGGCTAAAAAGAAGAAATTATGAATAACTCAGTTAATATTTGAGTAATTAATAAAAAAGTGTACAACAGTTGTCCAAAAAGATTGTTGGTCATCAATAGTTTAATAAACTTTGTCCTCTGGATTTTTCGATCTGACTCATAATAACAAAGACATTCTGAATTTTCAAACTTTCCTGGCTTCAATTTCAAAATTCCTTGTAAAATTTCAGCTACTAACGAATATGATCTTTAATGTTGAATGAAACAGTCAAGTATCAAGTATGGTATAGATCAAATAAGCATTTTCGAGTCAAGAAATAATATCATAATTCACGATATCACACATTTCTTTGCATGAATATCATGTAGTAAAGATTTGTTGAAAACAGTATTCAGTATATAAGCTTGGAATAAGACGTTTCATGATATATTTGCTTATTGATTAAAATCAAGCATTTACTGAAGTCTTATATTAGAAATATGCAAAAATTAATATTTAAGGAAAGAAAATGTATTTGGAACATTTATAGAAAATTAAATTTACAACAATATTGGATATATATTCTTTTTTCAATCCATCTCATAGTAATGGAGATGTTTTTCATTTCCAATTTTCTACACCTCTAAAACTCCCAACCCCAGTTCAATTTCAGTCGTTAACAATCTTGATCTTTAGTTTTACATGAAACAGTTAAATGTCGAGTTTTGTAACTTTAAACAAAAATTGCAACTGCTAGAGCGTAAGCAGTGTTAACATTCCTAACAAACTTATCCATAATGAAAGTGCTAATGTTCTTAATAAATCATGATTTCAAAGAAAAGAAGATTTCATAGTTTCAAGTCCTTAGTTTAAAAATCGATCATAGAATTGGCATGTAAAGTAACTAATTAAGAGAAGAGCTGCAGTAAAGGATACACCCCATTCTGAACTCCTATTTAAGATAATGTTGAACCAAAGGACTTCTCCTTCAGGCCATGTTAATCTTTTCCAGAATACTGAGTCAATAGTTACCGTCAGCAATAAAACACTAACACTTGCTATGATCCCAGTTTTGAAAACACTGGAAAAAAATTGTAAGTTATTTGATTAAATGTAAAAGTAAAAAAAAAAAATAATAGCTAATGCACATTATTAATAAGGCAAATTAAATTAAATTTACTTTTTAGCATTTAAAGGTAAGTTCTTGATTTAAAAAAAATATATATATGTTAAGCAGTTTAATTTCTATTTTTGTAACAAGTAAATTTATATTCAAGAATTTGTTTATTTAAATCATTCACTGACGTGTGTGTTACCTCATAAATTGGTTTCAATATGCCTATAAGTGTTACATTATTATCTATTGTAAGTAATAAATTGCACAAATAAAATGTAATGGAAATGAAAATAAAATAAAGAATGAAATAAATTAAGTAAATGCAAAAAAAGTAAAGAAGAGAATAATGTTAATCTCTACTGTTATGGCTGAGATTACCCTCTTCTTTAATTTGAGAGTGTATATAAGGGAAATTATGTTTAATTATATTTGTTGTTTATGATACATCCTTTTTTACATTTTTGATAAACTGAATAAAATCATTTTTATATTTATTAATATAATAATAATTTTACAACTTGCTACCATTTCTATATCACTATGCACCCTGCAGCATCTGATGGCTCATGTTTAGTAAATCCCCAGAACAAAATGATATGCTCCATTGGCAAAAAATGCACAATGTTACTATTTTCACGATGGGAAGTAAAAAGTGACTGAAGTTAGAGCAATGAAGGACCTATGAAATGAGAATAAATAATTCAACCTAATTAATAAAATTTATACAGCAAAAATAGCTTACCTGAGAAAATTTAATCCACCACTCAAAAGTTCTATTAAAATAATAACACCCAGGAAAATAGCCAATTCAAATCTGAAAATAATGACAGCAGCAGCAGAAAACCATATCAAACCCAAATGATCATGTTTAATCCATGAGCTAACTGCTAACAAAACTAGAAGATATTTCAAACAAGTTGTCCTTTTATTCATAAAGAAGGAGTGGTTATTATTTAAGATATGACAAAAACCTTTAAATATTATTATTTGAGTTAAACAATACGACGATGAAGGTCTGCGGCATTATCTGCTCTATACCATACACTAAAATTCCAGAATGGCCTTTAATCCATTGAATGCCAATAGAGAAGATGGTCTCTTGTAATAATAAAAGTTGTTTCCTAATCTGTCCGGTGACTGAATCATGAATAGTGTATTTGCCAGAGCTTGAAAAGTTGTTTTACTGTCTGTTTACATAGTAAAAGAATCGGGATTTGTGTGATTAGAGTTTATATACGATATACAACTAAGTATTGCCATTTATGCAGTAGTTTTCAGCACAAAGTCGTCTGAACTAACATTTTTGTATATCAATCGAATCCTGTCTTCTAAAGACAAAAGTGAAAACCAATATTTTGCCTTTCTTGGCTGCCATAAGTGTAGATAACTGTTATGTTTTTGTGAAGTATTTAAAGATATTTTTGGATAATGAACAGGATGAATCCGCTGCATTACTTTACTCACCGCCGTTCAATATCCCTTGAATTGAAAGCGCCTTGGCAAAGTTCAGTCATCGAAAGAGAGCATTGCGGAACATACTGATTGGTTATGAGAGAAACTGGTATTATTTTTGATAATACACACGCTACATCATAAGATACTGTCCTCTAACCCTATATTATTTTAAGAGCTATTGTATTCATTGCATTTTTTTATGATTGTTTCTTCAGTCTAGTGTGCCAGATGTGTATAGTATAGAAAAGTAACAGAGGAATTGCTCCTTTATATAGTACTTTTACAGCTTCATTTTGTAATTCCCTTGTGTTTCGTACAACAATTGATGATGTATTAATATATTCTCCAACACAATTCGAGATTTTTCAAGGGATTTTCAGTAACTGAAAACATGTAAAAATTCATTCTGAAAATAATAAAAAGATTAAAAAAATATAAATATGCCTATGTCTAAAAAACATTTATTTGTTTGAATTGTTGGTGAACCATGAAAGAATTGTTGAATGTTAAATTCAATTCTGTGAGTAGTCATTAAGAACAATTAACCAACTGTATAGTGTATTGTAAATAAATTGTGCAGTGATAAAAACTGTGAAGCTTGTGTGTGTTTAATTTTTCAATCCAAAAGAACTCTTATAAACATTGTTTATTACTGATTTTGGTAATAAAAACATAACAATATTTTATCGGGGGATTTTACTCATATATTAAAATTTTATGAAAATTAGAACAACTTTTTTTTAATTTTTTTACATAGACCCAGATGAATAGTAGTGTGTTTTACCAGCACGTGGTAAATCTGCTTAGTATACCCGTATGCAGCCAGTATGTGACGGGCTTTAGGTAGAATTCCCTGCAGGGAAATCAGCTATTGAGATTATAAAGCATTTTTTGAGAAAATTAAGGTATATAGCATGAAGGTAAAACATATTTAAAACTAAATATTATAAATAATGGAAAAAAGAATTATTTTTAAAAATATATACTTATAAAAATGTTTTTAGACATTGGCATATTTATATATTTTTTAATCTTTATAGTTTTACAACATTAATTATTTCCTATTTTTAGTTTCTAAAAAATCCAGAAGAAGCAATTAATTAAGCTCGAAACATATAGGGGAGTATATAAATGAAAATATAAAGGATCTTATGAACTGATATGCAAATCTCCATCTCTTTGGCCCATAATGTTTTAATATAAAATTGATGTGTGTGCATAAATTTTAAAGGACTTCATTTTTATGATTTCCTTAATAGATTCAAAAGATATTTGAAGAATTTTTTTGAAAATCTCAGAATGAGTAAAACCTCAATAACCGATTTCTCTTAAGAGAAATCTGTTAAAGAGGTAAAATAATAAATAAATGAAAATAATATTAAGTTATATCTTAGAAAACATTTTATAGTCCCATTTTAACTGTTTCAGTAATTCAAATCTGTAAAGCCACTTCATATACAGTTTATAGCTAGTGTATTCATATTAAGATATGTAATTATCTATTTAATTAATTAATCCCAAAAACTATCTATCAAATAGAGTTAATATACCTAATGGTAGAGCCATTACATTAGGAAGTGGGCGGCTGGAGTAAAACATGAAATGATATTGAGATGCGGTTAATGCAAGAAACCACACTGCAACACCTTCGCCAAAAATTTCTTTCACAGTTTTATGTAATTTTTGAAAACTAAATAACACACAACTCCCAATTGCTGCACGTACTGAAATGAATTGTAACAAACATAGATATAAATTATTCAAATATAGAAAATAAAACAAAGATACATAGTGAAGAGATTAGTTTACCTAAATACTGGCAAATAAACTTATTCTCAGAAATAATACCCAAAACATCTAAAACTTTGAGTATTGGTGATATGATTAAAGTAATAAATAAAGCTCCCAAAAATGTTCGAGGAACTACTCCAGGAAACTCAAAATGATCAAACTAAAAATGAAATTAAAAAATGCTAATTAAATACACATACGATAAAATACAAAAGAAAATTACTTTATCAACAAAAATAATTATGAGAAATATATATCAGTATCAGTAAATATCAAATGATAAAATACAAGTGGGTGAATACTGAAGACTTCAGATATTATGAATTTCAGAATTCTCCCCTCTACACCCCCCCCCCCTATTCCTGGCCTAATTTTAGCCATTAAAAAATATGATCTTTAGTGTTGAACAAAATTTTAGTAGCAAGTATGCTACACTTCAAATAAATATTTTCGAGGCAAGAATATAAAAACTTAATTCATGATGTTACACAACATATTTGCATGTATCTCACATAGTAAACGTATTTTGAAAACAATATTTAAGCTTGGAATAAGATGTTTCATAATATAATGGCTTAGTGCTAATGTGTGATGACTGAAAGTGGGGATTTATTAAAGGTTGAAAAATAAAATACAAAAATATCTCTGTTAATATTTGATAAAGAGAAACAATATAGAATAAAATTTGCAGAAAATTAAATCTGCAAACAGATTTAATATGTACAAGTTATTGGTTCAAATCGTAATAATGGAAATATTTTGAAATTTAGATTAATTAAATTTAATACAAATGTTTTTAACTTTAATTTTTTTTTTTTTTTGGATATTGTTTAGAAAATGTAACTTTTCATTAGGTTGAAACATAAAACTTAACATGTTAACTACAGCTTGGATTTGATTTGGTCAACCTCCCAGTGCGATACATGGTGCTGGGGACATGTACAACATCTATCTTGAAAAATTACTGCCAATACAAAAAAAAAATCAACCCTCCTCCAAGGAATGCTTCTTACATCTTTCATTTTTTCAGATTCCTTAGTGAAACCATTGTTTAAGTTATAATTAAAGCAGGTGGTTCATCTAATGGGCCAGAAAAAATATAGGCAATTAATTCTTCATATTTCATGGCAAGGGTCACTAATAAAAAAACATTTTTTTCGGTGCAAACTTTATTAAATAAAATTTCTTTTATTTAGTATAAATTATGACGCGAAATAATCAGTAAGATTATTGACTTGTAAATAATCAGTTTGTAGTCAGCTGACATAACCTACATCGAGAACCTCAGTATCAACTACCTCCTCAGTGAGGACAGTCGCAAAAAATGTATTAGATTGTGTAGGCACCTATTAATACAATATCTAGCAAAGAATTATTAAGGGAATTGTTAAATTAATTTTATTAAATTTTTATATTGTTTTTGAAAAGGGATAGCCCCTGAAGAGGTGGCAAGTAAGCCACGAATCATGTAGGACAGTTTCAATAAAGTTTGCTAAAAAAAAAAAAAAATGTTTTTTATTGGTGACCCTTACCAAAAAATATAAATAATATATAAAAAATATTGGGCCCAGAATAAGAAGAATAGGGTACTTATATTTTTTTACCTATAGTTTTAAAATGAAATTTAAAAAGTTCCATAATGAAAACATCATCGGTTAAAATTTAAAAATAGAGAATTTAGTTATGCATTTTATTAAAAAGTCCATCATGCAGGGGCTGCGTAAACTAAGCAGATTTCCCACGTGAAGTTTTACAATAACGAAATTACACGAGAGCCGAGCAGTTAAGGAAACCACCGAACTAGCTTTTGGCGGGAAAGTCACTTGTCTGTTAGCCACCCAAATTTAATAAAAATGCAAATATCTTGGTTAACATTCAAGATAGAGAATAAATGTAGAAGGGGGAAGGGAAATCTGCTAAAACACTCAACGGAATACCCTAGTTCGTCGGGACATCCCATAAAAAGAGTTATTACATGTTTCACTTTTTTATCAGCTTCTCTGCTGCACATGGTTTTCCTAAGACATAGGTGCCTTTTCTTGTTTCTCGGGTCAATGGGCTTTGTTAATTGATGCATGTACCACACAGTAGTCAATTAGAATTGACTACTATTCAATACATGTTCCCAGAGACATGTATTTTGAGAACTTTTATGAAGAAAAAATCAATCCTATGAACTCACAGAAGCTAAAAATAAAAAATATCAACTCTATCTGGAAAAATATTACCGCACAGGATGAGGGTCAACCATGAATCCTGCTAGCATCAGGCGGGACACCTTTACATGTCCCTGGACGTTTCACAGTTAACGTGTTAATGATGATTAACAAAGAACAGTTAACAATTATTTAACTATTACACAGTAAACTCTCAATTATTCATGTAACAATGAATCTACATTCAACCAGCAAAATACCCTCCTATAAAGAATTTAGTTCTAAAAATGTTAATAAATATTTGTGCATCAGTAACTAAATTACAAAATCCTGGCTAATGAATGTCATTTATATCGATAAATATTCTCACAAAACCTAGGCATAATAGTTCCGTGGAATTGGAAAGATAGTATGTATATGTTACTGTAAAACCTCGGACCTGGAGCGTTGGTAAATGTCCGATTTTGTCTTTCAAATCGGACTTTAGCCAGTAAATCTTAGGATTTCCCAAGAGGCTCGGTAAAAGCTAGAATTATCTCAATCAGGATGCGTCTTTCGGACTTTTACCAACAGATTTTGGTAAATCCTAACATTTCCCAGCGTCTGTTGGTAAAAGTTGGAATAGAGGATATTTTAAATGAAAATTTTAGAATAAGTTTTATTATAATTATAATAAAGCAGCATGGGAGAGAATTGTGGCACTTTGAATTGCACTTCGCATTAGCTAACTTGCACAAACATTTCTTATTTGAACATTTTTTTTAAACTCTGGCCACCAACCAATGACTGTTGACGAACTGCGGTGCGAAGGCTTATCTCTTCGTCGGGCACTTCATCAGGAGACATGAAAATGAGGTAGGGGGGGGGGAGTATCCCCGTCCCCACTCCTCTTCACTGGACATTTACCAATAAGCATTGGGAAATCCATACATTTACCAAACAGCATTGGTAAAAGTACGAAATCTCACATTTATTTTATGTTTTTCGGGCATTTATTAAGCCAGACGGTAAATCTGGGGATTGACCAACTGCCAAGCGGTAAAAGCTCGAATTTCATCTAAATTTCGGACTTTAACCGGTAAGTTCTGACATTTACCACACTTCGGGGTTTTACATTAACATGTATACTGAACACTTAGAAAACCACAAGTGAATATATATATATAAATTCTAAATTTTGATTATGTACAAATATATTTAATGATTACCAAGAATAGGAAGTTAATTTTTTATTAAAAAGAATGAACACAACAAATTATAAATTTTATGTTTTTTTCATTTGTTATTAACAAGACATTTTTTAATGAAATGCAATCCACCCATAGTGTGGTGGTCATAAATAAATAGTGATAAGTAATGGTGCGATGGCTAGTTACCTCAGTCAAATTCCATTTATAGTAAATTAAATCATGCATTGCCTGAAGATTGAAACTTTCTTCTACTTTTGTAAAGGGGCACACAAATATATAAAGTGCACCAATTAAATACAAGTATTGAATCATTTCAAAGTATGAAGTTTTAACTGTTTTTGAACAACGAGCAGTGGTAGTCCTTAAGCATTACATTCCCTAATGGACAATAACAAAATATGTGCACACATTCAAGCATAACCTGCAGTAGTGGTGATTATTAAAATCACATGTCAAATAGTTGAAGATTCTTTAGAAAATATCTAGTTAAAGGATAATGACTAAATGAGTAAACGCAATATTTAGGCGCGACCCCCCTCCCCGAGACTTTTATACGCGCAGAAAATCCATGAATATGTCTGCGACCTAGAATTAAAATTGTATTAGTTATTGTCAGTGTTACCCATCGCTGGGCGTTGTTGAAATGTAAATGGTTTCCCATTAAAACATAAATAATTAATTTACGCAACTAATAATTTCCTCCTTCCTATCAGATATCACAAATTTCTTGTAACGTGCACAGAAACTTGTTATTCCCCTGAACCAAAATGTAGTGATACAGAAAAACTGTTACTCGTCAATATGGGGGGGGGGCGGTTGAAATAAAAACGGTTTACGTCAGAATGTAAATTCTGGATTAACTCAACAGTAAATAGCCGTGGGAAGTGTTAAAAACATTTAAACCATGGGAATAAATATTAATTTACTAAATTGCTTATTATTATTATTATTTATTAACGTCCACTTTTTGCAACTTAGGCTAATCGGGACGGGTTATCTACAGGTTACCACCCTTTTCTAGCCAGGGTGGGATTTTAGGACGTTATTTAATGAATTTCGTCACTAAATAATTTCCTTTGCCCAGGCAAGAATGGAACTCGCCACTCTAGGTTTACCATGTGAGATAAAGGTCCAACGCTTTAACTCGCATGGCTAACCTGAGCCCCTATTATATGTTAAAAGGGGTTCTATTTATTACTTATTTAAATTATATAATTTAAATTTCTGAAAAATGTAAATATATTGTATTATAATTTAAAAATTGTTTTTGCACCATGAAAGCTAATTTCATTCATTCCTTCAAATAATCATTTCATTTTCATCACAGCAGGGACATTATCTGTTTTAACCTGAAGCAAGGAATGGCTATTGGCGGAATATTGACGAATTTATGTTCGTTCGTGGGTTTAAACAATTGTAGGTTTCCCTCTAAAAATAAAGATGATTCAGTCATTGATTGCAAAATAAGTATGAGGTGGTAACCGGGAAGAGGGATGTAATCGTTTTGAATTTTATGCTTTTAGCAGATTTCCCTTAAGGGAAATCAGCTATGGAGGTCGTACTCATGACGCGAGTTTCGAAAAATTTCTTCAAATGTCCATCGACCCTACCCAGGAGAGGACAAAAATGAGGTCCGTTCAAAACTATATATCTCTATATATATATATATATATATATATATATATGTATATATATATATATAGATAGATATATATATAGATTCTAACCCTTTATTTGAATTACCATATATATATTTGTCTGTTAAAGCTCTAGCGGTCGCAATTTTTGTTTGATCGTTACCAAACTCGATATTTAAACGATATTTATGTAAAAAGACAGATCAAGTTCGTTACTGGCTGAAATCGTACCAGAGGGAGGGGGGTTTAATGGGGGAATTTCGAAAATTCGAAATATCTCCGTTATTATGCGTCGGATAGAAACATTGTATAGTATCAATCATATTGAAAAATAAATTTACTATAAATATTGTTCTATACATTTATTCCGTATTTTGAATATTAACTGAGATATTTGTATTTGTATTGTGTGTGTGGTCGGCAGAGTCGGCTATGTTCGTGACTTTCCGCCGAGAGCGAGGGCGGCCCAGACCTTTTTGGGACATTGTACTTTAAATATTGCAAAAAAATACGATTGTGGTAACTTTTGAAAAATCATATATATATAAAAGGAAAAAGTTATCATGCTCGAATGTTCTGCAGGAAGTAGTGCCATAATCAATTTGCGTCACTAATACTCAAGTTTTAAGTTATATTACAATGAATTTTCGAGATTTTTTTCCTCTTCAATTTCTCTACTACTTAGATAACGCAATGTTAAAACAAAAATCCTGAGCATATCGTTCTCATCATTTAGGTTTTTGTTTTATTTTGATATCTGTGAAATTAGCAGAGTTCAGTTAGATACATTTACGTAAAACTTGTTTTCGGCCAAAAAGTAGTTACAATGCAAACTTAAAATGGCCGGCAAAAAGAAATTAAGAGCCAAAAAAATTTGTTACTGCAGTTTTCACCTCACCTAGTATTGGGGGAGTAACTGGTAAAGAAATGAAGGAAATCAAAAATGTTGACCAATATGGTCTGGGTGATTTCTAATGGATTGATATAACGTCCAATGCTTTGAGCATGCTGCAAATGGCAGATGAATATGCTATACAACCATAATCCAGTATAGACTATATATATCCAATATTTACTATGTACGACATATGCAACTATGTTCGTTACACGTCATCATATCAACATTCTAAGCTTCATGATTTTTACTTGATGAGTACCACACTTGTTATTAAACTGCTTCATGTAACTGAAGATTATAGTATGTATTGGCTGAAATCGGACTGGAAAAAGGGGGAGGGGTTAGAGAAATAGAGAATAGATGGGGAGTTGAGATCATCAGCATGGCATATTTCAGCACTTGGGAAATCTGCTTAGTTTGCGCAGTTCGTGCGTGATGGGGTTTAAGCAGATTTCCCTCAAGGGAAATCAGTTATTGAGGTTGTACTCATGACGGAATTTTCAAAATTTTTCAATATATATATATACTAGCTCAGATACCCGGCTTCGCTCGGGAATTCATTTAAGGCTGAATGTTGATGGTATTTTTTACAATTTTTGATGGTAAGGCTTTTACCCGTCCCAGTGTTTAGGGTCAATACCCGTCGTTTCTGTGGATTTGTTAATAATGAAATTAATATTTTATGTAAGACTTCACTGTTCTCCATATTTCCCGTTTCCTGTGCATTATGCATAGATTTGAATTATTAAGGAGAAAATATTGACATACATTTGAATTAATTTTTTCAGGTGAGGTACCTGGTAGTTCATATTGAAAAGAAGTGTTGAGCAAATTTCTCTAAATAACAAAATAAACAACTTTTGTTATGTGCATATTTGCCGAAACCCCAATAGGAAAACATTATTATTAATTTCAGGCCTCCCTTATAACCCGCACTCCTGCCCGTCCCTAGAAATGCTAGCATAGCTTATTATAATGAAGGCGTTAGTACTCATTCTCATACCGAGTTTGGTTTAATTCGGTTGAGTCTTTAGTGCCAAATAAAATTGTGGACTCCCGCTATAGTTTATAGCGTATAACTCATTTATGCTTCCGTATACGGCAAAAGTGCATATAACAAAAGTTACTCTAAATAACAAAATAAACAACTTTTGTTGTGTGCATATTTGCCAAAACCCCAATAGGAAATCATTATTATTAATTTCAGGCCTTCCTTATAACCCCCACTCCTGCCCGTCCCTAGAAATGCTAGTATGGCTTATTATAATGAAGGCGTTAGTACTAATTAACATACCGAGTTTGGTTTAATTCGGTTGAGTCTTTAGTGCCAAATAAAATTGTGGACTCCCGCTATAGTTTATAGCATATAACTCATTTATGCTTCCGTATACGGCAAAAGTGCATATAACAAAAGTTACTCTAAATTACAAAATAAACAACTTTTGTTATGTGCATATTTGCTGAAAAAGCAATAGGAAACGAAATATCGCTATTTTTAATTTCAGGCTTCCCTTATAACCCCCACTCCTGCCCGTCCCTAGAAATGTTAGTATGGCTTATTATAAGGAAATAGTTAGTATTAATTCACATAGCGAGTTTGGTTTAGTTCGGTTGAGTCTTTTGTGCCAAATAAAATTATGGACTCCCGCTATAGTTTTTAGCGTATAACTCATTTATACTTCCGTATACGGCAAAAGTGCATATAACAAAAGTTACTCTAAATTACAAAATAAACAACTTTTGTTATGTGCATATTTGCTGAAAAAGCAATAGGAAACGAAATATCGCTATTTTTAATTTCAGGCTTCCCTTGTAACCCCCACTCCTATCCGACTCAGAGAAAATTAATATAGCCTAAAGTCTAAGTTGGGTCAGTAGTAATATAAATACCAAGTTTCATAAAATTCGGTTCAGCCGTTTATGCGTGAAAAGTTAACAAACAAACATACACGAAAGAAACAAAATGCAGATATGGTGTCTATGACATGTGAAACGAAAAGTTATCGTGAAATTTCGCGAAAAAAATCAATGTACAGACAGAGGTTACAATTATATATATATATATATATATATATATATATATATATATATATATATATATATATATATATTTGTCTGTTATCGCTCTAGTGGTCGCAATTTTTGTTTAATCGTTACCAAACTCGATATTTAGTCGTTTTATGTAAAAAAAAAAAAAAGATCAAGTTCGTTAACGGCTGAAATCGGACCAGTGGGAGGGGAGGGGGGTTTAGAGGGGAGGATTTTGAAAATTCAAAATATCTCCGTTACTATACCGTACGTTGGATCGAAAAATTGTACAGAACCAATCTTATTGCAAATTAAATTTACTATAAATATTGTCATATACATTTTTTCTCAACCTTGAATATTAACCGAGATATTTGCATTTTTATTAAATCGGGGGTCCTAACGGACGAGAGTTACTTTCCCACCAAAAGCTAGTTCGGCCGTTTCCTTCACTGGCTCGGCTCTCGTGAAATTTCCCCATTGAAAAATTCACGTGGAAATCTGCTTAGTTTACGCAGTCTCCTACGTGACGGACTTTTTTTACTTAGCCGAGCTATGTTATTCTGCGAGCAGAGGTTTGCAGACATTTGTGACAATTTCTTTCTGTAATATTTTAGTGTTGCTGATTTATAAATTTCTAGTTACTGGAGACGTGTGGATAGAGAAGTTAACTTCTTTTATGTATCAATATCATGACATTTTGTCTTATGCATTTTCATTGAGAGCAATTTTTTCCTAAAGTATAGTTAAAACTCTTCTGGAAGTTCTCTTTTTATACTATGCGTATATTATTTTTGCATAGGCCATAGAAATAAAATAAAATAATTATTTTTATCCAAACTAAACTTAACCCAATAATTAATATTTTTCAAAAAATAATTTTAATTTAAAATTCAATGTGCATGTATTTCCTGCCTAAAATATGGAGTTTTCCATGGAAAGATGATGAATGGATTATTGTAAGCCATAATAATTCCTCCATTTCATTTCTCAACTCATATCCTGAGCTATACACAAAACAGTCAATTGCGTTACTATTGAGTGGAGTGAGTGTAAGTAAACCACTTCTGTCATTCATAGAAAATCATAAGATAAGGCATGTTGACCAAATGCATTCCCTTAAATAAGCATAGTTTTACACTTTCAGCAGATTTATCTCAAGGGAAATCTGCTATTGAAATTGCGCTCTTGATGCGATTTTCGAAAAAGTTCTTTAAATGCCTCTCGATCCTACCCAAGAGATGAAGAAAATGAGGACGGTTAAATATTAAAAAGTCCGTCACGCAGGGGCTGCGTAAACTAAGCAGATTTCCCTCGTGAAGTTTAGTAATAGATAAATCTACATACTGCTAACACAACACCACCGTGAATAAATACAAACGGAAATAATAAATGTTTTATCCAATTTCAATAACCTGCCAACAGGAAGCGTTGGGTTAGAAATGCAAACAAACTGAAATATATCGGAATATAACATATTAATTTTATCGAGAACTATTTACTATATCTATTACTGTAATTAATAATGAGTCAAAATAATTGTTATCTCAATCAATCAAATTTTAGTAGTCCAAAATCTTAAGACGGGCGGGGGGGGGGGGGGTTCACCAGAACATATTTGCATGTATCTCGTATAATAAAGGTCTCTTCGATACAATTTTTGGTATTTAAACTTCAAATAATGTGATTTATTATGTAGCAGAGTATTGTTAATGTAACATGAGTAGAAGTGCCGGTTTGCTGATGGCTGAAAACTGAAAAATGCAAATATCTCGGTTAATATTCAAGATATTGAATAAATGTATATAACAATATTTATAGTAAATTTAATGTGTAATAAGATTGGCTCTATACAACTTTTCGATTCGACCTATGGCAACGGAAAATCCTCCCCTATAACCCCCCCCCCCTCCCTCTGGCCCGATTTCAGTCGTTAAGGAACTTAATCTTTCTTTTTACATAAAACGACTAAATATCGAGTTCGGTAACGATTAAACAATAATTGCGACCACTATAGCGGTAACAGACAAATATATATATATATATATATATATATATATATATATATATATATGTGTGTATATATACAGTTTTGAACAGACCTCATTTTCGTCATCTCCTGGGTAGGATCGATGGACATTTGTAGAAAAATTTCGAAAATCGCGTCATGAGTACAACCTCAATAGCAGATTTCCCTTAAGGGAAATCTGTTAATAAATGTCAGTCACGCAGGAGCTGCGTAACCTAAGCAGATTCCCCACGTGCTGTTATAGCACACTTGTGATCTCATCTCATCACATATTCTCTATTTACTAGTAAAAAACAGATGAGTTGTAGAGGGAGGGGCTAATGACGGCTGAAAAAAAGGTCCGTCACGCAGGGGCTGCGTACACTAAGCAGATTTCCCTCGTGAAGTTTAGTAATAGATAAATATACATACTGCTAACACAACACCACCGTGAATAAATACAAACGGAAATAAGAAATGTTTCATCCAATTTCAATAACCTGCCAACAGGAAGAGTTGGGTTAGAAATCTAAACAAACGGGTCTGCCCGCTTCACACCGGAAAGAAAAACAATTACTGAAATATATCAGTATATAACATATTAATTTTATTGAGAGCTATTTACTATACCTAGTACTGTAATTAATAATGAGTCAGAATAATTGTTATCTCAATCAATCAAATTTTAGTAGTCCAAAGCCTTAAGACGATGGGGGGGGGGGAGCACCAGAACATATTTGCATGTATCTCGTATAATAAAGGTATCTTGAATACAATATTTGGTATTTAAGATATAAATAATGTGATTTATTATGTAGCAGAGTATTGTTTATGTAACATGAGTAGAAGTGGCGGTTTGCTGAAAACTGAAAAATGCAAATATCTCGGTTAATATTCAAGATAGAGAAAAAATGTATATAACAATATTTATAGTAAATGTAATTTACAATTAGATTGATTTTGTACAGTTTTTCGGTCCGACGTATAGTAACGGAGATATTTCGAATTTTCGAAAATCCTCCCCTCTAAACCCCCCCTCCCATTGGTCCGATTTCAGCCGTTAACGAACTTGATCTTTCTTTTTACATAAAACGGTTAAATATCAAGTTTCGTAACGATCAAACAAAAATTGCGACCGCTAGAGCGTTAACAGACAAATATATATATATATATATATATATATATATATATATATATATATATATATATATATATATATATATATATATATATATATATGTGTGTGTGTTAACGCTCTAGCGGTCGCAATTTTTGTTTGATCGTTACGAAACTCGATATTTAACCGTTTTTAGCAGATTTCCCTTAAGGGAAATCAGCTATTGAGGTCGTACTCATGACGCGATTTTCAAAAATTTTCTTCAAATGTCCATCGATCCTACCCAGGAGATGACGAAAATGAGGTCCGTTCAAAATTATATATATCTATATATATATATATATATATATATATATAATATATATTATATATAATATATATATATATATATATTTGTCTGTTAACGCTCTAGCGGTTGCAATTTTTGTTTGATCGTTACGAAACTCGATATTTAAACCGTTTTATGTAAAAAGACAGATCAAGTTCGTTAATGGCTGAAATCGGAACAGAGAGTGGGGGTGGGGTTTAGAGGGGGGGATTTTCGAAAATTCAAAATATGTCCGTTATTATGCATCAGATCGAAAAATTCTATAGAACCAATCTTATTGCAAATTAAAGTTACTATAAATATTGTTATATACATTTATTCTCTATCTTGAATATTAACCGAGATATTTGCATTTTTATGAAGTCTGTGGTTCGTTATATGTCGGCCATCTTCATCAATTCTCGGCTCAGGCGGAACTTCTTCTAACCTGTCGTTTTTAACCTTACCTTACCTTCTTTACTTTGTGAGATTTATACAAACACGTTCTGTTCATCCGCCCCCTCCCCTTCTTTAGTTCTTGGACTACTAAAATTTGAGTTATTAAAATATAAATTATTCTTACAATTCAGAAGCCGTTTCAGTTGGGAATTTATTTTAATTTACTGAAAGATTTCTCATAATCACGGTGGTATTGTGTTACTAGTGTGCAGATTTCTCTATTGTAAAACTTCACGTGGGAAATCTGCTTAGATTACGCAGCCCCTGCGTGACGGACTTTTGTTTCTTTCCGGTATGAGGCGGGCCTTACTGTGTTTGTTTGCATTTCTAACCTAACGCTTCCTGTCGGCAGGTTATTGAAATTGGATGAAACATTTCTTATTTCCGTTTGTATTTATTCACGGTGTTGTTGTGTTACCAGTATGTATATTTATCTATTACTGAACTTCACGAGGGAAATCTGCTTAGTTTACGCAGCCCCTGCGTGACGGACTTTTATTCACTTCAAATGGGTCAAGGCACACGCAGGAATTATGGGTAATGAAATAGTCGATATCCACGCCAAAAGTGCCTCTAAAAGTAGTGAAGAGGTAATTTACAATAAAATTATCTCGCCATAAAATATTTACTGAGAGAAAAAAGTATGAATTTGTGGCAACAGAGATGGAATCATACAGATAAAGGATCACATCTAAAATTATATATACCAGTTTTAAAAACCAATATCCCACTATCCCAACATACATTTTATCTCACACAAATACTAACAGGACACGGTAATACAAACTCTTACTTATACAGATTCAAACTTACTGACTCAAATACTTGTAAATGCGACAGTTACACTGAACAGACATTCACCCACCTTATTTATGAATGTAGACTGACTCAAAACATACGGAGTTAAGACTTTTATTCCCGGATGGCCTATCAGTCCTAATATTAGCAGATTTCCCTCAAGGGAAATCAGCTATTGAGGTCGTACTCATGACGCGAGATTTGAAAAATTTCTTCAAATGTCCATCGATCCTACCCAGGAGATGACGAAAATGAGGTCCGCTCAAAATTATATATATATATATATATATATATATATATATATATATATATATATATATATATATATATGTGTGTGTGTGTGTGTGTGTGTGTGTCTGTTAGCGCTCTAGCGGTCGCAATTTTTGCTTGATCGTTACCAAACTTTATATTTAAGCGTTTTACGTAAAAAGAGAGATCAAGTTTGTTAATGGCTGAAATCGGACCAGTGGGAGCGGGGGTTAGAGGAGAGAATCTTTGAAAATTCGAAATATCTCCGTTATAAAACGTCGGATCGAAAAATTGTATAGAATCAATCATATTGCAAATTAAATTTACTGTAAATTTTGTTCTATACATTTTTTCTGTGTCTTGAATATTAACCGAGATATTTGCATTTGTATGAATGTGTATGGTCGGCAGGAGTCGGCTATGGTCGGGACCCTCCGCCGAGAGCTAGTGCGGGCCGTTTCGGTAACTATTGGTCCCTCGTGAATAGGTTTAAAGATTCCCTACTACTACTGTTGTTATTAGGCGGATTTCTTTATGGTAAAACTTCACGTGGGAAGTCTGCTTAGTTTACGCAGCCCCTGCGTGACGGACTTTTTTATTTTCAAAACACATTCATTTATTAAAAGAAATAGCTTACAATATCCTTAAGCTGAGAGAGGAAAAAATAATATAAAATTAATATTATGTAATTTTTATTGGTTATTTAATTGTACTATTTAATAATTTTTGTTTATTTTATCAAGTTTAATTTTTATAATCTTATTTACATTCAATATGTATATATATTATTATATAAAAAATGTTAAAATTTTGACAAAATGCACATATAATGCAAATATGCATGGGATGTGCAGAAAAATAAAATCTCTCCACATAGAAGGAAATAAATAAAAAAAAAATCTCCCTTCCCTCCTTCTTTGTCTCATGCGGTATGAATAAGCCAACATATCATCAAGTTGAAGTATCAAATATTGCGTTCAAAAAATCGTTTCTAGACGAGATACATGCAAATTACGTTCTGTTGATATGCACTAATGTTCATAGTCGGTAATGGCTGAAGTCAGAACTGCAATAGGGGGCTTTAGAAGGAGGGGAAATCCGAAAATTCAAACTATCTTCATAATTTTGAGTCGGATCGAAAGATGTAACACGCTTGCCCGCCTACGACTAAGTTGGAATTATAAATCTGGTTTCCTGTTGGGGTTAAATGTTTTTGTATAAATAATAACAAACTAGCAATATTTTATCAAGGAAAAATTGAGGGGTGCAACCGATTCAAATAATTGGTCTAAGTTGAGCAAGCAGAACAAGAAAAGTTGAAACGAAAGCATAAATTAAAAAGTTTGTGTCACTATTACAGTAATTTGAGTGGATTGAATTAGTATTTAAAAAAAAAAAAAAATTGACGTAACTCGACCAATGTCTGAAATTTTTAAACAGTTCAGAAAATTAAATGTTCAATTAATTGTGCATAAGAAGGATTTGTGGAAGGAAGTGAATCTTCGACCAGCCCGAGGTAAACAGCAATTGGTAAGTTTATATTTGTAATTCTAATACAGTAACTCGTTGTCGAAAACCAGTGATTCCGGTTGAAATCCGCTAAAATGTACGCCTGTCTGTTCATCTTATTAATCGACAAGAAAATGAATTTCAAAATTATTGTTCAGTGTTCGTTGAGTTTGTATTTAAGTGAGGTCTTAACTAATATAGTAGACAAATTACTCTGGGAAAAATTTCGAGTTTAAGGAAATTTCGAATTTGAATTAAATCATGAACAGCTGATTCGCTGATTGTGTCTTGCTATTTTACTGATTTTATTTGAGGATAAAAAGCCTAAATTAAGATTACACTTAATTCCAATACCGTTCTGTGATCCGGCGATCTCTTTCCGAAGGTAAAAACCAGAAAGTTCGTATTGGCTAAGTTGTTGTTACAAATTTCGTTCAGTGAGTAGTTAAAATCCGTAAATGGTTTGAGAACGGCCTAACATCGCTCACACACTTGGACCTGGGATTTTAATTACAAACATGTCTTAAATATGAAGGTGAACTCTGAAACTGTACAAATACAACTCTACAACGCCACCAATTAAATTAACACATTCCTCTCTGGTCGCTTTATCATAATTATGCTTTATTTATTATATTCTTCCGTTGATTGTTTCAGTAACAGTTATGGCACGTTGTTTCCATCTATAAGGCATTTTTTAAATACTCCGCAGATTAGTGAAAAAATGGCTTTCTCCAATTTGAATAATAAACCCTCTATATCCTCACTTACGATTTCGGAATATTAAAGAATAATTGCCAATAGCAATGTGACCTCTGCTTTTTCAGAATTATACCAATAGAACTTTGTACTTTACTTGAACTTTGAGCAGGAGTCTTGAAATATAAGCAATTTGCCAACCATGTGCGACTATTCGGGCTTAAAAATAGGGTTTGATAAGTACTGGGTCATCTGAGTGTCATGTGAGTTAAAGTGTTGACTTTAATCACATATGATAAACCTAGAGTGGTAAGTTCGATTCCCTCCTGGGCAGAGGAATTTATTTAGTGACGGAATTCATTTAATAAAATCCTTAGACCCACCCTGGCTAGAAAAGGGTGGTAACCTGTAGATAACCCGTCCCAATTAGCCTTAGTTGCAAAAAGTGGACGTTAATAAATAATTTCAATATCTAAAAAAAAAAAAAAAACCACTGTTGGCTATTAATAATGTATTTTTTGGTTCTCACTGTAATGCTCGTTAATTGATATTTTCGATCGAGCAACTGAAATCTAAAAATTACGAAAGAAGTTAAGTTTCGACATTTATAAATAGACAAAAATAAGTGACATTTTATACCTGAGAGTTGTCTCGATGAGTGGCAAACATATTATGGCATTATTGCCACCTGGGGTATTTAAAATTAAAAGTTTGTAGACTTCCACCAAGAACATACCTTGGAAATACCTCCTACAGTACGTTTGGGTAAGGGAAAATTCGTTAATATTCCTCTAAGGGAAAATTCGCTAATACTCCTCTAAGGGAAAATTCACAAGTTATTATTTTAAGAAAATGTGCTAAATACGAATTAAGTTTATTTAAGGCCTGAAGAGGTAGAACACCTGTGCATATTCAAAATGGTGCTGTTTGGATAATTATGCCATTATGATCAATAGGACTCACTGGTATTTGACAATGATTTTGGTTATGTCATGTTTTAAAATCGACAATGATTATTTTTCTTTTTCTTTTTGGTTTTAGGCGAACTTTTCCTTATTAAAGTTTACGCTCGGAAATACGATATGAAAGTTGATGGATTCCACAAGAGGAAAGATACTTATCATGATTTTGTAACGGAAAAGAAATGGTTAGTTATGATGATGGGCTTCGGAGACAGTGGTTCATGGCTGTATGGTGTATATGTCGGACTGCTGTTCGGACATTTCATCTACCATATCGCCATGAACCTCTATGGAATGGTACTCCTTTCTGGGGACAAGATTCTCATCTTAGATGCACTCCACGTCCTCATGAACTCCGTCTTCACGGTCTGGGGCCTGACTACAAGGGTCATAGCAAACCAAGCACTCGGCAGGATCAGAGAGTGCATCAGGAAAGGGTTTTACGTTTACGAAGACGACGAGGAAGAGCTGAGAGATCAGACGAGAATGAAAGAGGCGGGCGTCGTTGATATCAGGATGAGAAGTAGGGACTTCATATACATCTGGACGGTGGGCGGTCTGACTACAATGGTTTTCTACCCGATGTCCCAGGTGTTCCTGGTCAGCAGGGAGCAGTACGAGAAGCAGGCAGACCTTGGCAACCCTTACCTACCTGCCTTCTTCCACATGCCTTTCAGCACCAGGTCTACTGGAGGTCTGGTAGCAGCATTCGCCATTGCGGTCATCTTCTACACCTACGTCGTGAGTGCTGCTATGGTCATGAACGAGATCTACCTCAGCTGCATCATGCAACTGAGGACACAGCTCCAGATCCTAAACCAGTCCATCAGACGCATCAACAAGCGTGCGATGGCGCTGTACAAGAGGTTGCACTACCCTCCTATTGCGTGTCCTGTAGAACTCACACAGAACATGTACTTCAGGCGGTGTGTCTACTCCTGCCTTAGGTCCAATGTACAACACCATCAGGTACTATTGAAGTAAGTGCCAAAACAACTATTCAATCGTATATGTTTCTACCAAGTGTATCGAGATTTTCTGGGAAAGACCGGGTTTAAACATTTCAATTTTCTTCATAATATACCTAAAATAAATTCATTTTTGACATAGATATAATGTTAAAAATAATTAATATATATATATATATATATATATATATATATATATATATATATATAAACACGCACACCACTAATCCAACTTAGACTTTAGGCTATACTAATATCCTCAGAAGGGACGCCTGAAATGATAAATCGCGATATTTCATTTCTTATTGGGTTTTCAGCAAATGTGTCTAGAAATAAAGATTTTTTTTGTTATTTTATATAACTTTTATGTTTTTCGTTAAACTAAAACCTACAGCTGGAGCCAATCATTTTAGAAATCACAAACGACTATACGGAACTCAACAATACTCCATAAGTGGGTTAAAATTAGAACCTCCTTGATTACAATCTATATGGAAATTTCTTAGAAAGGCCTGAAATGAAAAATCCCGATATTCTGTTATAATATATATATATATATTTGGAGTCGATATAAATTTATCGAAACTTCGGAAATTGTCATATGCACCTCCTAAATAGCTGGTTTCTCTTAAGATCTTTGCTGGTGTTAATGTTCTGAATTTGTATCTGTTAGACTCAAGAGTACACTACTTATGATAATAATGAGTTCTATGCACTTTCAGATTTAACGATGAAGTTCTTAAGTTCAGCGGTTCCTTCCTACTCCTGATGGTGAATGTGGCATCTATAACATTTGCTTCCCACCTGTACATCATCATGCAGGTAACAAACAGAACTTTGGCTCACTCGGGATAAATGTAACGTATCTGATTGAATGCTTCTTCAAATGAAAAACTACAAATCTTTAGTTCTTTAAAGAAGCAAATACCTAATGACTTAACATATTTAGTTTGTTTGAAGTGCTTCGATATATTTTTGCAGAATCCTTCGCTGAACCTCTCCATCAAATGCCTTGTGATGCTCCTGGTGGAACAGACTTACACTTTCTACCTCTGCATCTTCGGTGAGATCATCATGAGGGAGGTAAGCAATCTCTGACTTTATGCACTATTTTATATGCACATTTGACAGCCAAGGGAGAGGGGAAACCGTATCCGGAATACTTTCTTGAACTGGTATCAGATGTTTTACGTAATTTATTTGGGATATGGGCAGAAGATCGAAGAAATACTACCCCTTTCACTTCCGCTTCCTTATTTCTATATCGGTTTCACACTGGCTCGTCTCTTCGACAGGTCTGTAGCAGCAAAAACCTTTTAAATAATTTAATCGGCACACTAACTGACCTTGAAAGTTATGATCCAGTGAGCAGAGTAATTTTTCGTTACACCATTACTCAAATTTGTCGTTTTTTAATCACTGATTGCCTTGCGTTTAGATGACTAAAGACATATTTTTGTGTTCATAATTATTAGTAATTCAGTTTTCATGTTATTTGTAAATAGAAGATTGTTTTTATTGCTCTAAGTGTTCAAAGATGGATTCTGGTACAGCTGAAGCTGCTAGATTTGCCTCGTCTTACAGGATGACTAATTTCTGGCGTACCGACCCCGCACACTGGTTTTGCTAGGCGGAAGCTGTTTTTGCACCCAGGAAAGTACAGTAACTTCCACGAAAGTGAAATTCCACCTCGTCATGCGTAAACTGTTATCCTGAAACACGCCTTATAAATTGTCCCAAATAAAAATCCCACTGATACACCTTATGTGGCATTGAAAGAGCGTCTAATAAGCACATTCGCAGAGTTCGAGAAAATTCGGAATTTACTGGAAGATAGGTGAAAGCCAGATAGTAGCAGAAACTCACGAAGTCACTGGATGATGGAATTTGCAGGCCATCCTAGAGTCCTGGGCCAGTCTTCTGCATCTGATGTTTAACAAAGATGGAACATTTAGAGTCTGCGGCGACTACCGCCACCTCAACTCCCGAACTCAGCTGGATCGCTTCAGCGTGCTCACTATTCAAGATATGAATACGAACCCAAGCAAAAAAAATGATGTAATTATCAGGTGTGATTTGCAAAGGAGGATATTGAAAAACCGCAGTGGGCCTATGAGAGCTCCAGGTGATGTGTTTCGGTCTGAGCAACGCTACCCAGGCCGTAAACCCCTATGGACAACATATACGCTCTTCCAAACGTATTAGCCAACTTAGACGACTTTGTAATAGCTTCAGAGGTCGAGGAGAAGCACCGCATCCACCTGGAAGAAATTGCTAAGAGACTAGCTAAAAACGGACTAACTATAAACCAGCAGACATGTAGCTTCCCTGGCGATTGAATTTCTCGGATTTGTCATCGACTCTTAGTGTGCCGGCAAAAGCAAATCTTATCGCTCAGTTACCGCAGCCCTCAAACAAAGGTTATCTTTTCAGGTTCCTCGGTATGCTTAGCTTCTACCGTCGTTGTATTCCGAGGACAGCAGAGGATCAGAGGTTACTTCTTGCAAATGGTAGGCACAGCGAAGATGAACGACAATACGCCGTTGGAGTGGACGCCACAAGCTACTGCCGCTTTTTGGCAATGTCAGCAAAACCTCAGCGAAGCAGTGGCAGTCGCCATTCCTACAAAGACGGGGAAACTCTATACCGGAGGACAACTCTTTCCAGGTTATTGGGGATTGTACGCCAAGCTGACCACTAACTACGTAAAACTCTGATCCCGAACCCCTCGGGTCTTGGTCGGGGGTGGCCTAGGTTATCTAAGCCCTGTGATGCCAACAGAAATTTATATATATATTTTTAAATTTTAGATGTATTCCTCTATTTTTCCAAGTATTTTGTTAAAAACGTTCCTTTGAATGTCAAACTTACGCATGCTCTGTAAGTGTTTCTGCAGTCTCTTTTTTGCCAGTAACGTCTTTAACAAGCTTCACATAACTGTTTCCCACCATTTGTTGCTTCGGTGAATCATTGTATTTAATGTTATACTTATCTTTGTTATTACTATTACTGTGTTCCAGAGCGGCCGGCTGTTCGAGTCTCTTTACTCCATACCCTGGTTCAACTACGGGAAGGGAGTCAACCTCACTCTCAGGGTGTTTATGGCCTACTCCATGAGGCCTATGAAGGTCAAGTCTCTCCTCCTCAACTTCACAGCTTCTCTAGAGACTTATGCCAATGTGAGTTACTCCTAAACCATAATGCTACCTGCTGTAAGAATGATCGAGGGAACGTACAGACAAACGAGGGAGCGAACGATCTGGGTTGGAAGAGAAAAGCAGGGATTATATTTGAAATGCTTGAAATATGAATATATATTGAACTATATATGTTGACATATTGGAATTATTGTTTTTTTGTTTACAGTTCCTTTCTGCGATGTACAAGATTGTTAACCTCTTGAAGCAGTCAGATACCATCTAGTGCTTGGGTTATTTCTCAAAACATGTATGAAACAATTCGAAAACTGTCGAACAACTGTACTACAACGTGATAATAAAATAGTGATTTTATGATTAACAAATGATTGGTGGAAAATGTTATATGCTGTATCTAATAAATATTCTCTTATGTTACTAAAATGCCAAACATTATAGAATGAAAAGGTTTGTAGTAAAATATTACCACATTTTTTTTAAAGAACCTTTATAAAATAAATATAATTCGCCATCCAATACTTTGAATTATTTCTGAATATTTGATTTCTTGATGTTCTGGTTTGTATTATAGGTTTGAGCAGGTTACAAGTTCATTCAATTCATGGAATGCTCATCTTATTGTAACCATATCTTCAAAGGTACAGAATTCTTTTATGGTCCTATTCTTCTTCACAATAATCATGTGTATACTTACCCACACACTACAAATACACACACTAGATGGAACAACCACAACTAATTCACTCTATAAATCACCTACGCGTTATTAAGTATGTTATGACGAAAATATATCAGTACCATTCGTCCATTCATTACTTCTCTGTCCGTTTACCAAAATCTGGGCTATTCAAGTTTAAGACTGCAGGCTTGTCATATTCAAAAGTATGCCTCATTGTAAAGTACTCACCAAAGTAACCTATTAAGAAATCTTTGATTTTTCCAATAACTTTAAAACAGACGCATTCTGATATTTGATGTTAGCAGATTTCCCTTAAGGGAAATCAACTATTGAGGTTGTACTCATGACGCGATTTTCGGAATTTTTCTTCAAACGTCCATCGATCCTAATCAGGAGATGACAAAAATGAGGTCGTTTTATGTAAAAAAAAAGATCAAGTTCGTTAACGTCTGAAATCGGGCCAGGGGGAGGCGGGGGGTTTAGAGGGGAAGATTTTCGAAAATTCGAAATATCTCCGTTACCTTAGGTCGGATCGAAACATTGCATCCAGAACCAATCTTATTGCAAATTAAATTTACTATAAATATTATTATATACATTTATTCAATATCTTGAATATTAACCGAGATATTTGTATTTCTCAGTTTTCAGCCATCAGCAAACCGCCACTTCTACTCATGTTACATAAACAATACTCTGCTACATAATAAATCACATTATTCAAAATTTAAATCCCAAAAGTTGTATTGAAGAGACCTTTATTATACGAGATACATGCAAATATGTTCTGGTGACACCCCCCCCCTCTTAAGGTTTGGACTACTAAAATTTGATTGATTGAGATAACAATTATTCTGACTCATTATTAATTACAGTACTAGATATAGTAAATAGTTCTCAATAAAATTAATATGTTATATTCTGATATATTTCAGTAATTTTTTTTCTTTCAGGTGTGAGGGGGGCAGACCCGTTTGTTTACAATTCTAACCCAACGCTTCCTGTCGACAGGTTATTGAAATTGGATGAAACATTTCTTATTTCCGTTTGTATTTATTCACGGTGGTGTTGTGGTAGGAGTATGTATATTTATCTATTACTAAACTTCACGAGGGAAATCTGCTTAGTTTACGCAGCCCCGTGCCCGGACTTTTTAATACAAATGAAGAGGTTGTATTTCAAACTCAAGGACTACTTTCAGCAGTATTAAATACAGTCCTCATGATTTTGCACGCCCGATGCAGAAATTCCAAAGATTAAAAGTTTTATTTTTCAGCCAAAAATAAAAGTTGCTTAAAAATTCCTAGGTTTTCCAGGGAAAATCTTTCAAAAATGCAACTGATTCACTGAAACTTCTACCAGCTGCTGATTTTTTCTAATAACCGTCGCACAAATAACGAATACAACAAACGGGGTTAGAACGGTTAATACCCTGTAGCTTCATTGGAACAGGTCTAGTATTTGTTTCTGATTTATTTTTATCTGATGTATTTTCTTAAATACGAATATTTAAAAATAATAAATAGTACAAAAAAGAATCGTATTTACTTATAAAAGATTAGATATGGGGGGTTTAATGTCAGTTCAACCCAACCTCGATCTCAGAATTTTAATGAAAACTTGGAACGTTTGTTCCTTTCAATTATGTAAAATATTTTTGCTCAAACAGTTTATTTTTTACACCCTGCTAAAGTTTTTCAAATTTTGTATTTTTTGATGGAGAAAATGAAATTATTTTTTCCATAGAAAGTAAATTATACCTTCCTCATTTACCAACCAATTGTTATGAACTTTTTATGAAAATACTGGGATTGATCAGTAGGGTAACATTCGGTACATGAGCAGATCGTAACTTTTTTGAACTTTGGCGCATTACGTTGCTCGTTCCCACAGATCAACTTTGCATACCTTGGAACCGTTGTTGTCTTTTAATAATTATTTTATTTTCTATTGCTATTAGTGAATTTGTTGCAATATTCCGAGTGAGTATGCTGTGGCAACATGTTCCAACAACTCTGGGAAATCAGGTAAGTCTGTATCTTATTATCGATTCCCGAAAAAAACAGTAATTAAGAAACAGTGGGTGGCTTGCAGACGAGGACAATCAAAATTTCATCCGGATATTAATCTGGTTTGTTCAGAACATTTCAGTGATAGTGATTATGATAGAAATTTACAAGCAATATTGTTGAGCTATGTTCCTAATAAATTGAAGTTAAAAGAAGATCTAAATTTAACAGTGTCGTCCATAAATAAACAGACATCTGCTTGCTATACTTCTGACTCAAAAAGTGAAACATCTAGACAATGTAGGAGTAAAAAAAAACGTGAAATACGTAAACGTGCCCTGTGTCGCATTAAAGAGATTTCACCAAAAAAGATGAAAAGTGATTTTTCAGGTAATATCGAAGAAGTTGATTGTAATGAATGTATTCTCTTAAAGAATATAGTTTCTGAATATGGATCCAAATTAAAGTCTTTGCTGATGCAAAGTAATATGTAAAAACATTACTTTGAAAAAAGAATTTACGATTGCAGTCAGATAATCAATCACCAGCTGAAAATTAACAGTGGGGTTTCAATGCATAGGCTCCAACATCAGTGCCATGTTCTTCACAAGGATGCTACTGGAACCAAGGATTCCCTGTGACTAAATATAAGCAACTTTTTAGTACAAGAAAGACTACATGACAATGCCAGCCTTTAAAAAGATTGTACCTGAATGGACTAGTTAATGTTTAAAATAATTTACTAACATATATTATAGTAACTGGATATCTTTCTTTATTGCTTCATTAGTTTCAACATTATTAACTTTATTTTATTTGATAATAGTAGTCATTACTATTTTCATGTCATGAAAATTTCATCTTATTATACTAAAGTTTCTCTTTGTACTGTTTTAATTACGTAGAAAAATTATGATTTTTAAATACAAGCGAACACATCCCAATTTTAAGGAACTATTATGTATTTATCTTTAATGGAGTCTAATTTGTACGTAGTTTATTTCAAGTAAAATATATTCAACTAAAGTAATTTGGTGTCATTAACAGTCATATATCATTTTAATAAATTAGTTTTCACCAAATTTATAAGAAAACTGCTTACATTGATCGCATTTCAGTCACTCGCTCCGAGTCTTGGTTCCGAGTGACGTAGCAGGCTTGATACATTCTGATTGGCTATTCGCCAAACGGCCCCACATTATATTATACCTACCTTGAAATTGGCTGGAAAAAAATTAATATTATCATAAAATATCTACAAATGGTCTGGAAAAAATCCTGAAATATTGAAATGACATATTCTAAGATAAAATTCATGTTATGTGAAATATCTTCGAAAGAGAAAAGAATAATCGTGAACATTTTTTATTATTATTATGCCAGTTATAATTATTGCCACATAAAACTAAAATTAGTTACAGAAACGGCCACCAGAGCTCTCGACGAAAGGCCGAACATGTCAAGAGATATTCAGGAGTGAGTATTTTACATGTTAACAAGAGGTGGGCGGTTAATAAATAAGAAAAACCTAAAATGTTACAAATGAAGAATGATGAGGATATTTTTTAAATAAAAAAAAGAGTTTTATTCGATTAACATTTACGTTTTTGAGTTAAATGCTAGGACTTTTATTATGTACTATGTTGATAAGTGTTTTTCACAAATTTCTTTCTTTTTCTATAGGTTTGTGTACAGAGTTTAGTCATCATTCATTTGATTGGGAGTGGTGGTGATGATGGTGGTGCTTACTGTGGTGGTGCTTGTGATGCTTATGATGTTTCTTGTGATGGTGTTTATGGTGATGGTGGTGTTTATGTTTTCCGTGATGGTGTTTGCCGTGGTGATGCTTGTGGTGGTGTTTCCCTTTGTGACTTTCCTTCTTCTCATCGCTGTCTTCGTCGGATTTCGGTTTCGCCTTTTTGCTGTCTTCATCTTCTTTGCTCTCCTTCTTGCTGTCCGCGGCCGATTCATCCTTAGTTTCACCCTCCTGTGCTTTTTCGCTTTCTTTTTTTTGCTCAGCAGGCACCGGTGCTTTTTCACCTTCTTTTTTCTGCTCACCAGGTACCGGTAGTTTTTTGTGACTATCAGTTGCATTCTTAGTAGGAGCTGCGGTAGTGGTGATTTTAGGCTTTATGTCCTCAGCTGCTTCATGATTTTTCTCGTTTGTTTTACTCTTAATCTCAATTTCCGGCTCTGGTATATCTTCAGGTTTATCTTTCTGATTGCTTTCGTTTCCATCATTCCTTGAAATGTCTTCCCTCTGTTGAATATCCAACTCTTTCTGGTCGTTTATATTTTTGGTATGCCTATGTTCTTCGGTGACGGTCCTACGTTGACTCTTAGTACCTTCTCGATCGGTATTACTAAACCATCCACTGACAAGGTCCACAAACTTGCCTTGATTATGTTGATTCGCATTATGATCATATTCTTTGTGAAAAAAGTGATTTTCAAAAGGCTCGTATTTTTCTTTGGCTTTATCGTCAAGTGGGGTGACATGGCTGGGATGTCGATATCCTGAAAAAAAGGTTAATGCAATTATTTAATAGCTATTATTTTCAATATTCCTATACAAATAACAAAAGTACAATAAAAAAAGTTTAAAAGTCCGTCACGCAGGGGCTGCGTTAACTAAGCAGATTTCCCATGTGACGTTTTACAATAGAGAAATCTGCATACTGGTAACACAATACCACCGTGATTAAATACAAACGGTAATGGGAAATCTTTCAGTTAATTAAAATAAATTACCAACTGAAAAGGCTTCTGAATTGTAAGAATAATTTATATTTCAATAAATCAAATTTTAGTAGTCCAAGAACTAAAGAAGGGGGGGGGGCGGATGAACAGAACGTATTTGCATAAATCTCACAAAGTAACGAAGGTAAGGTAAGGTTAGAAACGGCAGTTAAGGTTAGAAGAAGCTTCCACCTAAGCCGAGTACTGGCGGAAATGGCCGAACTATACCCGACCACAGACTTCATAAAAATGCAAATATCACGGTTAATATTCAAGATAGAGAATAAATGTATATAACAATATTTATATTAAATTTAATTTGTAATAAGATTGATTCTGTATAATTTTTTGATCCGACGTATAGTAACGGAGATATTTCGAATTTTCGAAAATCCTCCCCTCTAAACCCCCCCTCTCCCACTGGTCCGATTTCAGCCGTTAACGAACTTGATAAAACGTTCTTTTTACATAAAACGCTTAAATATGAAGTTTGGTAAGGATTAAACAAAAATTGCGACCGCTAGAGCGGTAACAGACACACACACACACACACACACACACACACACACACACACACATATATATATATACACACACACACAGTTTTGAACGGACTTCATTTTCGTCATCTACTAGGTAGGATCGATGGACATTTGAAGAAAAATTTCGAAAATTCCGTCATGAGCACAACCTCAATAGCTGATTTCCCTCAAGGAAAATCTGATAAAATTGTGGAGCATCAATAGTTTAACAAGATTGGTCCTATAAAGTTTTCTAAGCCACTCATAACAACGGAATTTCAAAATCCCACCCCACTAGCTAGAATTTAGCGGTTAACGAACTTCATCTTCAGTCTTACATAAAATGCTAATATATGGAGTTAGATCCATATAAAATTGTGAAAGCTACAGCGCTATCAGACAAATATACAAAAGTAGATAGAGAAATCGCGGAATGAGTACAACCTTAATAGATGATTTCCTTTAAAGGACATCTCATAAACGGTATACATCAGCATAGATATATGTCACTATTAGCACCAACAGTGCGAAAAACTATATTTAAAGGCGATGAAATTATACGATTGTAAAGATCTTGAGATAGGAGTCCTATCTGAAAAACCTCAAGAGAGCAGAAAAAAAGATTACAATAACCATGGACACCTGATTTATTATTATTTTTATTTATTAACGTCCACTTTTTGTTACTGTGGGTTATTGGGACGGACTATCTATAGGTTATCACCCATTTCTAAGCAGGGGATTAAGGATTCAATTCCATGTCATTAAATAAATTCCTATCGGGAATCGAACCCGCCACTCTATGTTTACCACATGAGATTAAGGCCCATGTTTTAATTCTCATGGCTAACCTGATCCTCTGACTCCTGATTTACAACATGAGCATAAACACCATTACTTCACATCTTGTCACTTTGGAAGTTCTGAAAAACCAAAGGGACCCGACGGTTGTCCAAGGATTAGTACGTTAAACGTATATGCAAGTAGCTAGGCTGCTTTTGTCATTTCCACATTCTGCTGCCGGTGGCCACAATTGAAGTTGACATTTTAGACTTTCGTGCAAATCACTTTCTTACCCTAAAAAGTTACGTTGCTTCGGGAAGAGCCATTGTAAAGACAAATCTAAGAATAATTATACACGTCCATTCTGACAGAGCACGAATTTTATTATTCATTATTTTTTTAACATTGAGCCTTAGTAATCATTTCAAAGACCGACTCCTATGATGGTGACGTTGACCCAAATGAACTGGTTCTCGAACTGGACAGCAACATAGTTGTCCTTGTCGACATCCCAGATGGCGGACATTATGAAGTGAGTTCCCGCCCCCGCGTTCTCCATGATGTCCGTGAACACGAGGTACTTCATCTGGTTCTTCATCATTGCCAATCTCTCGATGCACTCTTCGGAGATCTTGGTCGTCCACCGCCTCATCTTCTCGGGGGTCAGCTTCCCCCGTCCCACTCCCAGCTTGATGGCTTCCTGTGCCACCTGTTGGATCTTGTCCTTATCGAACCTATCGCCGCCCTCGAATTCAGCCATTATACTTCTAAAAACAGTTTTCTTTTTGTGAAGGTTAGTCTTTCTAACAACATATGACAAATTAATAATATTATATTTTAATATTATTATTATTTATTAACGTCCACTTTTTGCAACTTAGGCTAATCGGGACGGGTTATCTACAGGTTACCACCCTTTTCTAGCCAGGGTGGGATTTTAGGACGTTATTGAATGAATTTCGTCATTAAATAATTCCCTTTGCCCAGGCAAGAATCGAACTCGCCACTCTAGGTTTACCATGTGAGATAAAGGTCAACGCTTTAATCGCATGGCTAACCTGAGCCCCTTCTATTTTAATAAGACATTGAAAATCTAGAGTGGCGAGTTCAATTCCCGACTGGAAAAATAGGAATTTATTTAGTGACGAACTAATTAAATAAAATTCTTAGTCCCAACGTGTCTAGAAAATGTTGGTAAACTGTAGATAACCCACCCCAATTACCAATAGTAGAAAAAGTGGACGTTAATAAATAAATAATAATAAGACATTGATAATGAACGATCTACTGATTTATGGGACAAAGGCAACAAAAGGTAGACATTTATATGAATTTTTAAAAACTTTACATACTCAAGTACTAACTGGGCATAGGCCAATTAAAAGTACTTTTTCCGTGTTGGTTTGATTGACAAAATTTCGTGTGACTGCGATAATGAAACTAAGAAAACTTTTGACCACATATAATATAATATGTGTAGACTTTATTAAAGACGACGGACGCCATTAATAAAAATGTCCTTCACGCAGGGACTGCGTCAACTAAGCAGATTTCCCACGCGCGTCACGTATTTGTATTTATCTCAAAAAGTAAAAGTTCAATGAGAAAAATATTTGTTAGGTTTCAAATAAAGTGCTGCATAATATAATAGCGTATTGCTAAAATGGCATGAGTTGGAGTGGGGTTTTGCTGAAGGCTGAAAACTACAAAATGCAAATATCACGGTTAATATAAAAGAAAGTGAACAAACGTACATAACACCATTTGTAGAACATTACATTTGCAATACGATTGGTTGTAGGCAATTTTTCTATTAGATGCATAATAACAGACATGTTAAGAATTTTCAAAATTCAACCTCTAAACACCCCTCCCCCAGTCCGATTTCAGCCATTAAAGAACATGATAATTATTTTTGCATAAAACGTTTAAATACCAAGTTTCGTATAGATCAAACAAACGTTACGACCGCTAGAGCGTTAACAGACAAATATATATATATATATATATATATATATATATATATATATATATTGAACGGAGTGTATTTTCTCCTCTCAACCCCCCCCCCCCCCCCTCCCTTTTGGGATCAATTGACATTTGAGTTAACTTTTCTAAAATCGCGTTATCAGTATGATCTCAATACCTGAGAATAGTTCTTCAGAACGGAGTTTGGTCTGCTACTAAACCGCAATTATTGTTCAATTGTTATTGGTTTTTTTGGTGTCAAGCAATTTGTAATTTGTAAAAAACCGTAAGAATTCAGCTGAATTGAAGCCTTCATACTTAATCTAAATGGAGGAAGGGCGGTGGTACAACAGTAGGTACTTGAATTGGTGACCACTGAGTATGCTAGTACACTAGATCGTTACCAGATTGCTCTGGTGAGGCGGCGAGTGTTCGCGTAGTGTGTCGGCCGGTTTGGCTTTGATCCCTCTGTACTCTGCTGTGAAGCTGGTTAGTGGAGCAGTGCCTGACGGCAGCGAAATCTCAAGAGCCTTGAAACTATGAATCTAAAACTCTATTATCAAACATAGGTGTTGACGGGAACCCTGGAAACGGAGTCAGTTGGTTTGAGCGTTAGGTACTTGGTGGAGTCATAAAAGGCTTAAAGCGGAATTGTGGCTTAGGACACTGGGAAAGGAAGACAATAGCGGAGATTATACCTGAAACGAGACGATCGATATTACAGATATGGAAGCTAAAAGATCATAGTGGCAATGTGGCAAGAAGAAACTCGGTTCTCAGCACAAGAACATGAATGGGAGACTGGTAGGTACCCGTCCACGGAGGATACCGAAGATGTGACAACTCTTAGTGGAGGCCAATGATCTCAATTATCTCCAAAGCCACTCGAAATATATATATATATATATATATATATATATATATATATATATATATATATATATATATATATATCTTTGTTCCTGTTATTTGCAACAAACTAAAAAACATCCAATCTTGTAGATCAGGTGGTAATGTTATACATACCTTACCTTATACATTTACCTGTCACTCAAATTTTAGTGGACTTTTTTTGTATTTAACTTTCAGAAGTTTTAAATAATTAGGATTGACAATATACTATAAAATTCGTTGGAACATAAAGGCTAATTATTTAATGGAAAAAGTCTATGACTAGAAGTGCACGGACTATGTTGTAGATAATTGTCCCTTTCCCCAGATTCCTTCTTCTAATTAATGAAGCCACAATATTATATGGTGACTTGGGATAGAAGTATGAGGAAATACTGCCAAAGGAGCTGAATTCAAAAATATCTGTCACGCAAGTACTACGTAAACTAAGCAGATTTACCACGCACAGGAATGTGATACGCTGAAGATCTGATCTCACCATCTGTTTCTAATACAGAATTGATTGACATTTGAGATAATTTTCCCTTAAGAGAATCTGTTAAAAAAAGGCTGCAAATAACTCCGTTTATAGTGGAGTCAGATAAAACATGATACAATAATAGTTGAAGAGTATTAAAATTCCAAAACAATTGGTTAATAAAAATATTTCGACCCGAATTATATATTAAGAATATAGAAGCTAAGATTTTCAGAATTTCCAATTATTCCAATATTTCACCTAAGTAAATATATAAAGGATAACTGAACATACAAACTCCCACTAAGATTGAGAAATATGTACTGCCAAATACTTGGTTACTTCTCACTGGCTAACACCTTCCAGATATACGTACTCTGACTTCTAGTCTTGAAATATACACAAAAGGCAGTTAAAATACTATGAATGTTGAATGTTTATTCTAGTCTATTCTGGAAGTTATTCAATGACGATATATGGAAAGGCTGCGACTCAATTAAGAAGCAAGCAGTACAAATGGTTATACTAGCAATAATGCAGTACGTAATGAGACTGTCTCATAACATCAATAATACATTCTGAAAGTAAATATCAAAAAGTGACTAACAAATGCACATACTAGCTATTATTTAATGCAAAAAAAATGGCGAAATATACTCAATTAAAAACACAACACATTAGTACAAATGGACTAACATGGATTAAAGCTCATGCAGTGCATTATAGTAACGAAAGTCCGTCACGCAGGGGCTGCGTAAACTAAGCAGATTTCCCACGTGAAGTTTAGTAATAGATAAATCTACATATTGGTAACACAACATCACCGTGCATAAATGCAAACGGAAATAAGTGCTTCATCCAATTTCAATAACCTGCCGACAGGAAGCGTTAGGTTAGAAATGTAAAGAAACGGGTCTGCCCGCCTCACACCGGAAAGAAAAACAATTACTGAAATAAATCAGAATATAACATATTAAATTTATTGAGAACTCTTTAATATATCCAGTACTGTAATTAATAATGAGTCAGAATAATTGTTATCTCAATCAATCAAATTTTAGAAGTCCAAAACCTTAAGACGGGTGGGGGATCATAAGGACATATTTGCATGTATCTCGTATAATAAAGGTCTCTTGAATACAATTTTTGGTATTTAAACTTCGAATAATGTGATTTATTATGTAGCAGAGTATTGTTTGTGTAACATGAGTAGAAGTGGGGGATTGCTCATGGCTGAAAACTGAAATATGCAAATATCTCGGTTAATATTCCAGATAGTGAATAAATGTAAAGAACAATATTTACAGTAAAGTTAATTTTCAATAAGATTGGTTCTATACAATTTTTCGATCCGACTTATGGTAACGGAGATATTTCGAAAATCCTCCCTTCTAAACCCCCCCCTCCCTCTGGCTCGATTTCAGCCATTAACGATCTTGATCTTTCTTTTTACAAAAACAACTAAATATCGAGTTTGGTAACGATTAAACAATAATTGCGACCGCTAGAGCGGTCACACACAAATATATATATATATATATATATATATATATATATATATATATATATATATATATAGAGAGAGAGAGAGAGAGAGAGAGAGAGATACAGTTTTGAACGGACCTCATTTTCGTCATCTCCTGGGTTGGATCGATGGACATTTGAAGAAAAATTTCGAAAATCCCGTCATGAGTACAACCTCAATAGCTGATTTCCCTTAAAGGAAATCTGCTAAAAACCGGATTTACTAGGCAAAGACGCATCCACGAGACTAAAACTTATAAACTCCTTACACTACTAACAATAAAACGATTACCAATACAAATTGAGTACAACCTCAATAGCTGATTTCCCTTAAGGGAAATCTGCTAAAACAGATATTTCTACAAATGACAACGACTTGACATAGCCTACAATCTGGAGGAATTTATTTGAACTCTTTAAAACAACAACAAGAAAGAAAGAGTTTTATTGACGAGCTTCAAACTTAAAGGATGAATACTTCAATTTAAATGGCTTCAATTATTTTTTATATGTTCGAAATTTTTTTCTAAAAATTTATTTTTGGTCGTATATGTACAAATATTGGCTTATATTTAAGATAAAAAGAAATTATTACATAAAATCATGCAATATTTTAGATGGGCTAATGGCATTGAACACCCATCTTACAGGGCCACTGTGGCCAGTGGGGAAAATAACAAGAAAAAAAGAATTATAGTTTTTATAAAGGTATTATCTTAGAAAAGGGAGGCTCAGGTTAGCCATGCGAGTTAAAACGTTGACCTTTATCTCACATAGTAAACCTAGAGTGGCGAGTTCGATTCTTGCCTAGGCAAAGGAAATTATTTAGTGACGAAATTCATTAAATAACATCCTAAAATCCCGCCCTGGCTAGAAAAGGGTGGTACCCTGTAGATAACCCGTCCCGATTAGCCTAAGTTGCAAAAAGTGGACGTTAATAAATAATAATAATAATAATAATTCACTAAAAAGTTCGAAAATATGGCAAATAATTTTGAGAAGTAATTTCCTCAGATGAAGCCTTATAATGGTTCTGGTAGATATTGAGTTCCAGGAAAGCCGGGATATCACTCCGGTCGAGACCCACTTGGTCAAAAAAGTGGGTGGAGGTAGTGTTTGGATGCATTACTATTTTCTTTCTTGTATAGCTATTATAATACTAATTATCTTGCAAATAATAATAGAAATTATCTTACTAAGTATAACAATAATTATATTGCTAATTATAATAATAGCTAACCAATACCAAGTTATTTCTACTCGAGCGTATAGACGCAACCTAATGAAAGACAATAGTGTCACCGATATCTTGAATGTGCAATAAAACATACGAACAGATTCAGCATATTACTGCAGGTTGCGAAATACTGGCAAGGACAGAATATTTGCAGAGACATAATAATGTGGCAAAAATATACCAACAGGCGATAGCTACTAAATTCGGCATGCTGGATAGTGAGGTTCATAATTATGGTTTCATCCCTCAAAAGTTGCTTGAAAAAGATTATGTAAAAATGTATTCGCTGTCCCAAATGACGAGAATATCCGTAAGTATTACGCCGAGAAAAATAGAAAGTACCAGGATGTAGCTGTTGACATAAAATCCCATTATAAACTAGATTCTGTCATTGTCACTGCAGTCATGATAGCAACAAGTGGCTTAATTCTAAAAACCACACTCAAGGCTACAAAATAACTTAATTTAACTCAGCATTTAATAAGAGTATCACTGAAAGCAGTTCTGCTAGACTCTGCGAGAATTGTTTGTAAATTATTAAATTCCCATTATACAAATTAATATATTTATAGGGGTTGTTTACAACCCTCGCTATAAATAAATCCAGTAATATGAGAGTTAAATATAAGAAATAATTAATTTTTGGTGAGTCATTATTTAATTTTATTTTAATACTATTTTTTCTCTCTCTAAGAACACAGAGAAATGCACACGTTAGAGCACCAGGGTTGGATTGCCATACCCGAATACAAGGCATTCATCAAGTTAACAGAGGACTTGAAATAGAAATTGTGGAAAGCTGTCTTTCTGCCAGTGATTACTTATGGTTGTGAAACATGGAGGGTGTTGCTTGTCGGAATAAGAAATTACTAAAAAAACATTTGTGAGTACAGATGGCGCAATAGAAGCACCGCAAATTATACAAATTTCACCGTATGTTGTATTAAGGAGGGCGAGAAATTGGGGAAAAGGATTGAGCTTGTGACGCTCCTCATGGAGGGACAACTTGAGGAAGTAGGACAAATTTTTATCTCCAGGAAACGTTAACCCAAAATCGGACTGAAAAACGGATGCACAATAAAGGAATCCAATTTTGGAATGAGCAGGGGATGGTGTCCAAAAGAGAAGCCAGAAATTCAGATCCTTCAAGGTCGGGGTTAACAAATGGGCAAAGACATTTCAGTGTTCTTTGAACTCGAATTGGAACTCACAGTTGCGACTTCAGTAAGACATAAACAGGTTAAATCCATTCCTCGCATAAATTAAATCATCCATGTTTTTGAGGAATGGAAGTATAATGTTATTATTGCGTTCATATACCTGTTACAAATGCGTAGGAAGTCCCCAAGGAGAGACATATTAAGAAGAGCGGCGTGATTGTCATCCCGTGGAGATTTGACGAACCACTGGAGCCGAGCAAACACACCTCCCACTTTATATACACATATATAAACACTTGTATAAACACTCCCGTACACTTTTCTCTGGCTGTCAACTCTCGCTCACATCTCTTCGGAACCTCTCCCGTCAGCCGGGGAACCAGGGGTCTATGCTTCCCGTCTCGCTCACTTCAGAACGCGTATGTCGTTTTTAATTGTACGCCGTCATCAATCTTCAACATTATATGGGGACCAAGTACAAACACTGCCCCCACCACAGTGGTTGCTTGGCACAACAGCATTTCCTGTGGTACCTTCCAGAGGAAATCTTTATATGTTTCTGAATCATCAACCAAAGGTCTTATTCTTGTATAAAAAGGTAATTAGGCCAGGTTAAATGAGAATAAACTCTACCATTTATTCACCTGAGTTCTCCGATCTAAAATTTGTCCAATGTTCCTCTCTTAAATGACTAGGATAATTTTTTTGTTGCCCAGGATTCACAAGGGGAAATCGCCTCTGCCTGTTGAATGTTATTATACACCATGGTCTTAAGGCGTTATCCCAGAGAGTTCATTTCATCACAAATTAACATCCATTTGCTTTTGGGAATCTCTCTTTTATACCACTCATCCGACATAGGTACGAGTCACCGGAAGAGAAATTGGGGCTATTTGACATTACATCGCCATTCAACAAATCTCTTCATTCTTCATTTAAAGACATGGACCTGGAGGAATGCTAAACGTGATAGAAATTAACTGAAGAAATGTTAAACCTTCTCCGCAGGGCATTTCTAATACGCTTCACAGTGCGGCGAAATGTGAGACGTTGAATCATGCCGAACAGGTGGTTGACAGCTAAGGAAATATTAGTTTTTGCCATGTGACATATTGAATATAATAGAAGTGTTATCAATAGCGTTATCAGTGAGCTTGTGTGTGTGTGTTGGTCCATATTTGCTCTCAAACAATGTCTCAGCAATTCTCTTTTACCTCTCAACTTCAGTCCGTTCTCAAAGCATTCGAGGAGTGTTAATATTTAACGAATAATTGAAAAATGGAAAAAATAATATTTGGTAAACCATAACGAGATTACTCCAAGAATAAACAACTTGAATTTCCTTTAAAAGTCTGTGTATCTCCTCATCATTCCAGGCAGCAGCTGCTTAAACCCTTCCCCCCCGCTTCCCATAAAATTGTCAATTGATCAAGCAATTGAATTTTTAATGGATTATGCCCAACCCTGCCTATTACACAATCTGGCAAATAAAGTTTGTTTTAAAATTTAAGAGATAACTATTGTTTTAGCAGATTTCCCTTAAGGGAAATCAGCTATTGAGGTTTGTACTCATGACGGAATTTTCGAAATTTTTCTTCAAAAGTCCATCGATCCTACCTAGTAGATGACGAAAATGGAGTCCGTTCAAAACTGTATATATATATATATATATATATATATATTATATATATATATCTATCTATATATTTGTCTGTTACCGCTCTAGCGGTCGCAATTATTGTAAAAAGAAAGATCAAGTTCGTTAATGGCTGAAATCAGGCCAGGGGGAGAGGGGGGGTTTAGAGGGGAGGATTTTTCGAAAATTCAAAATATCTCCGTTACTATCGATCGAATCGATGGACATTTGAAGAAAAATTTCGAAAATTCCGTCATGAGTACAACCTCAATAACTGATTTCCCTTAAGGGAAATCTGCTAAAAAGGAAAGGTGCATAATTGAAGCAGCAGTATATGGACTTTCAACATTCTATGGCTAGTCGTTTTTCAGTTAAGAGAGCATTTTAAATGCATATGTACACCGTAGCAAAATGCCCGTCACGCCGGGACTCCTTAAACTAAGCAGATTTCCCAAGTGCGGGTATGACAAACTATTGATCCTATCTCACCATAATTCTTTATTTCTAAATGAAAATTCGATGAGTAGAAGCAGGGGTAAACTAAAGGCTATAAACCAGAAAATATGAGGAACTCGTTCCGTATTTGAGTTACGAAAAAATGTATTTAACAACAATTGTAATACACCAACAGTTTAACTTCGTTACTTCTCTAACAGGTTATTCAGAACCCTTTAACTTGTTCTGAACAATGAAAATGACGAAATTCACTGAACTGGTGAAACTAAAGGATTATATTTGAGGCCATATTCATGGTATTATACGCCAGTATTAGTACATAATTGCTTTTACTTAGAGCTGACACGATTTGTTTTTAATTACACTCATTGGGCAATTACCAGAAGAAGCATTGGAGAGCCGGCACATACGAGTATGTAAGATATCTTAGGGAACACAAGTATTGATACAAATATGGGATTTAATGAAATGGCTCCTCCTTTCGTCAGATCCACATTTTGTAACCTTAAAGTCCGGTCCAGACGCTACGTTTTGCACAACGTTTTGTCTGCGCAGGTCAAAAACATTGCAGATAAAACTTGCGTGTGGACTGGAAAACTGTGCAGTTTTGAACCCATTTCGAAGACGGTACAGTTTTAGTATAACTGAGCCAGAGAGCATAGATTTCCTTGAACTGCGCAGACAAGTCGGCGTGTGTGGATGGTAGCACCGTTTTCCGATTCATTTTGATACTCAGTTTAATTCGTCAGGCAACAATGGCTTACCTTCGGCAATGTTCTAGGGAGTTTTTAACAGATTTTATTGCTCTGTAAGAAAGTTTCCCGTGCATTTGGCGCATTAAATCAAAAGAATACAGTGACAGGGATAAGAAGGGGGAGGCGTATGAAAGCTTAGCAAATAAAATTTAAAGAAATTGATGCAACGGCAATCATTTTCATAGCTTCATCATGGCAATAATAGCCTTTCATGTGCTGATATTGCTGTTCTCATACAAGCATTTTCTTTGTTGATATGCGGTGTCACTAATTCCAATAAATAAGTATATGTGTCAACGTCCATTCGCAAGTAGTTCCGCCAATCAGTAGATTCATCACGTAATTCACGCAATAATTTGATATGGGAAAAGTGCTTCCTTTTTAGAAGCCACTTCCGCGACCACTTTGAACGCCAGGTACTTCTGAGATGTTGCAATTTTTTTTTTTTTTTTTTTTTACAAGACACATCGCGAAAATCGACCAGAGTAGTACCTCCTCCATGATGATCTCACACAAAACTGAGCAAAATATACAGATATGTCTGTGCCGTGTGGACGCTCTACAAATTGCAACGTTTTCATTCCGTCTTAAGACTGTGCAGACAAAACGTTGTGCAAAACGGAGCGTCTGGACCGGCCTTAAGAAAGGTTAGCTCCAAAACAGAAACAACAACCGAAGTAAACGTTTTATCATACCTAATGTTATACCTAAGGAACAAGTTTTATTTAATTTCTAATTTTTGGTATTTATTTTATATGTAAGTTTTATACCATGATAAAATTATTTTTTGAATTGAAAATGTATTTTCTGTCATGTTTGTGTTGTCTAGAAACCTAAAAAAAAATAATAATAATAAGCCTTGTCAAGACAAAAATACGATTTTAGATTTCTGACAGATCGCCTTTAATGTGTTCTCACTAGGGATGGGAGTGCCTTACGAGTGTGCGGACAAACCGTACAATGTAACGACCAGACAGAATTTCCGTCACGCAGCAAGTACGTAAACTCAGCAGATTTCCCTCATGTTGGAATGACTCACTAGTGATGTGATCTCAGTATATATTCTCTATTCCCAAAGAAATTTGCACACTGTCTATTTGCAGGTAACTCACCCAATAAAGGACTGTTGAAAGCCATATTTGGTATCAATGCTTGGAAAAAGATGTTTCATGGTATATTTTCCTATTTTAAACTGCGCGAAGTAAAGTGGGGGTTTAATAAATGCTCAAAAATAAAAAAATGCCAATATCTCATTCAATAGTGAAGATATAGAAAACTTGTGTATGAGGACATTTGTAGAACATTTTACATTTTCAATATCAGTGTTTCCACACCATTTTTCAATACGGCGTATAACAACGGAGATATTTTGACTTCCTCCCCTCCGCGGCGGTAGAAGATACGTATAAATATGTATATGTGTATATATTGTTGCGAAAATTAAATACATGAAGGATTAGCAGAGAGAGTTGCGTATTTGGGAAGTGCGAGGTAGATCAAAGAAGCCGACAGAGGGTCGAGCTCCTACTAGTCCCTTCCAGTCCAGACCTCGAAGGGTCCAGTCAATTCCCTTTTGATGTATGCCGACGACCTATATAAAGAACCGGCCAGCCGCGAGCGAGTCAGTTTCTTCTCATGCTACAGTGCGGCTTAGTGCAGTGCGGTAAAGTGTTTTTATAAGAAGAACAGTGTTTTGCCGTGACTGTAAGTAACAGTTTAGTGCCGTGTTTAAGACAGTGCAGTGCCGCGAAGTAAAGGACAGTGCAGTGAATTATTGAACTGTGTAATTACAAGAACAGTGACGCTATCAGTGCATACTGTGAGTAGTAATTAAGAATAATTAACGAAGTGTATTCTGCATTGTTAATAAATTGTGCAGTGATAAAAACTGTGAAATTTGTGTGTGTTTGATTTTGCAATCCAAAAGAACTCTTATAAACAACGTTTATTACTGATTTTTTAATAAAACGTAACAATATATATTCGCCATCTTCTAGGGAGGATCGGGACATTTTCCAAAATTAGCGTCATGAATACGACCTCAGCAGCATATATCCCTTAAGAGAAATATACAACCTGTAAACTTCCTGATTCCAGTAAAGTACTAACTACCATCAGTGGAAGTATGAATCTCTTTGTCCAACCATTCCATCCGATTAGTGGCTTAAAAGGCATCCAAGCACTGCCATCCCAAAGCCTCACATCAGACCCTCAGCATTCTAGCAACCGCCCTCGAACCAAAAGCTGCCTTTGCGACCTACCGCTCTAGACTCTGGGACAACCTGAAGCAAGCGCAGGAACCAGAAAAATCAAAAAATATGCTTGCACCATTCTACTCTTTAATCTCAGATCTGTGCAAGAGAGCGGATTGAAAAAATGACACCCCTTAAAGAAAGACAGATATTTTAGATTTATTTATTTATTATATATAGAATCACTTCATTGTACAAATTTGTTTACAGTTTGTGGGGCTGCTCAATTACATTGAGATGCTGAAGCACACAGCAACTTAAGTCAATCCCCAACAGTAAAACAATACATATTGTATTTAGTCAGCTCAATAACTAAAATAAACACAGTCAGGAACCTAAAAGGTGAATGTCACTAGATAAAAATTAGAAACATCATTATTGTACTAACATGATCCGTCGATCTAAAATAAGATCACTTTTCAAAGCAAAATTAAAATATATGGTGGGAAATAATCCCTAAAGTATCAATAATGATACCCTCAACCAAGGTATGCAGAACCTTCTTGTCTATTCCCACCTCATCAAAAAATGTCTGGGTACGTTTAGGGACCGTTCCTCGGGCACCGAACCACAAGCTTATCACAAGAAAATCCCGCTCCCCAAATGATTCCCTGAATTTTTCTGAGTAAAATTTAGTACATTTGTTGTAAATAATTTTTGTTTTCCAGGAGGATCTTCTCCGCTTGATCAGGGTCGTTGCTCTCGTACTTTATCGTTGGGTCCAGGATGTAGGCAAATTTACAATTCTCCTTGAAGGCAATGATGTCCGCGTACCTCGTGAACCCTGCATCATCGACAGTGTACACCTCTTCAAAGCATGTAAAATTCTTTGCTTTCAGGAGCTCCATGATAGCGTGTTTCACCCGGTGATGTCACTTCGTGATCAGCAACATGTTATGTGGACAATTCCCGACCACATGGGCCGGTGTTTCGGCTTCCCTGCCACACCTTCGACAGAGGGGTCCAATATCCGCTGAATTCGAGACAACTCCCGGAACACCACGGAATGGGGCGGGAGTCGCCGACCTCGGGAGAGTTATTTGTGCCTAGGTGGTCCAGATTCTATTCTCATTTTCCTTCTTGTTGTTCAATAGTCCCTTTCTTCAGTTAAACCATCCACTTCTCAGCCCCCCGCCATTCTCGCTTTTGTTGCATCTCTCCTGGTTTTCTTTATCCCCAATTCTGTGACAAATAACAAAAAAATACAGCAGTATTTGGTTATAATCAATTTGATAAATACTTAACTCACTGCCTTGTGTGCCCATATGTTGAAGTCCTATATTATAATATTTCTTTATGCTATTGAGGTTTTCTCATGACGTGTTTTCCGAAAAATGTCTTCAAATGCCCATTGACCTTACCCAGGAAGATTACTAAAATGACGTCTATTAGAAATTTTATATTTATAATCGAAATAAGCCAAAACAATGTTTGCTAAGTTATTCGTATGGAGTTTGCTGCATTACGGGAGCGAAAGTTGGACTCTTGACAAAGGGAGTATAATAGGTTTGAAGAAATTGAAATTTGGATCTGGCGTAGAATCACTAGAACAAATTGGACTAAAAAAAAACAACAACATGGAAGTTCTAAGTGAGGACAAAGGTCTTATCAAGGCCATGGAAAAAAGGAGAGTGAAACTACTTGGGCATATTATAAGGCACAACGACTTCATTACTAATATATTTGAAGGTATGATTCTTGGGCCAGGAGAAAAGGAAGGCCTAGAAAATCCTATTTTGAACATCAAGCTACTTATGGACTTCGGTGAGTATAGTAATATGAGAACAACAACTTCTGATAGAGCATAATGGTTGCTTTAGATCAGGGGTCTCCAAACTTTCCAGCCTTAGGGCCATACTGATTACTCCAGTAAGTTCCGAGGGCCAAAACCATATTATCATTGTTGTCGGAAGTAAAAAGTGAAATAGTCCACCCTAGCCACGGAACTTTAAATGGAAATGATTGATCTACAGTGCAATGATATAATTAAGAACAAATGTCGAAACTCATCTTTGTTGGAATTTTATAAGAGTCCTCCACTGACACAATTTGATAATTTGCATAAATTTGCTCGTGGGCTGTCTACTGTTGTTGGTAAGTACTACTTATTTGTGTGAGAAGACCTTCTCCAAAATGAAGTACACAAAAAATGTTTACAGATCTAAATTAACTGATGAGCATCTTAAATCTCTTTTAATAATTGGTACAAGTAAAATTAGTCCACAACTACAAACTATTGTCAGTGGAAAATCTCAATTACATAAATCTCATTAGTATTTCATGTGTCATTATGTTTGTTTTTATTTAAAATGTATAAAATGTTAGTTGGATTCATTTCAATAATTTGTTAGTTATTATATTCTGAAGTTAAATTTTATGCATATTATACATGTATTTTCTCATTACAATTCTGTGTTTCTTTATCCAACTTATCACAAAAACAATAACAATAAGCCTACAACAATGTTACGAAAAGTTAGCCCATGGCCATATCAATGTAGATGTCATATTTATAATTATTCAACATAAAATTAGAATACTTCAGTAAACTAAATTTAATTTGCTATAAAAAATATGTTCTCTATAAGGAGTTTTCAAGTGCTAGCTCTCCGCGGGCCGGATGTGGCCCTCGGGCCTTAGTTTGGAGATCCCTGCTTCAGATCATGTTGATATAATCGAAAAGAATTAATAATCTATAGATATAAGAAAAGTGTTTATTTTATCTATACCTTACTCAATAATCAGCCTCTTCTTTCAACTCCAATGGTTATATTTGTTAATGGCTGAAATATGACTAAGAATTGTGGGGGATTAGGGTGGAATTCCAAAATTCAAAATATCTCTAATATTATGCGTCGGATTGAAAAATGCTTCGAAATTAATCTCGTTAGCCCATCGATGCCCTACAGTTGTGGTCCAAAAGCGTTCTTCATTACGCAAATATTAAGCGAGGTAGTAATACTTTATTGTTTACGGACTTCAGTGAACCCCTTCAACTTATCGTATTTATATTTACAAATGGAGCATATTTGGGGAGAAGAGATAAGTATTATGACATACCAGCTTTTGGGGAATCTGGTTTGTTTACGCAGCCACTTCGTGACGGAAGTTTTAGTTTTTCAGTCTTCTTCGAGTCCTACAAATACAATTTTGACTTTGAACACTCGAACCTCTAACTTCTTAGGTCCAGATTTAATTTCAAGTCCTGTCTTCATAGGATCTTTGTTTCTGGAGAAATAGAAAATAGACCTTTTCTTATAACCAGGATGTCACGCACACAGGAAAGTTACGAAAGTTTACGAACCCTCTGTGCAACAGACTTATTATTTTATTTTAATGTTGATACGTCAACATCACTGAATGATGCATACCGATGAGCACAAACCCGCTAACCGCTCTTTAGCAACTAAGTGTGCTTTGTTTACGCACCACTTGCGCGACAGACATTTGTGGGTAGGGTAATTGAACCCTCAGCATGAGGCTATTGATAATTTGTAGATAAATCATTGATTGCGTGGCGACAAGACCCTACTTCTTTGTTGGACTCAGTTTCCATCAACAGTTCTTCCATGTATAGAGGTAGGTTCCTTCTGGGATATCAACTTGAACTTGTTGAGAATAATTCAACAATTGTTTTCCCTTTTTTTCTTTGTTCTGCTGTAATACTGTAAGTAAAATACAACCTACGCAGTCGCCCATTGTGCGAAGGGTTATTCAATGACGATATTTGGCAACGTACAAATTTCCCAGAGCAAATAGCGTTATTCAGTGATAGCAATTGTATGATTGGCAAGTAATGCGTATGTCTCTGAATGGATTATCTATGGGGTGATAGTGAGAATAATAAGGGAAAAAGGATTACACAAAGAAATAAACCAACAACAAAAGAAACAAACCGACAGTGGACACAGATGGCTTCAGACTGCTTTATATATATTGGCTGATAAGAGAGTTGTGCAGCCTCTTGCAATGTCTCCATACAGCTTAATACTCTGTTCTGCGCTTCTTGTAGCTGTTGTATCTGCCAACAATGGTGATTATATTATATAATATTATTATGGGGAGGTTTATACTCAGTATAACTAGAAAAAAAATTCCATATAGGGGGAAAATCCAACCGATATGGAGTTTGTAATTGTGACATATTTTAAGGGGAAATTAAAAAATGTTCGCACAATTCTTGCAGTATTAAGAAGTACCGGCCGCTAGCTGAGTTTCTTTTATAATTTCGGTTGGGATATTTAAATTCTTGGTGCCTGCTATTGTGGGTTTTCACAAGAGTCCATTTGAACTTACTATAATAGCTATAACTATAGCAGATTTTAGTTTGTATACTTCTTTAAGCTCAATAGTCATTTCTTGATACTTTCTTAATTTTTCGGCATAGGATTTTCGAATATTCTCATCATTGGGTACAGCAATGTCAATAATATCAGCAGTCTTATTGATCTTGTCAATAATGAGAATATCCGGTTTGTTATGATGCACAGTCAAAAATTGTACAAATTGAGATAAGGAAAGTTAAATAAATAAGAGATAACAAGTAACAATAACAAATAATAAAAAAAATGGCAAACATAGCAATAGGATTGATTCTATTCAAATATATATATATATATATATATATATATATATATATAATTTTTGGACCTCATTCTCGTCATCTACTACTAGGTAGGTGCTAAAACTAGTTCCTACTCCTTATGACAGGAAGCTTTATATATATATATCTTTTTTTTTTGTGGTGTGTCAACCCTTATGGTCATTAACGCCAGGAGCTTTATATTTCTGGCAATAACTAACAATGTGTAGTTTTCATTTTATTACTGTATTTTAAAAAAATTCAGGAAGGTTAATTTATTTCATTTTTTTTTGGATCTTAAGTGAGTTGAATGCTCATTTAAATTTTTTGTACGATACAATCTATAACTATGACATCCTTCACTTCGTTTTTTGTGGTCCTCTCATTTTCAAAACAATTTAATGTATTATTCTTCCAAGGAATGTATTAGTTAATGCATGGTTTATATTCGCTCAATTGAAAGAGTTCAAACGTACATAGGTCTTTAGTGAACAATATGGCTTTGTAGCGTTTTTTTAATTTCCCAATTATAATTGCAAAATGTAAAGTATGGTGGCTCAGGTTGGCCTTCATTATGAAATATAACCTTCGATAACGTGCTTATAAAAGAAAATATTTGGTTATTTAATGTTTTCAGGATACAGCTACAGCTATAGCAATGACGACGGAGGAGGTGGAGGAGGAGGAGGCGGAGGTGGAGGTGGCAGCGGACATGGTGGTTTTGGGAAATTCGTTGGGAGGTGGAGAGGTGGAGGTGGTAGATGGAGAGGAGGCTTTGGCCGAGGATCAAGAGGAAAAGGTGGCTTCTTAAAGCATGGAGGTGGTGGTGGCCGCGGTGAAGGCGGTGGTCAAGGAGGAGGCAGTGGACACGGAGGAGGCGGAGGTCACGGAGGAGGCAGTGGGCATGGTGGAGGTGGTGGTTTTGGAGGAGGCCGAGGTCATGGTGGAGGCAATGGACACGGTGGAGGCGGTGGTTTTGGAGACGGCGGAGGTCACGGAGGAGGTCGTGGTTTAGGAGGAGGTCGTGGTTTAGGAGGAGGTCGTGGTTTAGGAGGAGGTCGTGGTTTTGGAGGAGGACGTGGTCACGGGGGAGGCGGAGGTCACGGTGGAGGGAGTGGTCAAGGAAAAGGAAGTGGACATGGAGGAAGCGATAGTTTTTATAGCCACAGTTATGACGACTATGATGACTACGGTAAAGGCAATGGAGGTGGAGGATATGGGAGTGGTGGAGGCAATGGGCATGGTCATGGGTCTCAGGGAAATGGCTTTAGCTATAGCTACAGTAGCAGCAACGGTGGCCAACGCAGCGGTGGACATAACAACAGTGGCCAAAGGAGCGGAGGCCAAAGGAGTGGTGAGAAAGGCCACGGTGGCTGTTCCAAATGCTGACCAAGGATCAGCTGTTAATTATTGTAAATAAACTTTCAAAAGCTTAGTCATTTTTATGTTTCTGCTTTCTTATATCTTTTGCGTAATTTTTTTTTACAATGTAATTGTCCTTCAAATACACATAAAATAATGGATTTATTTTCCTTTTTGTTATCCTTATCTCAAACCCGAGGATTCCTCTGATATTGCAACTTGCTCATAAAATATCTATTCTATTCTTACTAATAGAACTTAGCGAAATTGTCCCAGATTCAACATAGCTATATCTCTTGGATGCTAGTCAGTCACCTTGAAAAGAACTGTTCCTGATACCAACTTTGAAGGTCTGATTTTTTTTGAATAGTTTTACTCTTGATTCTTCAATCATTGCCGTCGGAAACGTATCATAGCTTTTAGAGTATAAAAGCATTGTATTATAACCCACAGAACTTGTAACCTATGTATTTCTAACACATTGGAGATTACAATTAAGATTACAGGAGCTAGGTCCTTTTGAATGGAAAACTCTAAAATTTACTTAATGGAATTAAGAATGATATTGGGCTACAACGTAATAACACTCATTGGAATCGTTGGAATTAGAAATTACCAAATTGCGTTAATACGATTGCTGAGGTTAATCGAACTAAATGTTACCAAGATTTCATCCGATAAGGGCTAAACCCTACATGGAGTGCCATTGGTTCTGCCGTTATTACAGTCATTAAATATATAATGATATTTTGTCTCAATATAGTATATGAAGCGCCAAATGGCTTTGGCGGAAAATCAAGTTGTCAACAGTAACACTCTCTACCATTATTGTGCTGGCATTATAAACCAAATACTCTCACTTCCTCCTTCTAGTAATGAATTAATATAATAAAATTAAGTTTGAGTCATTTTGAGCATATTTCGATGTGCCAGTGCAAAGCCCACTTGGGCTGAGGCTATATATAAGGGGCTAAGCCTAGCGCAGCTCGTAGTCGTTTGTCAGTATTCAAGGAAGCATATTGCCTGGTAATTCGCTAATTCTCATAGCATTCAGCTCAGTAGATTCCGTCTCCTCAAGTCCTGGCCTCCACTTAGAAAGCCTCCTTAAAGTTAAGTAAATACCTTTGTCGCTTAGTTACACATAAGTTGTTACAATTTTATAATCTTACATGTTAACCCTTCAATATATAGGAACGAACTGCTGATAGGTTATATATTTTCTCCTTAGTTACCTCTGGCCACAACTGGTTACCAACATGTGTGCTGCTACATCACTCCCCCCCTAATCGACAGAGTCACAAAAAGAAACACTTCTCTTTACAATTCGTCCTGGCGTCGATATGGAAGGCTGAGGTGGTGATGTAGGATGCAGCTGATTCTATTGTGGTTGTTGTGTGTTGATTTGGTCTAGAGTTGTGGTGGATGGTACAGACTGTTGTAAAGTGCTGGTGCATCCGGATTTCGTAAGGAGATACGGAGGTTTCAGGAGGTTCAATGGAACGAAAGACTTATCGAAATCCTGGAAGTACAAGTTGAGCTTTAATGCGGCATCAATGCTGCTTTTAGACTCTGATGCCATCGTTCCACGCATCCAGTTGACTGAGGATAGTAAGGAGTTAATATCCTCAGAAGATTACTGATCTCAATGAAAGCTTTAGGCATTACAGGAGATCAGCCTAGAATTGTCGGCCGGTGATTCGTTGGGATGTTCCGAAGCGAGAGTTCCAGTGTGAGAAAAAGACTCTGGAAATTGCCGGAGTGAATTCAGCGTCACTGGCGGACCAAGATAGTCTGGAAAGGAATGGAAGTTCTTCATCCAGGTGCCAATGTTTTGTATTTCTTCTCAGACCAAACAAAAAGCAGACAATCATCCTACTTTCACACGAGACTAGATGGCTCAAGTTGTGGAGTCTTATCGAAGATGTCCATCTGAGACTGTGCAGAAATATAAGGGAGTGCTGCGGTTGTTGTCTCACATAACAGTTTAATATTATTTCTGGATACGGATGAGTTTTATCCGTAGCTTAGGGTTCTTACTTAGTTCATTCACATTTCTATCTTTAGTCTGTGCTTGAAAAATGGTCTCAAAATCCTCTTGCAGGGTGTCTGATTCCTTCCACGAAAAAAAGGGCGTCAGGTTATCATGCCCAAGCTCAGTAATGTTGGTTATGAGGCTGGCATATTTGGGGTATTGAAGCTGCCCCGGCTTGAAGTGGATGACGTGAATTAGTGGCTTGAAGCGAGGTTAAAACTCCTAAGGGACGCTCCGTCTTTCTTCTGATGTAATGCACCACTAGTTCCATTGTTAATTGCATCACAAGACAGGAACAGTTCTCCTGAGACAGATGGGTCAGCTAGTAAGGCTACTTAACTGAGACTTTTCATGCTATCCTTAAACACTTGTAAAGACTCTCGATTACATTCAATGGGCGTTTTATCTTTTCGTTATGGAAGAGCTGGTTTAACGGAACCTGAACTGATGCAACCTGAGAAATACAACAGTGGTAGAAATTAAGCTGGATAGCTTTTCAGCTCATGTATGCTTTTAGGTTGTAGGTAATTTAGTATGCTCTGCAGTTTAGATGGAAGTGGTTTAACTCCATTAGCGACAAGTCGGTGCCCCGGGAAATCAACTTGTGGTTGTCCCAATGATGAGCAACTTTCATGCTCTTCGAGGCCCTTGAAGACTTGTCGGAGATGGTCTCCATTTTGGCTTGACTAGTACACTATGAAAAAAATGTAAATCCCAGACGGGCGCCAACAAAACGGCGGATTACATATGTTTTCTTCACATCTCCCTCAATATGGATTTCAAATGAAAGTGCTTGCCTAGTAGAATACTGTACACTATGAAAAATGTAAGATGGCCACCGGCACAACATGCCAGATCTCATATTTGTTTCAATATGAGCAGACAATGTTTCCTAACGGTCACACGTTTTGTTTGACAATCATTAAAGCCAAATTTAGACGTTTTATGTAAAACTAAAGATCAAGTTCACTAATGGTCGAAGTAATACTAAGTGTCCCTCCCCATTAGATCGAAAATTCAAACTATTTCATTTAAAATGAGATGGATCGTAAAATTGAGAGCAATCCAATCTTGTTGCAAATTTAATATCCTATAAATGCTGTCTGTATCTTCCATATTAATGGAAAAATTCATCTTTTCAGTATTTAGTATTACAAAAACCCCACTATTATTTACCTCTTCTTAAAAATTAGCTGGTATATTATGACACGTTTTATTTCAAGGTTAAATATCAAATATTTAGAGTTAGATTGCAACAATTTGTCAGGGACAAATTGTAATAGTGAGTCACTAAATGAGCTAAATAGAATGAGAAATTAAAACTAAAAATATAATAAGTAGAACAATTGTTTAAATTAAACAGTTTTATTGAAAAAAATGTACTAAAAGTTAAAAACTAATCCTAGATTCTAGGTACCAGCCATCACACTACTCTCCCCATCAATCTAGAGCAGGGGTCTCCAAACTACGGCCCGAGGGCCACATCCGGCCCGCGGACAGATTTTGTCCGGCCCGCGGAGAGCTAGCATACTTGAAAACTCCTTTTAGAGAACATATTTTTTATACATCTGTTAGCGATAGAAGGTACTACCTATTTCCGCTTGTGTCCACCAGATGTCGTGTCACGTTACTCCTCATGGCTCGTACTCTACGACTAATCTAGAAATTACAGATAATGACAGGAAAATTAATAATATGCAGTGTTCCCGTTTTGCGGACACTAGTCCGATTTGCAGCCTTTTTTAAGCGTTGCGTACTTTTTCGGACTATTTTTTTTTTCATCAGTGGACTATTTCACTTTTTACCACCGGCAAAAATGATAATATTGTTTTGGCCCTCGGAACTTACTGGAGTAATCAGTATGGCCCTAAGGCTGGAAAGTTTGGAGACCCCTGCTCTAGGGCATTGATCAGACAAATAAATAAGATGCTGAGGTGTAGTCTAACCTTAATAAATACGTTAATAGCATTTATAATCATATTAATGGTTGAATGGAAGATAGAGAATTTCACACGCCCCATTTTATTTATCAGATAATCCCCTATATTGATGAAGAGAGTGGTTTGATGACTGGAGCCTAGGACAGAGGATTATTTTTTAGCTTTGGTATATTTTCTTCATTATTTTTGTCTGCATTTTTTTCAATAACACATACGTACATTTTTTAAATTATCTTTTTGAAAATACTGTTTACTTTCGAATTGTATAATTCGGTTTATAGTATAATGAAAATATATTTATTAAAGCAGAGAATAATTGGTTTTATTATTGATTTGAGAGCCAAAACTTTTAGTTCCTTAACTTAGAACCTCTCAACAAGTGGCGACACCGTTATTTTTAGCAGATTTCCCTTAAGGGAAATCAGCTATTGAGGTTGTACTCTTGACGGAATTTTCGAAATTTTTCTTCAAATGTCCATCGGTCCTACCTTGTAGATGACGAAAATGAGGTCCGTACAAAACTATATATATATATATATATATATATATATATTTGTTTCTCTACCGGTCGAAATTTTTGTTTTATCCTTACCAAACTCGATATTTGCTCAATTTATGTCAAAAGAAAGATCAAGTTCGTGGGGAAATCGGACAATTGGGAGGGGGGGGGGTTTAAGAGGAGGAATTTTCGAAAATTCGAAATATCTCCGTTACTATACGTTGGATTGAAAACTTTTATGGAACCAGTCTTATTGCAAATTAAATTTACTATAAATATTCTTGTATACATTTATTCTCTATCTTGAATATTAACCAAGATTTTTGCGTTTTTATTAAATTTGGGACGGTAATGGATTTTTGAGTTTCCCGCCAAAAGCTAGTTCGGCTCTTTGCCGTAACTGTTCGGCTCTCGTTTGGAAATTTCTCTATTGTATAACTTCACGTCAGAAATCTGCTTAGTTTACGCAGCCCCTGCGTGACGGACTTTTTTTAAATATTGACTGCCCTAACTTTTCCAATAATGTCACGCAACACGACTAGCGATGATACAAATGTCCAGCCCGCAACCAATAGCTAATCCCGAATTGTGGATTGGTGCTTTCGTCGGGTACGTTAATAAATACAACAAAGATGAACCTCGTTATTAAACAGTAGATTGTCATTCAGTAAGACAATATAACTGTCATACACAATGAAAATCACTTACTTCTATACATAAATTCCAGTGAAAACGATTAAGGAGTTTTGTATGAAAGAGTTAGGACTGAAATCGGCCAACGGGAAATAAATAAAGGAATTCGAAAATTAGAAAAAAAGTCCGGCACGCAGGGGATGCGTTAACTAAGCAGATTTCCCACCTGCATTGCGTATTTACATTTATCATATCATATCGTATTAAAAAGTAAAAGTGCAATAAGAAAAATATTTAGTTGTTAGGCTTCAAATAAAGTGTTTCATTGTATAACAGCTTATTGTGAAGATGACAAGAGTACATGTGGGGTTTTATTGATGGCCGAAACCTAAAATATGGAAATATCTCGATTAATATTGAATATAGAAAACCCGTACATTTCGACATTTATAGATTACTAGCCAAGGTACCCGGCTTCGCCCGGGAAATCATTTGAGTCTGAATGTTGATGGTATTTTTTGGGGGCTTTGTACACTATTTTTACATTTTCCCGTCTCAATGCTTAGGATTTACACCCGAGGACGGAGTGCTAGGGATGCGTTAATAATAAAAGTATTTTTTATATACTTAACTCTACAAAATACAAAATTTTTTTATATTGCTCGTTTCCAGTGTATGTATCTTTTTTTGCATATAACATAATCATAGATTATCATATTGTTATAGTAAAAAGTCCGTCACGCAGCGCTGCGTAATCTAAGCAGATTTTCCAAGTTTTACAATAGAGAAATCTGCATACTGGTAACACAATACCACCGTGATTAAATACAATCGGCAATGAGAAATCTTTCAGTTAATTATAATAAATTCCCAACTGAAACGGCTTCTGAATTGTAAGAATAATTTATATTTCAATAACTCAAATTTTAGTAGTCCAAGAACTAAAGAATGGGGGGGGGATGAACAGAAAGTATTTGCATAAATCTCACAAAGTAACAAAGGTAAGGTTAGGCTAGGAACGACAGGTTAGAAGAAGCCTCCCACCTCAGTCGAAATCGGAAATGACCGATCTTGTCCGAAGTATACCCGACCACAGACTTAATAAAAATGCAAATATCTCGGTTAATATTCAAGAATAAATGTATATAACATTATAGTAAATTTCATTTGAAACAGGATTGGTTCTATACCATTTTTCGATCCGTCGTCCGATAACGGAGATATTTCGAATTTTCAAAAATCCTCCTCTAAACCCCCCCTCCCTCTGGTACGATTATAACGAACTTGATCTTCCTTTTTACATAAAACGCTTAAATACTGAGGTTGATAACGATTAAACAAAAATTGCAACCGCTAGAGTGTTAACAGACAAATATATATATATATATATATATATATATATATATATATATATATATATATATATAGTTTTGAACGGACCTCATTTTCGTCATCTCCTGGGTAGGATCGATGGACATTTGAAGACATTTTTCGAAAATCGCGTCATGAGTACGACCTCAATAGCTGATTTCCCTTAAGGGAAATCTGCTAATAATACTGAGTTACGTTGATTTCGATTTAGTCTTTCGCGTCCTATAACATGGTCTGCTTTGTTTGTATTATACTTTCAAAAACCTAGCGGCTCAAATTATCCAAGATCTACAATGTCGTCGTCACCAGGGGCGAAATATTTGCCTCTGTTTGCATAAAAAGAGAATACTATTTTTAAAAAATGAGAAATAAAAAAAAAAAAATCCAATTGAATAGAACCGATTTCAATGTCAAGAACAATTGCCGCTATTTACAAGGCTCAGAGCAAGGTAAATACCAAAAGCTGGGTAAATGAAATAATACAAGAGAGACAGAATAATCACTCCATAAGCTAAGAGCATTCGTGGAAATAATGTTGTATTTTTTCTATTATTAGAAATTAACGAGGTCTTTATCAAATTATGTAAAAATATTACAAAAGGTTTAATAAAATAGTTATTTATTATACAAGTGACGAAAGTAGATCATTTTACAACTCGAGTGAAACGTTTACCCACACGAGCGAAGCGAGTGTGGTAATTTCACGAGAGTTGTAAATTCTACTTTCGTCACGAGTGTAATATTAAATTTTTTCTGTAATCGTGTAATACATGATCAGATCTAACCAGAATATGAACAAAATTAGGATGTTTGAAGATTATGGTATGTTGTTGGTAGGCTATAAGCATGGTTGTGAAAGGTTATAAGCATAGTTATAAAACAACTAGTGATGATTGTGAAGTAGTGCAGTTATAAACAAGTGCAGGTTATAAACAAGGAAGGTAATTATTATTATATTTAAACTTTAAAATATATTGATTATTTCCACCAATAATTCATTCACATTTCAATTTATTTTGTTAAAATAAATTCTTACAATGTTAAGAAACATTTAAAAGCATTTAATTTCCAACTTCAAATTATTTTTTAATTTATACTTATTACTAATTAAGAAGCCAATTCACTTTCTTCACTCTATTGCAAAATGTTTCACTTTCTTCACTCATTTCAGTTTAGTAATGTTACCATTATTCAACGATTACAGAAAAAATATATTTCGCAAAATGTTTCACTTTCTTCACTCATTTCAGTTTAGTACTGTTACCCGTGGTTGGCGAGTTCAAATAGAAATGGTTACGAGTGGAAATATAAGGATTGGATTCACAAAATCATCCCCACATATTCATCATTGATACAGTGTCCTGTAACATAAACAGTAAAATTGCTGTCATTCATTTCTTTTACCCGAGATATTACCAGTTAAACAAATTTATGATTAGAATTACTGTTATCCAGAAGCTAATTGATAAAATAATGGTTTCCCATCGAAAAATAAATATTGGGTAACGGAAGTTCAAAATACTCCATTTATTTCCTTCAAATAATACATATTTATAGTTTTGAGCATAAAGCATGGATTTCCATTTTGACGAATATTGACAATTTCCTCTGTCTGGGAGGTAGAGAATGGAATTAATCTGGATGTACACACTAAGGCCTATTTTCCTCTACAAATGTGTTATTTTGAGAGAGTTCACTTTCAGAGCAACAGCTCCATCTTCAGTGCCTTTTTGAAGAGCGTTAGAGAGCACTGCTGGTGGGCGACTGCCCCTCTCCCCGGGGGCCTGAAGTCGCTAGACAGCCGTGGTGCAAGCAACTGCTCTCTAACGCTTTCAAAAAGGCACTGAAGATGTAGCTGTTGCTATGAAAGTGTACACTGTCAAAATAAACCTCCTCTAGAGGGAAACAAGCCTAGTTTGTACATCCAGAATATTTACAAATTTATTATCGTTCCTGGGATCAAATAAATCTAGTTTCCCCTCAAAATATAACGCTTGTATTATCTTAGCAGCCGGAGAAAACATATGATAAAATTTTGTTCTTAACATTTTTTTCCGCTGCTAACGAATGTATTGATGAATAAGTGTTTACACTTCGAAGTCAACCCCCCTCCCCCTTTGGATGACAATTGTTATTTACATATGCCCCTATTGTACCTTAGAATAGTTGACTTACAAATATAAAAATCCATAGAAATTCTCGTAGCCGTTTTTGAGTAATTAAGTAACAAAGGGGTGGACAGACAGAAAGGCAAGAATTCCAATTTACTTGGCATTTTCTTAGAATGGTCTGAAACGTGAAAAAATTGAACCGTGGAGAAATCAAATAGAGATTACATAATAGATTTAACATAAGAAAGTTTACAGGAGCAAAATCAAATCGACCTAATACGATTTAATAGATTTCCATATAGAGAAATCAGCTGTTTTAGTTGTATTCATGGCACGAGTAAAATTAATACGTGATTTTCAATCTATAAGGGTGTTGTATATCAATACATTGTATTCAATATATGATAAAAAGTTTATTTAACATACGATACTTAGTCACATGTGTAAAACAAGAGAATGAATGATTGTATTGTTTGTCTATGTAAAGAATGGATTATTGTGATGTGTAACTATGAAAATAAAATGGTGTTTTTGAATATTTTAAAAAGGGATTATGTCTACAGTGAGAATTTATACCAGTTAATATTGCGACTTTCAATCAAATGTGGGATTACGTCTACAGTGACATTTTATGCCAGTCAGACAGTAGCTTGAGGTTTGTTTGGTCCCGTAAATATGAGTCTTATTATTTTGAATTTCAAAGTTTTTGGTGTTTCTACAGCTTTCTAAATAAATGAGATGCACAGGTTTTCACAATGATGAGTTTCTTTTTTTTTTTTTCTTTCTTTTTTTTGAACCAATGGCTTTGGGGTACGTTGAATGAATTAGTTTATTGTAGATGTGTATAAGCTCCCTTCAATATTCCTTCATTATCTCTCACGTGTTATTTTTCTTCTTCCAAGAATACCGTTCCTCTTCTAGCTTTAGGCTTATTCATGAAATCATATGTTCTCATTTTTTAACAAGTTTCTTAAATGTACAAACATTTTTAATTCTATTCCCTGTAATATTAAAGTCGTCTAAGTCAAGTTAAACTGGTTTTTAACCAATCACACTTTTCCCTCGTTTATGAAAAAGCTGAATATTTATTTTTGCAAATCTACCGTCATTCATTATTAATTTGCAACCATAAAATTTTATTTTTCTTCTTTTTGTTTTAATAGTATCTGAGAATAGCTCAATTTCCTGATAAAGAGTTTGATTTGAAATCAAGTTCAGTTTATTATTTATAAATTTTGATCCTAATACTTTCGTTAAATTATTACTTTCTTTCTTTTTGACATTATCTAGTGATCCATCATTTTTTACCTCTAATTTTTCCGTTGCATACAGTGCTCCTGGTTTTATAATTGTTCTATAATGTCTAAATTTTAAATTCCACAATAGTAGTTTTTTACTATAGGTATCTTTAGTTCACTGAAAAGCTCTTTCCATATTTTCTATCCTAGATTCCCTTGTTTTTATCTCTACTGAATTCCAACTTATCCATTCACCTAGATATTTAAAGCGGTCTACCCTTTCAATTCTCTGGCAATTCATTTTCAAATGCGTGGGCGAGTTTTAGATGTTTGTTAAAGCTTTAGTTTAAAAGTTGGGTTGCTTTATCATGGTGTTGTTTGTTGTGCTAATGCACAGTATTAGAACATGTAAAATTTGTGTGAATTCTCTGTGAGAAGAAAAAAAAGTTTGTAACGTTTGAAATCTGTTTTGAGGACGATTGGCAAACATGAAAGATTTATCTTCAGTTGACGTCACAGTTTTTTTGTTCATTCTTGGTGCCTCCTATTGTGGAATTATGTCCTAGCAGTACTCTTGTTTCACTCCAGTGAACAATATCCTTGACGAGTTCCAGGTAGGAATTGTTACATTTATTTATGAATCTAACAAGTCACAGGGCCATTGCCATTCTTAAGTTCACAAGGGTTCTTATGAAATAATGTAAATCATTTTCTATATAATTTCTCAGTAAAAAAAAAAAAAAAAGGTTAGAAACCCGGATGACGAGTTGAGGAGATGGTCTGCCCATAAAAGTTCGTAAGGTTTGTGTTGTCCTTCCTTGGATATTGTAAATTTGTCGCTTGAACATTTTGGAATTTGGAAATTAAGGAACAAAGGCTACATATTTCTCCAAGTAACTAGTGTACTGCATTATGATGGGCCGGGGGAAAGGATAGAAGGCCAACTTAAAGTCCTGTATCTGAATAAAATTTATTGTATATCCCGTTTCGAACCTAGCACCCCCAAGAAAGTCGTATAGAGTTTTACCCCATCGGTACACTCGTTTGATCTTAGTTTCTGTTTGTATTAAACAAGCTGAAGTGCGAACTCAATATTGGCGTCTTACACCCTCCCATTTTGATAAAAATCCACAAAGTGGGAAGATGGGTTTAAGGGGGCGAAAATAAATATTTGCAAGTTGTTTTTTTATCTATTGAAGATATAAACAATTGGGCCAGAACAATGTCTTTCTATTATGAAAGATCTATAAATTATGTTCTACGAATGTTTTTGAAGAGATGTATTCGACCGGAGAAATCCCAAATAAGATTTTTGTGGTTTGGTTTCATTGGAAGCTTCGTGTACCAGATTACAGTGCTAGAGAGAGAATATTTTGTTTACTGTTTTTCAATAACAATACAAAAAACTGAAAAGTTTTAGTAATTATAAATTCTACTCACGGGGTTTTTACATAGATATGGAGAATATAGAGGTGAGATATGATGATTAGAGTGTCATACTAGTAAGTGGAAAATCAACTTAGTTTACGCAGTCCAGCGTGACAGACTTTTAGCAGATTTTCTTTAAGGGAAATCAGCAATTGTGGTTGTACTCATGAACCGATTTTCTAACAAATTTTTTTTTATTTCTTCAAAATTGTCCATCGACTCAGGAGATGACGAAAAATGGAATTCCAAAAATTATATATATATATTGTTTTTAAACGCTCTAGTGGTCGCAATTTTTGTTTGATCTTCACCAACATCGATACATAACATAAGCGGTTTTTGTAAATCTAAAGAAGAAGTTCGTGAACGACATAATAGGACCAAGAGAAAAGGGAGGTTTTAGAGTGGGCACCCTCCATTCTACGAAAGGTATCGCACGAAAATCAAAATATCTTCGGGTAATTATGAAGTCACAACACTGAAAAATTGTATAGAATCGGTCATATAACACATTTAATGTCCTACAAATGTTTTTCCAGTATCTTGATTTTAGTTTATTATTAACATATACTCAAAAATTTAGAAATATTACATGTTAAAAGACTTTTTAATCTTTCCTAAATTAAATATTTTACACTCCAGATAAAACTGTTTTACTGTGTGTCTGTGTGTGTGTGTGTGTGTGTGTGTGTGTGTGTGTGTGCGTGTTTGTATGTATGATAAAGAAAGTGAGAGCATATGATTGGTAAACATTTTAGGACATTAGGAATATTTAATCCTGTTCATTTTATTTCATACTAATTTTTATTTATTTATTAGAATTTTAGCCTTGTTTTTAAACCATTGAAAGTATATAATAAGTTTATTTTACTATAGTTTTTATTAATGACTTTATAGTTTTTATTAACTAGTATCGAGTTTCCTCACAACGATTTTTTGTTGTTTTTGAATTTAATGTTTTTGTTTTTGTATTATTTTGTTTTTTTTTTTGTTCTCTTTAGGTGACATTTTGTTATTTGGATGCTGTTCTGTTATTTAGGTTGGAGTTTTAGAGCAGATTATTTTTTTTATTTTTTGTTCGTTCTGTTATTTACAGTTGTCTTTTTGTATTTTTATTGCGTCTTAGTTGCGTAACTCTTCTTAGTCTTTTTCTTGTTACTATTTTTCAGTCTTGTGTGTAACCATTTAAATTTTATATTGTTTTATTTTGTTTTACCAGAGTTAATATAAATTGTATATTTTTGTTTGTTTCTTTAAGCGAGAAAAAATTCTTAAAATAATATTCTTAGTTATTAAGAAGAAAATGAGGAAAAAGATAGAAATATATAGAAATATTTAGATATAAATGGGAATATATATGTATATAAATATCGCAACGAAAAAACAAATTTTTTACCATTATTAAAAGCAGTAAAAGGAGATAAATCCAAATTTAGGCAAACTGTTAAAATTCGTACTAGATAAACTCAGAGGGGAGGCAAACTGTTGAAATTCTTGTATTATCACCGTTATTAAAATTCGTCAATTGAACACGTTGTATAAAGGCAATCTGTTGTTGTCTTAAAGCCGAAATATTGTTGTTTACATTTAATCTAAAATAAAATACAGTCGTAAGCCAGGTTATTGTATGTTTTTTTCTGTCACTAGGGTAAGAGTCCCTACCCCCATGAGTAAGCTCTAACATGTCAGTTTGTATATGTTCTTCACTATATTTATGCAAGGGTCACCAATAGGTGTCACCAATAAAAAACATTTTTTATTTGGTGGTGCAAACTTCATTGAAGGGCAGTTTCAATAAAGTTTGCACCAAAAAAAATGTTTTTTATTGGAGACCCTTGCCATAAAATACCAATAACATATAAAAAAATATTGGGTCCAGAATAAAAAGAAAAAATTCAGTTTCATGTATGACGTAAACTCATGATTGTAAAACAATGCAATCATTGTAGAAACGGTATTTTCTACAGTTTTCGGCTGAAAACTGAAAATATTTCGGTTAATATTCAAGATAGAGAATAAATGTATATAACAATAATTATAGTAAATGTAATTTGCAAAAAGATTGATTCTATACAATATTTCGATCCGACGTATAGTAACGGAGATATTTCTAATTTTCGAAAATCCCCCCCTCTAAACCCCCCCCCTCCCACTGGTCCGATTTCTGCCGTTAACTTGATCTTCCTTTTTACCTAAAACGATTAAATACCGAGTTTGGTGACGATTAAATAAAAATTGCGACCTCTAGAGTGTTAACAGACAAATATATATATATATATATATATATATATATATATATATATATATATATAATTTTGAACGGACCTCATTTTCGTCATCTCCTGGGTAGGATCGATGGACATTTGAAGAAATTTTTCGAAAATCGCGTCATGAGTACGACCTCAATAATGCAGCCACATGAAGGAAACCATAATTGTCATCTTTAAACTCATTTTCGGTACTTCATTTGAAAGATGCGAGGCGCTACTATGTGAGTAAATACGACATTTTTTGTGGACTTTAAATGTTAGTTAAAGTGAGTGACGATTGATTATTACAAGTGAACATCCCGTGTAATACTAGTTGCGTCAGTAAAATGTTTGCTCGAGTAAAGTACAATTGTAGCTGAATAACCACGTCAAATATTTGGCAAATGTTAGCTCGCCATTTGCCATTCTCGCTGCACCGCTGGTGGGGGCTGGCTGTGAATAGAGCAAGAATAACAACAAACAGGAAATGAAATGAAATATAAAGCTACAGTGGACACAGGTGCCTCTGGGATCCTTTATATATAGGGGGTGGGTGCGTTGGCAAACCTGCAATTATGTACCTTCCCAGCCTTCTGGGATTTGCGGCTGTGCTAGTCGGAGCTGTCTCTGCCAACTACGGTAATTTATTATTTATTTTACTGACGGGGAGATATAGAAATGGTGCCCAGGATACAGACGTCAAGATTGGATTAGCCTATATGCAAATAATACTTCTATAAGCAGATTTCCATACAAGGGAAATCAGCTATTGAGGTCGTACTCATGACCGGATTTTCAAAATTTGTCTTCAAATGTCCATCGATCCTACCCAGGAGATGACGAAAATGAGGTCCATTCAAAACTGTATATATTTGTCTGTTACCGCTCTAGCGGTCGCAATTATTGTTTAATCGTTACCAAACTCGATATATAAGTGTTTTATGTAAAAAGAAAGGTCAAGTTCGTTAACAGCTAAAATCTGACTTGGGAGGGGGTAGAGGAAAGGAATTTTGAAAATTCTTATTATCTCCGATATTGTGCGTCGGACCGAAAAATTGTATAGGACCAATTACATAGCAAATCAAATGTACTATAAATATTGTTCGATACATATTTCCGTATAATGAGTAGGTATTAACCGAGATATTTGGATTTTATAGTTTTACGCTTTCAGTAAACCCCCATTCCTACTAGTCTCTTATTAATTAGCCGTTATACCACGAACCACTTCATAACAAGGTTAAATACCAAATATTGTTTTCAACAAAGCTTTATTATACTAGATACAAACAAATACGTTCTGTTGACCCCCCCCCCTTTCTTTTGTTCTTGGATTACTAAAAACTGAGTGATTGAGATACAAATTATTCTGATTCATATCAAATTACTCAACTAGCTATAGTAAGTAGTTCTCAATAAAATTAATGTGTTATAGTCAGAGATATTTCATTAATTGTTCATCTTTCCGGTTTCGAATAATTATATCTATTCAGCGCTGCGAAGTTGGCTGCCGCATTTATTTACAATTCAGACTCTTTGCTTTGTAGACATTATTAACTTGTAAATTGACTGAATGATTTCTTATTACGGTTCGTATTTATTTCCTTAACCTTCACGGCGATGTTACCAGTATGTAGATTTATCTGTAGCCCCTGCGTGACGGACTTTTTTCCGTCACCGAACAGAAACTCCCAGTAACATGTAAAATAAAACTTATGTCACACCAACTAAAGGGACTTCCCACGCGTAGTGACTATTGAATATCGAGTATGCTAAAGAATCGATTCAAGATACATCAGATACATATAGAACATTACATTTGAAATAAGAATGATTCTAGACAATTTTTCGATCCGACGTATAATAACGGAGATATTAAGGATTTTCGGAATTCCCCCAACTAAACCCCACCCTACTGGTCCGATTTTAGCGATCAACGAACTTGATCTTTAGTTTTGCACAAAACATATAAATATCGAGTTTGCTAACGCTCAAACAAAAATTGCGACCACTAATTGCTAGAGCGTTAACAGACAAATATATACATAATTTTGACGGACCAAATTTACTCTTATTGCATATTAAATTTACTATAAATAGTGTTATGTACATGTATTCGGTATCTTGAATATTAACCGAGATATTTGTATTTTTCTGTTTTCAGCTTCTGAGATGAGATCGGCTAACTTCGGGTCTAGCCGTGTGTTTCCGTCAAGAGCTAGTTCGGGCCGTTCCGATAACTGTTCGGCTCTCTATTCTGAAATTTCTCTTTATTGTAAAACTTCACGTGGGAAATCTGCTTAGTTTACGCAGCCCCTGCGTGACGGACTTTTTTTTATTTTTTAGCCTTACTTTTTAGCTCCTCAGCTCAATTACTCTAAGCCAAATCACTACTTTCAGTTTTCATCACAAATTCTCTAAGGGAAATGCACAGACGAATTTCCAGTTACTTAAATTCTCAGGAGGCCGAACTATTTATTTATCGCTATCAAATTTGGTCGTGAGCTACAAAGATAATGCTCGTTATAAGTTAAAATCGGGTCAGCATCAAAGGAGTTTTTAAAAAATTCCGTCACGCAGGGGCTGCGTAACAATATTTATAGTAAATTTTACGATTGATTCTATATAATTTTTCGATCCGACTCCGAGTTTGGTAACGATCAAACAAATAGAGCGTTAACAGACAAATATATATATAATTTTGAACGGACCTCATTTTCGTCATCTCCTGGGTAGGATCGATGGACATTTGATGAAGTTTTTGGAAAATCACGTTATGAGTGCGACCTCAATAGCTGATTTCCCCTAAGGGAAATTTGCTAAAATAGTGAATATAATCAATTTATTTTTTCGCTTACTCAACTAGCTGCTGAGTAAATATTAGATATTTATTAAGTTCCACTTTATGGTATTTATTATGTTCACTATGGAAAATCGAGGAGAGTTATCTACAGGCCACAACTCTTTTCTAGCTAGAGTGCAACTAAGAATTTATGTAGCGAGTTCGCCACTATTTAGATTCCCATTACCTACGCGAGAATCGAACCCATGTCTCTAGGTTTGCCAAGTGCCTTAAGACCAACAGCTTAACACATATGGACAACCTGAGACTCAAATTTATTATTCGATATTCTACCATTAGGAGCTATGGAATTTTTTAAAATTTGGCCTTCATGAAAAATCATTAGGCTTTTATAATACTAAATATGTCATATTTAGCTTAAATATTGTTTACTTAGCGTTCATACTAAACGATAAATATGGATTGGAAAGAGTGATAAATACTTTTTTTCTGTAATCGTTGAATAATGGTAACATTACTAAACTGAAATGAGTGAAGAAAGTGAAATATTTTGCATTAGAGTGAAGAAAGTAATCACTTTCTTCACAAGTGAAGAAAGTGAATTGCCTTCTTAATTAGTAATAAGTATAAATTAAAAAAATAATTTGAAGTTGGAAATTAAATGCTTTTAAATGTTTCTTAACATTGTAAGAATTTATTTTAACAAAATAAATTGAAATGTGAATGAATTATTGGTGGAAATAATCAATATATTTTAAAATTTAAATATAATAATAATTACCTTCCTTGTTTAAAACTGCACTACTTCACAATCATCACTAGTTGTTTTATAACTATGCTTATAACCTTTCACAACCATGCTTATAACCTACCAACAACATACCATAATCTTCAAAACATCCTAAATTTGTTCATATTCTGGTTAGATCTGATCATGTATTACACGATTACAGAAACAATTTAATATTACACTCGTGACGAAAGTAGAATTTACAACTATCGTGAAATTACCAGACTCGCTTCGCTCGTGTGGGTAAACGTTTCACTCGAGTTGTAAAATGATCTACTTTCGTCACTTTTATAATAGATAAGTAGCATCATTCTCGTAAATCTGCTGGTCAGACTTTGGCAGAATGATTTTTACTCCGAAACTTGCTTGATACACTCGGGCTCAGGAGTCAAAAGGGTTTCATCCACTTTTTAAGGCTTTATTGACAATGTTTTTAAGTTTGTATTTTTCTGGTATATACAAATTTTGCTCCTGCTATAATCTCTAATAGCTACAAAGTGCTATATAATTTGCATATTACGGGCTAATGAAGAATCTAGTTTGTTGCATGGTTAAAGAAAACAAAGGAAAAAAATATGTTTCGATCATCCGATTTAGAAATAAAATTGGAGAGGCCGGTGACGGGATTTGCATATACAGATTGAGTTTCTGATTGAAATAAAGACTAGATATTTTCAAAAATTTAGCAATTATTGTACTATTTTAAAATTAATTACGTTGTAATTTCTAGGAAACATCCGTAGGCCTGGTGGATTTAGCGGCAGCTGGAGCAGCAATAATTTAGGAGGCAGTGAAGGAGGACAACTCCGAGGACCTGGACCGATTGGAAATATCATTTCAAGATGGAGATTTATCAGCGGACGTAGGCCAATTCGCACATGGATCTTCGGCAATCGTGGATTTAGTGGGATTGGGAGTGGCGGAAGATTCAGTACTTTTGGCGGAGATGGAGGACGAGTTAACTATTTAATTGGAGGGAATAGGGATAACGGTGTTTGGGAAGGAGATGATGAGCAGGAAGGAGGAGGCAAACTCAGTTGGAGCAGTACTTCAGGTGGTCAGGAGGGAAAGGGGCCGTTCTCTAACAGAGACGATGAAGGATACGAAAGCGGTGGGAATTATGAACATGAAAGAGGGAATAAATATGAGTGGGATGAAGATGAAGGGGATCGGACAAGCAATAATTTTGAAGATCAAGAAAACCGCGATGGTCCCGAAAACCAAGAAGATAACGGCAACGACCATGACGGAACAGACGGCGATGAAGATCAATCCGGTTTGCCCGCTGGTAGGGGAGGTGGCAGAAGTGCTAGTAGAACAACAGGGCGCCAATGGAATATAAACTTCAGAGGAAATGACTTCGAAGGAAATGGATATTGTCCTACATGTGACGGCGAACAAGAAGAATTCTGTGCCACATGTGGCGAACAACAGAAACAAAATGACTCAATGGAAAAAGTCAATCGAAATACTGGCAGAGGAAATGGAAGAAGCGGCTTCCAAAATACTGGTAGTGACAATGAAGACAATGATAGTGGACCAAGTGAAAGGACTAGAATAAGGCAAAATAACGTTGGACGGTTAAATATTGACGGCATTGTTGGTGGATTTTTAAACCGCATCAGGCCAGGTGATATTGGGGATATCAGAGGCAGAGAAAACCAATTGGTAGACCGAATAAGGAACGGAGCTAATAACCTAGGAAGATTTTTTGAACACATCAGGAATGACGATAATAAAGAGCCACTCATTGACAGAATAAGGAACGGTGGCAATAACATGAGAAGAGTATTCGAACACATCAGGAATGGGTCTCAACGAAGCGGGAATCAACCTAGTTCTGATGATTCTGTGGACCAGTACGAGGAAAAGTACGGACAGAATGAAGATAATAAAGAGCCACCTTTTAACAGATTAAAGAACGGAGCATCCAATGTGGGAAGGCTATTCGAACGAATCAGGAATGGTCCTCAACGAAGCGGAAGTCAACCCAGAGATGATAATTCTGTGGACCAGTACGAGGAAGAGTACGGACAAGATGAAGATAATAAAGAACCACTTCTTAACAGATTAAAGAACGGTGCATCCAATGTGGGACGGCTATTCGAACGCATCAGGAATGGTGCTCAACGAAGCGGGAGTCAACCCAGAGATGATGATTCTGTGGACCAGTACGAGGAAGAGTACGGACAAGATGAAGATAATAAAGAACCACTTCTTAACAGATTAAAGAACGGTGCATCCAATGTGGGAAGGCTATTCGAACGCATCAGGAATGGTGCTCAACGAAGCGGGAGTCAACCCAGTGTTAATGATTCGGTTGATCAGTACGTTGAAGAGTACGGGCAGGATGAAGATAATAATGAGCCACTTCTTAACAGATTAAAGAACGGTGCATCCAATGTGGGAAGGCTATTCGAAAGCATCAGGAATGGTGCTCAACGAAGCGGGAGTCAACCCAGAGATGATGATTCTGTGGACCAGTACGAGGAAGAGTACGGACAAGATGAAGATAATAAAGAACCACTTCTTAACAGATTAAAGAACGGAGCATCCAATGTGGGAAGGCTATTCGAACGCTTCAGGAATGGACCGGATGAAAATAATAAAGAGCCACTTCTAAACACATTAAAGAACGGTGCATCCAATGTGGGAAGGCTATTCGAACGCATCAGGAATGGATCTAAACGAAGCGGAAGTCAACCCCGAGAAGAAGAAACTGTGGACCAGCACTTGGAAGAATACGGACAAGATGAAGATAATGAAGAGCCACTCCTTGACAGATTAAAGAGCGGTGCATCCAATGTTGGAAAGCTATTCGAACGCATCAGGAATGAACAGGACAACGATAATAAAGAGCCACTTCTAAACACAATAAAGAACGGTGCATCCACTGTGGGAAGGCTATTCGAACGCATCAGGAATGGAGCGGGTAAAGAAAATAGAGAGCCACTCGTTGACAGAATAAGGAACGGTGCATCCAATGTGGGAAGGATATTCGAACGCATAAGGAATGGATCTCAACGAAGCGGAAGTCAACCCAGTGATGACGATTCTGTAGACCACCACGTGGAAGAGCAAGGACATGATGAAGATAATAAAGAACCACTTCTGAACACAATAAAGAACGGTGCATCCAATGTGGGAAGGCTATTCGAACGCATCAGGAATGGACAGAATAACGATAATAAAGAACCACTAATAAACACAATAAAGAACGGTGCATCCAATGTGGGAAGGCTATTCGAACGCATCAGGAATGGTTCTCAACGAAGCGGAAGTCAACCAAGTGATGACGATTCTGTGGACCAGCACGTGGAAGAATACGGACAAGATGAAGATAATAAAGAACCACTTCTTAACACAATAAAGAACGGTGCATCCAATGTGGGAAAGCTATTCGAACGCATCAGGAATGGATCTCAACGAAGCGGAAGTCATCCCAGTGATGACGATTCTGTGGACCAGCACGTGGAAGAATACGGACAGGATAACGATAATAAAGAGCCACTTCTAAACACATTAAAGAACGGTGCATCCAATGTGGGAAGGCTATTCGAACGCATCAGGAATGGATCTCAACGAAGCGGAAGTCAACCCAGTGATGACGATTCTGTAGACCACCACGTGGAAGAGCATGGACAAGATGAAGATAATAAAGAACCACTTCTTAACACAATAAAGAACGGTGCATCCAATGTGGGAAGGCTATTCGAACGTATCAGGAATGGACAGAATAACGATAATAAAGAACCACTTCTAAACACAATAAAGAACGGTGCATCCAATGTGGGAAGGCTATTCGAACGCATCAGGAATGGATCTCAACGAAGCGGAAGTCAACCAAGTGATGACGATTCTGTGGACCAGCACGTGGAAGAATACGGACAAGATGAAAATAATAAAGAACCACTTCTTAACACAATAAAGAACGGTGCATCCAATGTGGGAAGGCTATTCGAACGCATCAGGAATGGATCTCAACGAAGCGGGAGTCAACCCAGAGATGATGATTCTGTGGACCAGTACGAGGAAGAGTACGGACAAGATGAAGATAATAAAGAACCACTTCTTAACAGATTAAAGAACGGAGCATCCAATGTGGGAAGGCTATTCGAACGCTTCAGGAATGGACAGGATGAAAATAATAAAGAGCCACTCGGTGACAGAATAAGGAACGGTGCATCCAATGTGGGAAGGCTATTCGAACGCTTCAGGAATGGACAGGATGAAAATAATAAAGAGCCACTTCTAAACACATTAAAGAACGGTGCATCCAATGTGGGAAGGCTATTCGAACGCATCAGGAATGGATCTCAACGAACCGGAAGTCAACCCAGTGATGATGAATCTGTGGACCAGCACTTGGAAGAATACGGACAAGATGAAGATAATGAAGAGCCACTCCTTGACAGATTAAAGAGCGGTGCATCCAATGTTGGAAAGCTATTCGAACGCATCAGGAATGAACAGGACAACGATAATAAAGAGCCACTTCTAAACACAATAAAGAACGGTGCATCCACTGTGGGAAGGCTATTCGAACGCATCAGGAATGGAGCGGGTAAAGAAAATAGAGAGCCACTCGTTGACAGAATAAGGAACGGTGCATCCAATGTGGGAAGGATATTCGAACGCATAAGGAATGGATCTCAACGAAGCGGAAGTCAACCCAGTGATGACGATTCTGTAGACCACCACGTGGAAGAGCAAGGACATGATGAAGATAATAAAGAACCACTTCTGAACACAATAAAGAACGGTGCATCCAATGTGGGAAGGCTATTCGAACGCATCAGGAATGGACAGAATAACGATAATAAAGAACCACTAATAAACACAATAAAGAATGGTGCATCCAATGTGGGAAGGCTATTCGAACGCATCAGGAATGGTTCTCAACGAAGCGGAAGTCAACCAAGTGATGACGATTCTGTGGACCAGCACGTGGAAGAATACGGACAAGATGAAGATAATAAAGAACCACTTCTTAACACAATAAAGAACGGTGCATCCAATGTGGGAAGGCTATTCGAACGCATCAGGAATGGTTCTCAACGAAGCGGAAGTCAACCCAGTGATGACGATTCTGTGGACCAGCACCTGGAAGAATACGGACAAGATGAAGATAATAAAGAGCCACTTCTAAACACATTAAAGAGCGGTGCATCCAATGTGGGAAGGCTATTCGAACGCATCAGGAATGGTTCTCAACGAAGCGGAAGTCAACCAAGTGATGACGATTCTGTGGACCACCACGTTGAAGAGCAAGGACATGATGAAGATAATAAAGAACCACTTCTTAACACAATAAAGAACGGTGCATCCAATGTGGGAAGGCTATTCGAACGCATCAGGAATGGACAGAATAATGATAATAAAGAACCACTTCTAAACACATTAAAGAACGGTGCATCCAATGTGGGAAGGCTATTCGAACGCATCAGGAATGGTTCTCAACGAAGCGGAAGTCAACCAAGTGATGACGATTCTGTGGACCAGCACGTGGAAGAATACGGACAAGATGAAGATAATAAAGAACCACTTCTTAACACAATAAAGAACGGTGCATCCAATGTGGGAAGGCTATTCGAACGCATCAGGAATGGATCTCAACGAAGCGGAAGTCAACCCAGTGATGACGATTCTGTAGACCACTACGTGGAAGAGCATGGACAAGATGAAGATAATAAAGAACCACTTCTTAACACAATAAAGAACGGTGCATCAAATGTGGGAAGGCTATTCGAACGCATCAGGAATGGACCGGGTAAAGAAAATAAAGAGCCACTCGTTGACAGAATAAGGAACGGTGCATCCAATGTGGGAAGGCTATTCGAACGCATCAGGAATGGTTCTCAACGAAGCGGAAGTCAACCAAGTGATGACGATTCTGTGGACCAGCACGTGGAAGAATACGGACAAGATGAAGATAATAAAGAACCACTTCTTAACACAATAAAGAACGGTGCATCCAATGTGGGAAGGCTATTCGAACGCATCAGGAATGGTTCTCAACGAAGCGGAAGTCAACCAAGTGATGACGATTCTGTGGACCACCACGTTGAAGAGCAAGGACATGATGAAGATAATAAAGAACCACTTCTTAACACAATAAAGAACGGTGCATCAAATGTGGGAAGGCTATTCGAACGCATCAGGAATGGACCGGGTAAAGAAAATAAAGAGCCACTCGTTGACAGAATAAGGAACGGTGCATCCAATGTGGGAAGGCTATTCGAACGCTTCAGGAATGGTGCTCAACGAAGCGGAAGTCAACCCAGTGATGACGATTCTGTGGACCAGCACATGGAAGAGCATGGACACGATGATGATAATAAAGAACCACTCCTTGACAGATTAAAGAGCGGTGCATCCAATGTGGGAAGGCTATTCGAACGCATCGGGAATGGTTCTCAACGAAGCGGAAGTCAACCCAGTAATGACGATTCTGTGGACCACCACGAGGAAGAGCATGGACAAGATGAAGGTAATAAAGAACCACTTTTTAACACAATAAAGAACGGTGCATCCAATGTGGGAAGGCTATTCGAACGCATCAGGAATGGACCGGGTAAAGAAAATAAAGAGCCACTCGTTGACAGAATAAGGAACGGTGCAACCAATGTGGGAAGGCTATTCGAACGCATCAGGAATGGTGCTCAACGAAGCGGGAGTCAACCCAGTTATGACGGTTCTTTGGACCAGCACGTGGAAGAATACGGACAAGATGAAGATAATAAAGAACCACTTCTTAACACAATAAAGAATGGTGCATCCAATGTGGGAAGGCTATTCGAACGCATCAGGAATGGACAGAATAACGATAATAAAGAACCACTTCTAAACACAATAAAGAACGGTGCATCCAATGTGGGAAGGCTATTCGAACGCATCAGGAATGGATCTCAACGAAGCGGAAGTCATCCCAGTGATGACGATTCTGTGGACCAGCACGTGGAAGAATACGGACTGGATAAGGATAATAAAGAGCCACTTCTAAACACATTAAAGAACGGTGCATCCAATGTGGGAAGGCTATTCGAACGCATCAGGAATGGATCTCAACGAAGCGGAAGTCATCCCAGTGATGACGATTCTGTGGACCAGCACGTGGAAGAATACGGACAAGATGAAGATAATAAAGAACCACTTCTTAACACAATAAAGAACGGTGCATCCAATGTGGGAAGGCTATTCGAACGCATCAGGAATGGACAGAATAACGATAATAAAGAACCACTAATAAACACAATAAAGAACGGTGCATCCAATGTGGGAAGGCTATTCGAACGCATCAGGAATGGTGCTCAACGAAGCGGGAGTCAACCCAGTGATGACGGTTCTGTGGACCAGCACGAGGAAGAGTACGGACATGATGAAGATAATAAAGAGCCACTTCTTAACGCATTAAAGAGCGGTGCATCCAATGTGGGAAGGCTATTCGAACGCATCAGGAATGGACAGGATAACGATAATAAAGAGCCACTTCTAAACACATTAAAGAATGGTGCATCCAATGTGGGAAGGCTATTCGAACGCATCAGGAATGGACCGGGTAAAGAAAATAAAGAGCCACTCGTTGACAGAATAAGGAACGGTGCAACCAATGTGGGAAGGCTATTCGAACGCATCAGGAATGGTGCTCAACGAAGCGGGAGTCAACCCAGTTATGACGGTTCTTTGGACCAGCACGTGGAAGAATACGGACAAGATGAAGATAATAAAGACCCACTTCTTAACACAATAAAGAATGGTGCATCCAATGTGGGAAGGCTATTCGAACGCATCAGGAATGGACAGAATAAAGATAATAAAGAACCACTTCTAAACACAATAAAGAACGGTGCATCCAATGTGGGAAGGCTATTCGAACGCATCAGGAATGGATCTCAACGAAGCGGAAGTCATCCCAGTGATGACGATTCTGTGGACCAGCACGTGGAAGAGCATGGACACGATGATGATAATAAAGAGCCACTTCTTAACACAATAAAGAACGGTGCATCCAATGTGGGAAGGCTATTCGAACGCATCAGGAATGGTTCTCAACGAAGCGGAAGTCAACCCAGTGATGACGATTCTGTGGACCAGCACCTGGAAGAATACGGACAAGATGAAGATAATAAAGAGCCACTTCTAAACACAATAAAGAACGGTGCATCCAATGTGGGAAGGCTATTCGAACGCATCAGGAATGGACAGAATAACGATAATAAAGAACCACTAATAAACACAATAAAGAACGGTGCATCCAATGTGGGAAGGCTATTCGAACGCATCAGGAATGGTGCTCAACGAAGCGGGAGTCAACCCAGTGATGACGGTTCTGTGGACCAGCACGAGGAAGAGGACGGACAAGATGAAGATAATAAAGAGCCACTTCTAAACACATTAAAGAGCGGTGCATCCAATGTGGGAAGGCTATTCGAACGCATCAGGAATGGACAGGATAACGATAATAAAGAGCCACTTCTAAACACATTAAAGAACGGTGCATCCAATGTGGGAAGGCTATTCGAACGCATCAGGAATGGACCGGGTAAAGAAAATAAAGAGCCACTCGTTGACAGAATAAGGAACGGTGCATCCAATGTGGGAAGGCTATTCGAACGCATCAGGAATGGTGCTCAACGAAGCGGAAGTCAACCCAGTGATGACGATTCTGTGGACCACCACGTGGAAGAGCATGGACAAGATGAAGATAGTAAAGAGCCACTCCTTGACAGATTAAAGAACGGTGCATCCAATGTGGGAAGGCTATTCGAACGCATCGGGAATGGTGCTCAACGAAGCGGAAGTCAACCCAGTAATGGCGATTCTGTGGACCACCACGAGGAAGAGCATGGACAAGATGAAGGTAATAAAGAACCACTTTTTAACACAATAAAGAACGGTGCATCCAATGTGGGAAGGCTATTCGAACGCATCAGGAATGGACCGGGTAAAGAAAATAAAGAGCCACTCGTTGACAGAATAAGGAACGGTGCAACCAATGTGGGAAGGCTATTCGAACGCATCAGGAATGGTTCTCAACGAAGCGGAAGTCAACCAAGTGATGACGATTCTGTGGACCAGCACGTGGAAGAATACGGACAAGATGAAGATATTAAAGCACCACTTTTTATCACAATAAAGAACGGTGCATCCAATGTGGGAAGGCTATTCGAACGCATCAGGAATGGATCTCAAAGAAGCCGAAGTCATCCCAGTGATGAAGATTCTGTGGACCAGCACGTGGATGAATACGGACACTATAACGATAATAAAGAGCCACTTCTAAACACATTAAAGAACGGTGCATCCAATGTGGGAAGGCTATTCGAACGCATCAGGAATGGATCTCAACGAAGCGGAAGTCAACCCAGTGATGACGATTCTGTGGACCAGCACGTGGAAGAGCATGGACAAGATGAAGATAATAAAGAACCACTCCTTGACAGATTAAAGAGCGGTGCATCCAATGTGGGAAGGCTATTCGAACGCATCAGGAATGGTGCTCAACGAAGCGGGAGTCAACCCAGTGATGATGAGTCTGTGGACCAGCACGTGGAAGAATACGGACAAGATGAAGATAACAAAGAACCACTCCTTGACAGATTAAAGAGCGGTTCATCCAATGTGGGAAGGCTATTCGAAAGCGTCAGGAATGGACAGGATAAAGATAATAAAGAGCCGCTTCTTAACACAATAAAGAACGGTGTATCCACTGTGGGAAGGCTATTCGAAAGCATCAGGAATGGTGCTCAACGAAGCGGGAGTCAACCCAGTGGTGATGATTCTGTGGACCAGCACGAGGAAGAGTACAGACAAGATGAAGATAATAAAGAGCCACTTCTTAACACTATAAAGAACGGTGCATCCAATGTGGGAAGGCTATTCGAACGCATCAGGAATGGACAGGATAAAGATAATAAAGAGCCACTTCTTAACACAATAAAGAACGGTGCATCCACTGTGGGAAGGCTATTCGAACGCATCAGGAATGGTGCTCAACGAAGCGGAAGTCAACCCAGTGATGACGATTCTTTGGACCAGCGCGTGGAAGAATACGGACAAGATGAAGATAATAAAGAGCCTCTTCTTAACACTATAAAGAACGGTGCATCCAATGTGGGAAGGCTATTCGAACGCATCAGGAATGGTGCTCAACGAAGCGGGAGTCAACGCAGTGATGACGATTCTGTAAATCAGCACATGGACGAGCATGGGCAGGATGAAGATAATAAAGAGCCTTTTCTTAACACTATAAAGAACGGTGCATCGAATGTGGGGAGGCTATTCGAACGCATCAGGAATGGTGTTCAACGAAGCGGGAGTCAACCCAGTGATGACGATTCTGTAGACCATGAAGTGGATGAGCATGGACAAGAAGATAATAAAGAACCACTTCTTAGCACACTAAAGAACGGTGCATCCAATGTGGGAAGGCTATTCGAACGTATCAGGAATGGTGCTCAGCGAAGTGGAAGTCACCAACCCAGTGATGATGATTCTGTGGACCAGCATGTGGAAGAGGGACAGGATGGACATGAAGAAGATAATGAAATTCCACTCCTTGACAGAATAAAAACCAGTGCGACCAATGTCGGTAAGCTATTCGAACGAGTAAGGAATGGTGCTCAGAGAAGTGGTATTCAAAGTAGTCAGCCTAATGGGAATGATAGAAACGTGGATGATAATCATACTTATGGTGATGAGGATGAAGGTGACAAATTAATTAGTGAACATTATCAAAATGAAGGGCATGATGAACTAGACAACAATGGGCCTGATCAAAGCAAGGGACTAGTGTTTAAGTCGCTTGGAAATAGAATTGGAGGTAGTCAATGGAATAACAGTTTCAACTTTGATAAACTTGGAAGACTATTAACTCTTGTGAAAAATGGTTCTCAGGGGAGTGGTAGCATTCCTGAACCTGAAAATGAAAATCATGATGAAAATCGTGAAAGCGGATATAAGACTGGTGATTTCACGACTGGTGGCCGATGGATTTTCAAACCCATCAGTGGGGGACTAGGAAATGGGCTATTTGGAAGATTATTAACTCAAGTTAAAAATGGAGCACAGAGGAGTGGTAGTAACTCTGAACCGCAAAATGAAAACCATGATGAAAATAGTGGTAATGGAGATCAAAATAACAATGCCATCAATGGTATTGGTAATTTGATAAATAAATATAAGAATAGTAATTTCAATATTGGTGGACAATCGAATAGCAAACTCAACAATGGTAGGCAAGGAAATGACCTATTGGGAACATTATTGACTCAAGTCAGAAACGGTGTCCAGAGTATTGGTAACCAAAACCAACGTGGAAGTATCTTTCAACAAGGTGCAAAAAGGAGTAAACACGTCTGTCTTCATTGTTAAACAAGTTCATGGTTAAAACTACTAGCTGAAATAAAGATAGAGTGTATTCTTAGCACATATTTGTTATTTTATTTAATTCCCAAATAAAGATGCTATTAAACAAAAATTGCAGATTCTTTACGAGTAATCTGCTACCTATGTGATATTATGATTAAATAATCATTTTACTGTGTACTTCATTCCTATTTAGTACTTAAGCCAAAATAAACAATGTTTATTTAAAAAAACAGGTTTGATTTTAACACCTAAATTATCATGTACTCTCCTATAAAACCTCTACTTCTAATTCTGCCAATTAACAGAAGTCGTTCACCTTAATCTAGTATTCCAATGGCTAATGTCTATGATTTCATATGTTGTTTAATTATATTCAGACACACACACACAACCCCCTAAAAAAAGTGTATGTCAATGGATATTTCGGAAAAATACAAGCTGTAAAAACAAAATTTATCTTAATGATGTAGACTAATTTGGATATAAATAGTCAGTACTTAATTTATTTTGCGACAAACACGCTAACCAGCCTTCATTGATATAATGTTCTATTTTATTTGTTAGCTTACCTTTTAATGTACACCTAAAGTACCTCAGAGACATGAGGCGGAAGGAAAACTATTCTACAAATCACTACAATATTATTGTATAGTTGTATTACAATAATTCTGTAATCAATGCAATATTGTATTTCGATTATTGTGATATGAGATGCTTAGAGATAATCACATATGTAAGAGTGGGGCTTTATCTGAAAACTGTAAATGACTCTGCCAATATTTGAGTTCCAGTAAGACGAATAGAACAAGAACTGTTGTAAGCAACCTGATTAACAAGATTCATAATATAAGTAAAATTTTCTGATGTCAGGAGTTAAGCGAGTTTGATTTTTCACCCCACTCTAAACCCACTGCATCTAATCCAAATTGAAAATGAACTTGATCTTTTGTTTTCAAATAAAATGTTGAAATTGGTAACAATCAAATAAAAATTGTGGCTGTTGGATTATCCACAGTCATATCCAAATGGTCAAAGAGTATATCAAAAAAATGAGTCAAAAATTATGTCATGAGTAGAAACTCAATTGCGCATTTCCCCTTAGAAAGAAAATGTTCTCTTCTAAAAGAATTAGGGTATTTTTAAAAGGATCCCAACCTCTTTCTGTCAGGATGGATGGAAGGATGAAACACTACAAATTAAATTGAATTGGAATACACTTTAATTTTACACAAAATTATAATACACCAATCTGCGATAAATCTTTTAAATAAGTAAATACAATCAAACATTATATTTTATATTCTGTTTTTATTTTCCAACATTGAGAGCTAAATACCCTCCTGATATAAATTGTATCTAAAATATTCAATATCTCTTACTGCAAAGATATGTTTCCTATTGAAAGAAATAATAAAATGAACTACACCTAAGTCAATGTTTTAAAAATATAAATACATTGGCAGGAACAATATACAAAAGATTTGTCAGTTCAGAATAAGTGTTATTCAGTACAAGATCTTTCAAGAGACTCAAATCTCTTCAGATACTGTCTGAGACAGTCAAGAGATCTTGTGAATAAAAAGTATTTTGGGCCGATACCTGTTCTGTACATGTCCCTGTGAACATTTACCCACAACTGGTACACCAGTTTGGTATAAAAACATTGAGTAAAACAGTCTTTATGTATCGAATAAACATATACACCTAATAATATTTCTACATATTGCACAGATATGAAATAATATCTATAAAATTGTTTTATGACTAGATTGACATATTAACAAAAATGCATCTACAATTGCATTCATGAGGTTGGTGAAGAACAACCGATTCTCTTCGACGCTTAAAACTATTAAAAATCACAACAAATGAAATAAAATAAATCATATAAACAGCCGATTAGCCTAAGTTGCAAAAAGTGGACGTTAATAAATAATAATAATAAAAAACAATTGAAGCTAATCATTAATATACTTGCAAAATTATTTCATTTACCGGATGATTCATATTGCATATCAGAGACTAAGTGCTAACAAAGGTTGTTGGCGAATATAAAAGTTCAATTTTCAGATGGACACACAAATTATTCTGATAATTGATGTCTTCTGGTATTTACAGTTTTATGTATGTTATTTTCAACCAATGTTTCGCTAGTCATGTTCCTAGCTTCTTCCCAAATGATCATTCAAGTTTGTAGAAAATTTCATATGGTCAAATTCCAGGAGGTATTGATAATCACGATATGGGCTGTGGAAGTTTGAAAGAACACCTGAATTTTTATCAACAACCACTTCATGCTTAAAGGTAAGAAGACACGTAGATTAAGCAACAAAATGCAATGTTGGTTTCTATTCCCCAGCATCCAACAGAGTGTTGGTTTAATTAAATAAGTGAGAGAGGCAAAGAAAAGCAGTTAACAAGGAATAATAAAATATATAAAAGGTTGACATAAGAGCGAACCCGGATACTAATCCTTGTAATCCTTACATCTTTAGGAATAACACATGTTATTGTTGATAGTCCCTCAAAATATCAAAGCACTCATTTAGCCGCTTTCCAATGATCTAGAGAATAATTAGAATTAAAGAACCAATAATTTCCCTAGCAGCAAATAAATAAAAGAAGTGTGTTTCTCTCTCTGCCAGCATGTATTTGCACTCACATCAACCTATTGTGTATTTTATTATTCCTCATTAAATGGTTTTCTATGACTCTCTCACTTATTTAATTAAACCAACAAAGCAACACTTTTCAATTAATCCTATTTCACATATATTAAGAAACTGAAAAAAAATCCGACAATGATGTGACAAGAAATGGCATTAATATTTTTTTTAAAAAAAGGTAAATGTTCATTAAGGTACAACAGATATTTTAATATATTACCTGAAAGTAATAATATTTTATTAAATAAATATTTTTTTTGGTGATGACATTTTTCATGAAGGAATAAAAATTCTGTTAACTTTTCTATAACTTTTGTTATTTGGGGTTGTGCAAGTTTCCACAACTCTGGTATCACTTAACCCATCTAAGTGCAGAGCCTCTGAATGCTTTTTCTTTTTCTTATTTTTAATCTCTATGACTTTATATTATAACAGATAATCAGAGAAATTTCCCCACAGGTTTACTCACTGAGGAGAACTGATTTAATGAATAGTTCAATATTTAGAGGATTTGGATCCATCTTGGCAAGTTAAGAAACCCGATACTTTAGAGTATAAAGTGGATGCAGCTTTATGACAACAGATACTATACAGAAACTACATGTAAGTTGCAGTGTCACATGTGAAAATTAAACTTCATTAGTAACGCATACATTTCCCAATGTTCAAAGAAGCATAGTCTCAAATAAAACAGATTTTGAATCAAAATATAAAAGTAAAAAGAAGTACAAAAAACCAAAACACAAGTATATTAAAAAAAAACAAAAACAATATGCAGCTTTTGGAATCAAAACTCATCAAATATATTATTGAATAATTACTCATGTTAAGCTACAATAAGGACTATTTAAAGATTTAGAACTTCAAGTATTTCTTGGGGAAACTGATAAAGGCACCTATAAAAATGTCTTTTTGATTTTCACAAACAACTGGAATTAGCAGGCACTGATGATAATGACTTCCATATTTGTAGATAATTGTAAATTTGTAGCGAGATTTTAATAATCTTTGTTGCTGAGTTTTGATTACAAAAGCCTCACACATGAATAAAAAAAAAAACAATTTATTCAAATGGCAATTACATTATGTATATGCAAGAAAAATGATCTAATGTAGTCAATATCAAACATAATTCATCCAATTTATTTAGGCAAAAGCTCTAGCAATAATCACAATTATAGATAAAATAATATAAAAAAGAAATCTTAAAATATATTTTCTTTGGTAATCAAAAAATACTGTTTATTAAATACTAAAGAAGCATTACTTAAATACATAATTTCTTCAAACACTAATCACAAATAACACTTTTCAGGATCTCATAAATTCAAGTAGCTTTTTCTGTTATATCATTTGAATCTTGTGGTTATATCAATAAAATCACAGTTCACAAACTTTTATCGATAGGTTCCATTAAAATAAAGTGTCTCTTTTGAACATCTATAATGCGCCCTACATGTTTTGGGCTTCTTTAGCATCTCTTCAGAGTCTGAATGCCGAGTATTTGTTCAGCTGTCAACCTGAACTGATCCTGACCCTAAAGATGTGCCAAGTAATACGTGAAAATGTAGAAAACAAGAAAGATTATTAAAAAACAAATGTTTTTATTTCTTCTTTATTTTAATGGACTCCAGCAATGAAAATGTCTGAATGGGTTAATAATAATCAAGGTTATTACTTACTATCAACAATAAAATCACATATATAATACACCAAGGTAATTTATTAAACACTATACTCTTTTCTCATCTTATACCCGAGAGTTAAGAGTCATACAATAGAATTACAGATTATTTATTGTACTTTCTGCACACCGTCCGGTTGTATACTTGTAGTAATAAACAAAACCAAATTGACAAGAAATTTCTTTCCAGTTCACATACTTCTTGTAGAATACTACTTTAATTCCAAAATTTCAGCTCTTTTTTTTTTTTAACTTCAAAGAAACCAGGAAAAAACTATACAGCAATAGATAACTGTTAATATTAATTATGGTTAGCAGCAGGCTAATATTATTATTTATTTTTGTTGGTATTCTGTCAACAGATATTATTTACTACACTCCCTATATCCAACCAATCGAAAGTCGTAAATCTTAAATGTATCACTCCACAGAAGGTAATTAATTAAAATGTTCTTTCCCCATCAAGTAATTATTAATTAATTATTAGGCAAAGATAAAAAATGTGATACAAACATCATGTGTCAGCCAAAGTAAGCCTGATTTGCTCTTTCTATTTTATTAGCAAAAAATTAAATTATTTGAAATCAAATAAATGATAAGTACATTATCGAGGATATCATTGTATTTGTCATTAAAAACATTAATTTCTGAAGCGATTGAAATGTAATTCAAACTGGATCAATTGTGTTTTGGAATCATTTACAAAGGTATATTCCAAACAACACAAAATAGCTGCTGATTTGGAAGTTATTGGTAATTTTTATTACTCATACGATTTTTGTTTTGATTACCAAAATGAGGAATGATTTTACACATAATTTCTGACTTCTGAGATCATTATGTACAAGTCTTAATGGCAGAAAAAAAATATACAACTAAATTACGCATAAACGATCATTAAAGCTTCTACCTAACTAAACAACAACACAGGCGTTTAACAAATTAACAATCTTATAATAAATTAAAAATATTATCAATTTAATACACACAATAATTTGAAGAACTACTTAAAAAATAAACACGTATTTACAAGAACAGCTTTTTATTTCATGTTTTGTTCCTATAACACAAATGCGAGATAAAAAAATGCAATAGATAACAGAAAAAAAAATTGCAATAAAAAATTAGTTGAGGTAGCAGTAACCCATGGACTAGTTTTATTTATCTTTGAACAGATGATAGCTCTGTCCAATCATGTAGCCGTATTACTTAATCCTAAGTTAAATGAATGCCCAAAAGTCTTCTTGTAGTCTTAAATGTCGCTCTTTCATTTCACAATTAAAGTGAGAATAATATCGTGTAGTTTTATAAGAATTGCAGAGTGGTTCAACTAAACCAGGGATTTCTAGAATGAAATGGTGATAGTCTAGAGGGAAGGTCACTGCTCGTCTTAATCTACCCAAGTGGAAGATAAGTCACCATGCAGCATTGAGCAAGTGACCTGTATGCAAAGTTACATATGTCCATGGTCAATGAGATTTTTGAGATCATTATCACCCATAAGGTCAGGCTACTGTGGTATCAGCCCATGCTGAGAAAGATTGGACTGAGAATTTAAAATTGTCTGGAATAACTGAGAAAAGAGGTAGCTGTTTTTAAGCATCTAGACCATTTGCCATTTTAATTGAGCTAATTCTATGGTCAAACCTTTCCAGTTTTTTACACATTCATGAAGCAGTTTTCTTCCCATAATTCGCTCAGCACATAAGCTAACTATGTTGTTAATTGCCTAACAAGACTTCATAATGTATCTAATGAATTCTTCAGAAGAGCTTATTTGAGTTTCTTTGGGCGTTTTGAGTGCCATAGCATTTTCTATACATTCTCAAATATATTTACATATTGGAGATGTAAATACAATACCCCTATAGTGTTAAAGGATTGCTTCCCTAAAACTGAAAACAAATACCCCCTCCACCAAGGAAAAAAATTAAATTGAACCTGCCACAAATGAGAATAAAGAAATTGAAACCACACAAAACACAAACTTGAATTGAGCTGGTCTAATGAAAATTTAATAACTAGTATTTCTTCATCTTTCTTAATTGTAAAGATGAATAATATATATAAGCCAATCAGAAAACTTAAGAAATGATTTCATCTTCAAATAATTCTGACTTCATGAATTACATTATAAGTAGTAAAATATCAGAGGGGTTTGACACTTTTCATCCACTGTTAACAGTTTTGATAAGAGGAATTATCAATAAAAATTAAATTTATTTTATTTTAAGAGCTTTGCAAAGTAGGTAATATTGAAAAAAATTAAATAATTCATTTAAAAGTACAAAAAACTAAAATTTATGCTAATGCAAAAGTACATACGAACCCTACTCCGTAAAAAGAACTTTTTAGCCCTAAAAACTAAACGTTTCAAGAGCCTACATGAGCAGGGCCCTCATAGGGTTACTGGTGCATGTGTGCAAAAAAGGATTTTGGCGCCCTGTATCACCATAGGAATCGACAGTAACTGGATGACATACTAATTAAATTTCGCGTGTACTTATACCTAATCCTATTTAATTTCTCAACTTTTATTTTAAATTTTTTTTTTTTTGGGCCCTTGGTTTTGGCGCCCCTAAAGGATGTCGCCCGTGTGCATTGCACACTTTGCACATATGGTAGCGGGGGCCCTGTACATGAATGATAGAAGTTTTACAATCATGATTATAAATATGTTATAAACAAATACGCATAACTCCTAATACTGCAATGAAAAATGTTATCCCAATATAGAGCTTTATTTTGTATTGTGTTTTGTCCTTTCAAAAACACTGGCAACATATATTTCCACTTTCAAACGATGCTAAAATCCTGTCTTGTGTCAGCCAAGCATTGTGCATTTAGGCATCGCATGGAGTTTGCACGATAAAAATATAGTCAATGCTGCATCAACCTAGCCAATACCCCATTAATTCAACCTCCAATATCATAGTTAACATTATATTTCCCATGGGCAATGTGAAAATCTGCACCATTTTCCTCCAGCATTGGCAGACAGAGAACCTAATATTTACATATCCATCAATAGAGACCATGCACATGCCTCCTTTATCAGAGATATAATCCGGACTTTTTAAAAAAAGAAGTGCGGCACTGAGATGAACAAGTTCAGTGTAATTTCTTTGTTCTGTTAGGGTATCAGGAATATTTTTGTTGTTTGTTTAGGATGAGGGAGATGTCAAAACGAGGAAGATGGTATCAAAAATTTTAGTTGCTTAATTGTTTGTTGTAATTATTATTATTATTTTGTATTTTTACTAAGATATTTATTGAATCTTAGCTTTTTTTAATTTTCAAGGTGTTTTAATATTCCTAGATAATAAATGAATATTTCTTTTGACTGTTATGTTGCTTAAGAACTCTTTTCCAACTCTACTTTCAATATGGTTGTGTTGAAGAGTCTTCAGTTTTGTTCATCAGGGGAATTGATTTTAAAGAACTATGTGAGTCATTGGAACAAGTTCAATAAGATGAACGAATCCAAAAATGCACGAGTTCACTGATCTGTACTTAATATATTCATTGACTGTGTAAGGACCCTTTTAAATCATCCGTGGATGCAGTGATAACAATATCTCTGTCAAATTCAAGCTTAGCGCTAATACTTAAAAACAAATTACGATTACCAAAAACATATCAAATTCACCAACACTCAATTCTTTCACCAAAATGCTACCTTTCTACTTCTAGAGATATTTTATTCATAATTCAATTTTTAGAAATTGGTCAGTATTGAAAATATCTGTTACTAAAATAAAATTATTTGTTCACGCCTAATCAATAATTTGTTTACAAATTATGGTTCTTTATGTAGTTAGGCTACATAACCAATCCGGTTATATAACTAAGTACTAAACAAATTATTATGTAAGATGACAACACTCCAGTTTGTAATATCATTGCTAAAAATAATATTAATCTTTTCAAATTGATATTCTATAATAGCTCCTGCAAATGACTACAAAAATCAATGAATAACATTCACATTTCACTAATAACTAAAGTTTTATAGTGAAAAAATGATCTATATACATTCACTTTACCAATCCATGGTGGAGGGTCAACGAAAAAGAAAAAAAAACCATCAAATTCCTTCATTCAAGTCATTGTTGAAATAAGTACCTGAGACATCGATTATCGGAGGCATCCCATTTAAACACGATTTTTAGATAACAACTGAAAGAAAGTCATTTTATTATTTAAAATAACACTTCTAAAATTTGTAAATGACAAAATGAAATAAATTAGAGTTAGACCAAAACTGGACATTGTCACAGAGTAGACGCATAAAGGGGTCGTCCCCGGCCTTCGTCTACCACATGAACTCTACAAGGTAGCTGTCCAAGTGGTGTAATAATAAACGATCACTCATTTTATGATAACAAAAGAAACAGACGTGATGAAAAGGATATAACTACAGAAGGCCCCAACAAAAGTGGTGTGTTCTAACAAAATCAATTCAATTATACCAATATAAAAATAATCAAATAAAATGCGATTTCAGAATAAACGAATCTAGTAATAAAAATTACAATTAAATGTCTGTAATGTATTTTGGTAAAAATAATAATAATAATGATAGTTAATGACCACTCATGTCTTGGACCTCTTTGGTACAACTGGTTTGACCTGGCGTTGACCTCGTTGGAATTACATGTCGGGTGTTATACCACTGTTCCCTAAGAGCCAGTGAAACTCAAATATATTGCCTGTCCTACCTGTGGAAGTAACATTGACATCTCGGAGAATGCGCACGAGAGCCGATGTTATAGACACAAAACACAGCCTCTATATTAACTATATAACTTTGAACAGCATAGCACTACCGTTCCACCTGGCTGAACACGGAACACTCTAAGAACAGCTCATCCGTACTTATCGATTATTGACACTGCCGACTTAATTTGTAGGAGTATTTCCGCTACAGAATGACTAGCATAACCTAGTCAAGTGCGAACAAACTAAACATAGAAATAACAGTGAATAGGCAGTTTTTAACCAGTAAATATTTTATCTGTAAATAATGAGTGGTCTCCAGTTGACCATTTTGTCTTTTATAAATTCTAGAAGTGTCATTTAAAATAATAAAGTGATTTTCTTTTAATTATGATTTCATCATCGTCTTTAAATGGGTGGATACCTGATAAGTACCCCATAACCTCATAATGGTCTATTTACTCCTGATGAGTCATATGGATGGGAAACTAGCTAAGAAATAAAAATGATTTTAATAATCATTTGATGTTTTATTCTTTTCGTTGACCTTTCGCCATCGATTATCAAAGTAAAATTTCATAGTTGCTGAAAATCCTTGTGAGTGACATTTATTTAAAAAAATACATGAATCACAGAGACTGTATTACAAATGTATAATATAACATTTATGTTGAATATCCATCAGTTCAGTATGTACAGAGAATATGCGTAGAGCGAGTGCTATTTCTTTTTGTAGTGAACATTTTTATTGTGAACTTCCACAATAACAGTACTTTTGGATTTGTTGTCGTCCAGGTCGAGTTTCTTTTCCGACGCCGAGAGGGCTTCTTCGTCGTCGTCGGCAAATTTGAGACCTCCTTCGTTCTCTAGCAGATCGTAATACTCGCTGCCGTTGTCGCTGGGCGACTTCTCCACCCTGGTCTCCTTCTCCTTGAGCTTGTGGGACTGGTGGACCCTGACCGGCGAGTCGGCTGACAGCTTGTCGACCAGGTTGGTGGAGCTGTCGTCCTCGGCTGCGTACATGTGGAGAGCGCGGTTCGAGACGCCGCGGACGAGAGTGCTGCTCTTGTCGCAGACCGACTCGGACGACTTGTAAGACTGTAGCTCAATGGCGTCTTCGTCGTCCCAGACGCCGGGAGCGAAGGGCGGGATCCACAGGCAGAAGGCGGGGTCCATGCTCAGGTAGGAGCCGGGCTCTGCGTTCTGCACGTTGTAGTCGTAGTAATCCAGCTCTAGGTCGGGTCCGCTCAGGCTGAACTCAGAGCCAGCTAGCATCCTCTCGCGGTTCCGCTTCTCCTTGCTTTCCTTTGTCACAGTCCCGACTAGAGATGGCGGAGAAGATCCCTGCAAAAATTACATTGATAAATAAATTGATGTTGGATATACAACCTAACATCCTGGACAGAAAATTCTGATTTCCTCTGAGAAAGAGACATTTTGGATGATATACTAGTAATCTCTTCTCACCACAGCGATGAGAACAAATGGGGGTTTGCTGAAGGCGGAAAACATCAAAGTACGAATAACTCCCTTAATATTTCAGAGACAAAGTATCGAACAATTGTAGAACATTAAATGTTTATCAAGCTAGGTTCATTAACGTTTTTCGGTACGACTCACAATAACGGAGATATTATGAATTTTCAAATTTCATGCTCTAACCCCTCCCTCATTGCACGTCCGGTTTCAGCCATTAACTAATATGAGCTTTTGTGTTGAATAAAAGTCCGTCACTCAGGGGCTGCGTATACTAAGCAGATTTCCTACGGAAAGGTTTACAACAGGTAAAAGAAATCTTTCAGTCAATTTACAAATTAATAATATCTACAATGGAAAGCGTCTGATTGGTAAACAAACAGGGCAGCCAGCATTACTGCTGTATAGATAGAATATAGACTGGAAAGAAGAAAAATTAATGAAATATATAACCTATTAACAATATAACCTATTAATTTTATTGAAAACTATTTACTATCCCTAGTACTGTAAATTGTAATGAATCAGAATAGTTTTTATCTCAATCAATCAAATTTAAGTAGTACAAAAACTTAAGACGGGGGGAGGGTCCCCAGAACATATTTGAATGTATCTGGCATAATAAATGTCTCACGAAAGCAATATTTGGCATTTAAGCTTCGAATAATGTGGTTTATTATATAACAGAATATTATTTATGTAACATGAATAGAAATGGGTATTTTCATCAAACAATACAAGGCCAATGAAAACAATGTTTCTTATTTAAGCTTTGAATAAAGTAGTCCATTATGTAACAGTGTAATGATACTTTGACATGAGCAGGTTGATTGAAGGCTGAAAACTAAGAGGTACAGATATATTGTTTAATAATAATCACAGAGACCATAGAGAGAAAATAATTATATAACAACAATTATAGGCAATAAAATTTGCAATAAGATTGGCTCTAAACAATTTTTTGACCGTAGAATAATGAAGTTATTTCAAATTTTCACCCTCTAACCCCTCCCCCTTCTTGATTTTGGCCATTAACAAACTTGATGTTTACTTTTACATCAAACGCTTATATATTGAGTTTGGTAACGATAATACAAAAGTTGCAACGGCTAGAGTGGTAACACTTAAACACACACACACACACACACCATATAACATTTTGAATGGACCTCATTTTTGTCATCTCCTAGATAACAACAAAGGATATTTGAGGAAACGTTTCGATAACCACTACATGAATACATCCTCAAAAGCTGAATCAGAAATCTACAAAAAGCAGCAATTAGACAAATTCATAATTAGAATAGTCAACCTATGAAAATGAATTGACCAATAATAGTGATATCCTGTAGAAATATATAGAATTGATTAGCACAGTTACAGACCTATTATAGTTTTTAAGTGTGAAGTATGGAATAGGTATTTGACAAAGTTTTTTTAGTTCATACGGACTAATAAATTCAATTTCCAGTCAAAATATAATGTTTAAACCCTCCAGTTAAATATATACAAGACTATTCATATTTTATTATTGTAGAATTTAGTTATAAATTACATTTGTTAGCGTTGATGATCGGCTGGAAGAAGCGCTTGGTCGACCGCTGCTTGTCCTCTGCCTTCCGACTTGAGGTGGAGTCCCATCTTCCTCCTCTGCGACAGGGCTCACTGGTGACATGAATCTACTCAAAATTTAAGAATTTGAAGAGAAAATAAAAAACAAAGCGACACATAGTGTTTATAATATTGTTATAATGTGTAATGATATATTGCACTCTCAAAAAATAGTCAACAAAAGTTTGTGAAACTATTTCATAAATCTAAGCAATATATAGAAAGTCAGTAAGGTAGTAGCGGTAAGAACACTCATGACATCATTTAATTTTCTATTCTTTTTTTCTTTTTCACCTATGACCTTCACCTTTATGGACATAAAGTACGATAGACTACATAAAGTATAATAGACATATAAGCGGGTATTATGATATAATGAAAAAAATATATACTTACAAAAACTTAGTTAACACCCGAATTACAATAAGATGTATAGATAAAAAATTGTTGAAAATAAATTAAAGAACAAAACTTTTGATGATACTTTACAAGTCACTTCTTTCCTAAAACCCAATTCCCCCTGGACTGGACATAAGGACAAATTTCGGTCATAAGTTTAGCTTTTTGGTCATTAGCTTCAGTTTTACAAATAACTTTTAAAATTCAAGTTTAGTAACAATGAAAAATGTTATGTGAAACAATTGATTTAAGGGAAAATCGCATGAGTATAAATGAGCTTAACTGAAGACGAAAACTAATAAATGCAAATAAATCAGTAAATATTAGAAATAAAGAAAATATCTATGTGTCATCAATCATAGAGTATTAAATTCAACCATATAAAAGTTTTTTTTTTTTTCAAAAGAACGGAGATTTTTTTTTCAATTTTTATTCTCTATCAACTAAATCACTCCCTCCCTCTTCCTTGTCTTATTTCACCAGTTACCAAAATTAATCTTTAGTTTTACATGAAATGCTTAAATAGGTAGTTTAGTACTGATCAAACGAAAATTGCAACTGCTAGAGTATTTACAGACAATATATAGTACATATACATAGAACAAGAACTTAAGCAATTCCCTATTTACCTATGAAGGTCTGCTGAGCTGAGGAATATTATTATATAATTTTTTTTAATTTTCCATACACGTTCAATTTATTGAAAGTGTGATTTGCCTGTAGGACTTCCTTATTCTCAATTTATTTAACATTAGGTTTGTATGAATAACTTAAATAATTTTTAATTTATTTCTCTACATTACATCAAAGGTGATTTGCCCTTTAAAAAGTAAAAAATTATATGATGTCAAGTAACACAAGTAAAATAAATAGATATTTTATAAATACACATAGCACTGAAATCAAGTAATTATAATCAGAATATTAAATAAATAAATAAATTGGTGATAAGCATAGTTGTTGAATGATTAATAGGAAATGAATGGCTGAAAATGGTACTTTTGCTAATGATTGTCGTAATGTCGTCATAGACACCAAACTGTATTTTGTTTCTTTCGTATTTGTTTGTTTGTTTGTTACCATACTTATATATATATATATATATATATATATATATATATATATATATATATATATATATATACATACATAAATGCACATAATACAATTAAAGCACATAATTTGAATACTTCTTGTGCACCACAGACTTAATTTCTATATTAAATTTTATCATATATTTGAATTTTTGTGTGTAGGTATGAGAATATGTTCCTCAAATAAGAAATTCTAATATCCCTCAGTGAACAAACAATTACTCCATAACACCCGTTGAAATAATCGAAGTTGTTTTAGGCCCTTTTCTGTTAGTTTAAGAAACTTAAACACACAAGTGATACTCATAAAAAGCTAGAGAAAGAATATTATTGAATAATTGCAAAGGACTGATAATATAGGGCTACGAGTCCGGCAATAGTTTGAGGTTTACTCTGCCACTAATGGACGCATTGTGCTTTTTTTAAAATAAATTAAGTGCTTAAATAGACTTTGTGAGGGATTCAATATTTTTTATTTGAAAAGTTTGTGTGTTATCATTCACTGCAAAATCGCAATTGTGAAAATTTTATTTTATTTTTTATAAATTTAATTTTTCTCATTTACTTTATATAGGTATTACTAAGTGAACTTTGTGGACATAATAAAACTATAATTGAACTGCATATGAATTGCATAATAACTCCTATTAGCCAATAGTGGGGAAAAGAGATGAAACATATTGTGTAAATGTATTTGTACATTACAGAAAGAGATAAGTATAGTGCTAACAAACTAAATTACTCTTTCAAAGGAGATGTGTTTGAAATTAGAGATGACTAATTTTATAAGACCATTATTTTATTTGAATTTCAGTTTAAATTTGTCTTGAAGTTGAACTTCTATTCTTCTCCTCTTCTACCCAAGGTGTCTACTGAGTCTGTGAAGGAAGTGGCTAGCTACTTGGATAAAGAAGAAGCAATGGTCTATTTTATCCCACAATACAGCAGGAAATATCTCAAGCTACGTCTAGTCCCTAGCATTTAATGGACTATTGAGCTAAACATTTTTTTTTCAGTGCAGGAGTACTTAAATGAAAAAAAAAGAAAATTACTAACTTTCTGTTTTTGAGGAGTCTTAGCTGTCTCCGAGGAAGTTGTGGGGTCCTCGGTACCTCCAAGCTGGTGGGCCTCTCTTCCTGCGGCTGCGCTTTCCCCTCTCTCTCCTTCTCACTCTCTCCACGCTCCTCTTCTCTCTCCCTCTCACTCTCTTCACCCCTCTCCTCTTCTACACCACCATCTTCCCCTTCCTCCTCCTCCTTCTCCCTATATGAGAAAAATATATTAAAAAAAAAAAAGAAGTGTGAATTAACAACAATAAAACATTAATACGATTCGAATAGAGCAAATAATACTAATAATTTTTGTACCTTATCATTCTGAGACTAATAAAAGTATTTAAGGTATTAAAAGAGATGTTCACGTCTCACCAACAGTCTTCACTGTTTTAGAGCACACCTCCTGGGCATTTGCAATGCTATAAATACTGGGGTATTTTAATTAATAATTATTATGAACTCATACTTAAGGCATTCATAATTTAAAAGTGACACAAAAAATTTGAATACCTATTATGTTTAGTTTTTATATAAATTAAAGAAAAACTGTAAAATAAAGGTATTTTAGGGGTTTTCATCAGAAAAATAATTTTTTAATTTATATGCTAGATTTTAAGTAGGTTGGTATATATTTATTATTGTTGTTAATTTTAAAATTTTGTTTGTGAAATTTTAAATAATTGATAACTTATTAGATCTAACTTTTTATTTTATTCATTTGTTTTGTTAAATATAATTTGAAATATTAATTATTTATTTATGTCAATACAGTCTAATTATAGCTTAGCTCTAATTTGAGTTATAGAACTTACCTGGTTTTAAGTTAGCTATAGTTGAATAATTATCACATTGATTATCTATGTATATAAAAATGAATGTTTGTCATAAACGGCTGCATCGAATTTTATGAAACTTGGTATGTATATTACTACTAATCCAGGTTAGGTTTTTGGCTATATTAATATTCTCTGAGACGAACAGGAGTGGAGGCTATAAGGGAGGCCTGAAATTTAAAATAGCGATATTTCATTTCCTGTTGGTTTTTCAGCAAATATGAACATAACAAAAGATGTTTATTTTGTTATTTAGAGTAACTTTTGTAATATACACTTTTGTCGTATACTGAAGTAGAAATGAGTTTTATGCTTAAAACTAAAGTGTGAGCCAACAATTTTATATGGCACAAAAGACTCAACCGACTTAAACGAAACTCCGTATGCGATTTTGTATTAACACATCCCTGATTATAAGCTATATTAAAACTTTGAGGTACAAAGAGGAGAGGGTGTTATAAGGGAGGTGTGAAGTATAAAATCGCAATATTTCGTAATATATTCATTTTTGGCAAACGCGTATATTACAAAAGTTGTTTATTTTGTTGTTTAAAGTATTTTTTGTTATATGCACCTTTGCTGTATAACGAAGTATAAATGAAGAATACACAAAAACCTTTAGAAGGACTCAATGCCGGACTCAGGTGTAAATTCTAAGCAATGAGACGAGAAAATGTAAAATATTGTACAAAGTAATGCCCTAAAAAAATACCGTCATCATTCAGTCTCAAATGATTTCCTGAGCGAAGCCGGGCACCTTAGCTAGTAGCTTATAATTATAAGTTTTTATTCACCTGATAAGTTTCTGTGTTTATATTGACTTAGGAGAATAATCTTAAACTTAGGTTTGAACCCTTAGTTTCTAGGGAAATTAAGAATGCCTTAAGTATCAGTTTATAATAATTACTAACTGAAATATTACTGTATTTTTAGCATTGTAAATTTCCAGGATGTCGAAACGTTTGCTTTAAAACAGTATAGTGTTGGTGATGCCTAAGGATATTTTTTATTACCTAAAATGATAGTTAATCACTGCTCTGCTACAGTATCTTTTTTTTAAAAAGAATAAATAAATTCAGGAGCCAATAAAATTTGAGATTTTAATTTTTTTCACAAATCAGCCTCTTTTGTCCCTTAACTTATTCGATTTCTCCTAGGAAATCTGCTATTCAAGTCAGTAATATGGAAAGCTTACTCAAACGTTTCTTAAACTCATTGCAAATCATACTAAATGGATGACAAAGCAAGATATGCAGCTCCACATTATCTTTTTTTGTATGTTTGTTCTTTCAAATTCTTTCTCCTTGGCTTTTATATTTATTATTATTATTTACGCCCACTTTATACTACTATGGCTAACCAACGGATTTTATACAGGTTGCCACCCTTTTCTAGCACGGGGTGGGACTAAGGAGTTTATTTAATGAGTCCGTCACTAAATAAATTTCTACTGCCCAGGCCGGGAATCGAACCTGCCACTCTAGGCTTTTATATTAATATATAAAATATCTATATATATATATATATATATATATATATATATATATATATATATATATATATATATCATGATAATTAAATCAAGCAAAATCTTGATTGGGCTAAAACACATGAAATATAGGTTCTTAGAATAAGGGGCATATGAAAGAAAAACTAAAACAAACCGATGATATTTTTATAGTAAATAAATTCTACTTATTTCAAGTTAATACCTTTTCAAGAAATATTCTGGCTTTGTTCCAATAAATTAGAAAACTTTATTTTGTAATTCTGAAATATTTTATTTTTTTTGCCCCGAAAAGAAGTAGTTAGATGGCATCGAGTCGGGCATATTATATTAACACATTAGTATTCAGGTCTTGTAATTTTTTAAAAGTTAACTCAAGCTGACACTGTATTGCTTGGTTTGGATGGATGAAGACATTCTGTCTGAACATCTTTTGTACTTCCATCAGTGTAAACAGTATAATTGGGACCAATGTCATCTAATGTATTAATTGGTTTATACATACACACACACACACACACACACACACATATATATATATATATATATATATATATATATATATATATTCGTATTCTCTTGTTATGTCATTGTCATGTTAACAGGAGAACATTCTTTTCTTGAATGCCCTCCCCCTATCTTGAATAAACAAGTGGAAACAGAAGACGCTTTTCACACATTTGTCATTTACTACTGATGTGTTTAAAGTAAAAGAACAATAGTTAAAGGATAATAAAAATGTAAATTGAAATAAAATAGGACAATTTAATGTAAATAAAATCTTATGTATAGTTTAAGATTTTATTGGGATCCTGCTGTGCAGGGGCAGCGACAATCCAATTGTGGCTGGCCTAAGACATTTGCCGATTTTAAATATTTTCTCACCACTCCAAATTTTATTGAATTTGACCCTCACTACTCGACTCCTGCTCGAGAAGTAAGGAGGAGTTATTGTGATCTATTAAAATTCAGATTTCAAATTCACAAAAGAATAATTGGAAAGACCTGTTGTATAAAGGTCATCCTTAAGGTAAAGCATTTAAAAAACATCTCTCTCTCTCTCTCTCTCTCTCTCTATATATATATATATATATATATATATATATATATATATATATATATGTATGTATATGTGTGTGTATATGTCTTACTCTGTGAGCTGCTGGTGAAGCTCATGATCCTCCTCAGTGAGGCGTGTGTGTCGTTGAGGCCTGAACCTCTGGAGGGAGATTACCTCTGAGAGCAGAGTAGTACTGGATGTAGCTCTGCTTCGCCCTACCACCACACTCCCACCTGCAATATTAAAAAATATTCAAAACTTTTCTATATTGGTTAGGTTTAACAAAGGTTGATATTCTATAAGTTTCCATGTTTGTATATCAACCTAGTAGTAACTAAGCTCACAAATGACATTGGACTTCAAAACCTTAAATGAAGAATTTTGAAATTGATTCCAATTTCGAAAGATTTTTCCTGGAATCAGTAATTTTCAAGAAATCATAGTTATCGGCTAAGGTCTTTCTCCATATCTATAAAAAAAGAAATTCTAAAGTTATCTGGAATACTGTTTAAATTGTGTGTGTGAGTGACAGTGAATGTATCTGTAAGGTTTTAGAAAATCTTATCTATACAATATAACAATTTTATTTATGTACATATTAATTTTTAATTTAATAATTTTAATTTTAACAATTGAGTTCATACAATTGTTTTTATAAGTTATTACTCATAATAGTTTTTAATTATCTTGTTATTTTGAAAGGCAGTTTTGTTTGTTGTATTTAATGTTTCATTTTCTTTTTTTTCTCTCTTTTTTGATATTGTGCTGTTGCGTTTACTATTTCGCGTTCTTTAAGTTTTAACAGTTGGTTTTTAATTTGTTCTCGTTATTTTTTTAAATATTTTTCTTTTGTATTTGTTTTTTTTTTCAAGAAAAATAACACCTAGCTGTGAATGCTCCATAATAAATAAAATTCCATCATGGTGGCATAAACTTTGCAGATTTTTCATGTGCCGGATAGCACTCTGGTTATCTCTTCTCACCATATATTCTTTATTTCTAAGTCAAAATCCAATGATTAGAAGAGGTGTTAAATGAAAACTAAATAGGAAACTACATTTGCTTAATATTTCAGTTAGGAGAAAATGGATAGAAAAACCATCAATAGTTTAACAAGATTGGTTCTATAACAATTTTCATTCCTACTCATAATAACAGAGATATTTTAAATTTTCGAATTCTCCACTCAAAACCTACCTATTCCTGGTCTAAGTTCACACATTAACACATATTATGTTGTGTTGAATGAAACCGTCAAAAATCGAGTGTGGGGTAGATCAAATTACATTCTTGAGTCAAGACAGTAAAATCTTAATTGATGAAATCACAGTATGTATTTCCGTGTAGTATTCCCACACAGTAAAATTTCAGACAGCAGTATTTGGTATTTAAGCTTCGAATAATTTGGTTGACCAATATAAGTGCTTATAACAGCTTGTGAGTATGACACGAGAAAGAGTGGAGGTTTACAGAGACCAAGAAATGCAAATATCTCGGATAGTATTCAAGATAGTGAAAAATATATACATTTCAAATTTTCTACAGAACATTAAATATGCAATAAGATTAGTCCTATACAATATCAAATTTTGAGAATTCTCAATATCCAATGTAAGATATTGAGAATCACAATGCTTACTGTATAACCAACTACATTTATTCCAAACGGTATTCTCTTAAAACGGAAATATCCAATGTGTGTGGCTATGGCAAAATATTTTCTAGAATTCTCATCCACCATCATCTGCAAATATCCATCTCTTAAATCCATCACCCAGATTTGTTTCCCTCCTCGAAGTTTGTACATAATTTCATCAAAAGATGGAAGAGTAGGCGTCTCAGCTTGAATACATGTGTTGATAGTTTGCTTGATATTAGCACAATGTCGGATCCGCGTATAAGATATTACGATCTGTGAGCCCCACAAAATGGGAGTATCTGTAAGATCTATTCGTTCCAAAATATCCTCAGTTGTGGGACGATTCAGTTCCTGCTCACAACAGACCAAAGCGCTACAACACCGGCTTGGCTTTGAAAAACTTCGGGTTGGACCCTTCTTTCATATGTACCTTTACCTAATATCGCTCCGAGTGTGGGACTGAATACCTCTGGAAACTTATTGAGTATGGAACGGTCAAAATCCTTCCCAACTTGGTTTATGTCGTTACTTTGGCCTGACATATTCGTGCGTCGGGCTGTAATGGAAGCTTAAAAGTCAATACCCAACCTAGTCCCAACATGTATGTATCAACTTTTAAAATAACTGTTTCGGGTTAAACTTTGTTTTTCCCAAAAGTGCCCACCTGCAAAGACCAAGAGCCTCGATGGGTCTATATATGCGACAAGGTTTGGTGTATCCCTTAACTTTGGAGTACCAAGTTCCTGCCAGTCTGTTTACTTATAATTGTTAAAGACACACCCGGATCGAATAACATTTCGAGAGATTTGTCGTTAATGCGTACCTTCAGCATTACCTCTGATCCGGATACAACACTCCTGACAACTGATTCCGAATCTGACTCGTCTGAACTTCATGGACTAAAGGGAAACCTGCTATTAAATATATATGTCTCTACTATATACTGTATCAGATCTTACAGGAGTCAGCTGTGAATGAGTCCTGATCGTCGTGTGCGGCCAGCTGGTACTTGTGGTACCTGTAGACATACTGGAGGCCGAGGCAGGCAGATGCCAGCACTGCCATGATGAGAGTGAGCGCAACACCTGCGTTCACTAGCGTTGTACCGTTCCAGCTGCCGGGGTTCAAGCTCCTCGACACCACCGCCATGTCCGACATGTTCACCACGGGCTGCTCTGTTGGACAAAAAGGAGTAATTTATTAATATATGTGATACCGGATTGGTTGCACCAGTCTAATAAGTTACAACCACTTAATTAATTAGTAACAAATTATAATCAAAAAATAATTGGGTATTTTTCTTGACTAAAACTATTTACAGGAAGAAACTGTGCACAAATTTAATAATTCGCTATAAAAGAATGAAATACACACACAAAAAAAAAACAATAAATATTGTTTGTATTTTCTTAATGTTTCTTTGGGATAATTAAAGGTAAAATAAAAGGATAGGCCGATTTTCCACACTGGTGATATTATCTCACCATTATTCTATATTTCTCCAATAAGTCCATAAACAGGAAACAAAACGTGGGTAAACAGGAATTAAAATCTAAGCTGAAGGTGCTCAGTGACTCAGTTTTTATTGAAGCCCAAAAACAACACACACACACACACACACACACACACACACACACACACACGCATATATATACACAAACATACATGCAATTTTGAACGAACCTCCTTTTGGCATCTCCTAGGTGTGGTTGATGGTCGTTTGAACAAATTTATCAAAAATTGCGTTTTTGAGTACAACCTCAATTGCTGATTACTCTTAAAGGATATCTGCCAAAAAGAATATCTTTTTCTATTCCCCAAAAATGTTCCCGATAATTGCAACATTTCGTTCACTTCGTACAAGGAAGTAAAAACGTCACACGTTTTACCTATCTCTACCCCAAATACGTTAAAGCCAAATTATTGAGTATGTTGGCATTAGCTTTTAGTTTCCATAATGGCTCTAATGAATTATAAAAGACAACTGTTATAACCCATGCCATTAGCGAAATGTGGGGGCTGAGCTTAGGCATGTGAATTAAGACGTTGGTTGGCTGGTAAACCTAGAGGAATGTCTTTGCGTGTAACCTTTTACTCTACTGTTCCCAATGAAGGATACAATAAATAGGAATAGAGTACAATAAATAAAAATTTGATCTTTATTTGTTTTCTATTTTTTTTTAAATTATTAATGTTAGCTCTTTTCTGTGCTTTCCGTCTGAGTGTGGGCGACTCGTCGAAGAGGCCTGATGTAGTACTTGCCCTTCTTGTGGTGTCTGCAAGGAAGTTGTTTGCCTAGAGGCCGCGGCGGTTTGTCCTGGAACTGAGCCCTTGCGTAGTTGAGCAGGATCTTCCGCTGCTCTATCTGCGTCTTGGTCTTCTCCTTGGGCTTCTTCGGCCCGCAGTCAGGCTCATCTACTGTGATGATGGGCGAGGGTATGATGATGGGAGGAGCCAGGCCGCTGGGCTGGCAGACTGGGGCGGGGAACTTGAGGCACTCCCTCTTGCCCTGGCAGAGAGTGCGCTGGCAGTCGTGCTGCATCCCGTTCCTGCGAAGGCAGTCGCAGCCGATCAGCATCTTGCTGCCACGGAGCTCGAAGCTCTGGGGTTTGGGGACGGGGATCAGCGGGTGGGGGCCGTTTATCTTCCTCTCTTCCGGCAAAGGGGGCTCATCGCAGACTGGCTTCTTCACTTTCTTGTCCGACTTCTGCCGATAGCAAGATTTCTCCTTCTCCTCGTTCGCTTTGCTCTCATCTTCCGCTGGACACTTCTTCTGCTCTGCGTTCCCCTCCTCCTTCTTTTCCTTTTCTCCCCCGCTTTTCTTCTGCTCTGCATTACCCTCCTTGTTTTCCTTCTCTCCTCCGCTCTTGTTCGGTTCGCAACTCCCTTCCTTTACTCCAGCTCCACCATCCTTGCTCAACCCAGTTTCCTTAACCTCTTCCCTGGGTCGACTACAACCATCAGTACTACATCCATTCGCTCCATCGCTCCTTTGAGGAAAGTCGAAGAATTGAGGTGGCATCTTACCACGAGCCCTCTCTTTCTGAATTTCTTCGTATCTCCCCCGTTTCGCCTTGCGACACTCGCACACGTCAGACCTAATCAAAACTCGTGGTACTTGCTTTATTGATTTTTGCGTCTTCTCTAGATCGTTCACCATTTCCTGGAGTTTATCCAAAACATCTTTTCTTTCGCACATAGGCATATCTTGGGACGGAGCTACGCACGTTTCTGCCATTGTTCACGCGGAATTTAGGCTTATTGCTTATGGAATTTTAATTACAGTTTAAAATTTGAGAAATATATTTTTTTAATTTTAACTACAAATTTTCAAGTTTTTTTTTTCCGTTTTGGAATAAGGTTTCAGAGGTTATGTTACCATGGACACATATTTGTTATTATTATTTATTAACGTCCACTTTTGCTACTTTGGCTAATTGGAACGGGTTATCTACAGTTAGTGGTCTTATCTACCCAGAGGGGGGGGGGTCGAGTTTACATTTGGGGTAAAATTACTCCACTTTGGATTTGCAGCCCATCATAAAATTTAAAAACTAGGCCATGCGGGTGTTGCTTAAGCTAATAAGATTTTCCACCTGTTGGAATGAGTTTGAATAAGACTTTTCATGATATACCAACTTATTGTTAATATGAGATCCAGTAGGAGTGGGGTTTTACTGAATATTAAAAATAACAAATATATTGGTCAGTATTCTAGATACAGAAACATGATGTAGAATAACTATTATTAGAAATTAAAGTTTCAAAAATGTTTTGATCTGGCTTATAATAAAGGTGATAATTTGATTTTCCATTTCCCCCTCATGAACCTCACCTCCCATCACTCCAAGAAGATAATGAATTTCACCAATTTAAGGGGAATCTGCTAAAACGTTAATTTTTGATCTCTTTCAGTTTCGATCAGGGGTATGTAGAGTGCTTTGTATTTTTGTCACTTGAGGTCACACCAGTCTCGGGCGATAGTAGCAATCGCGAATGCGGTCAATTTTAGATCAGTACGTATGCCACGAGTACCTGACTGGCAATTACCAATGTAAACATCTTCAGTCAATAGTGTATTGAAATACTATGATTTCAGAAGCGACTTGCAGACTACTAAGCTCTGGTACAGAACCTCCCATACTTACTGTATTGCTGTTTGCACAATGAAAATGCGGTGTGAGTACTTCGGTCTTCTGTACTGCAGACATTCTAGTCCTAAACCTGAGCTTACCTATCTGCGAAGCATGTGCTAAGAAACCTCCACTGCACTCGTCGCCACTCGTGATGACATTGCCCGCAGTGAACTCGATGAGGAGAGAGGAAGTACTGGATACTATGGGCAGAATGTTGGGAGGAGTTCCAGTCAGGTGGGCCAGTAGTTGAGCACTGGAGCTGTCACCATCTCTCACCTTCAGCGACTGCGAGATGCAGGGGAGTCGAAACTGTTCCATGCTCAGTCTAACGCTGTGCCCTCGCTCCGTCTGCAAAACAGGGAAAAGCATGTATATACTTAAAGCTTTAAGAATTGTCTCATTACTTTTTACATTCGGCGGTGATAAGTTTTTAGAAGGTTTCGCTTAAGGGAAACCAACTGCTATTGAGGTCGTCCTCATGACGTAATACCCTTGAGTGTCCGTCGATCCTACCTAGGAGAAGATGAAAATGATGTAAGTTTAAAATTTAATATATTAGTGAATTTACACACACACACACACACACACACACACACATATATATATATATATATATATATATATATATATATATATATATATATTTTGAACTAAAAAAAAATATACATGAAATTTTAAGCTGAGCACGAGAGGTTTATTGAATTAGTTGTCTTAGGTAAAATGTAGAAGAACGGGTTAACTTAAGACTGAAAACTATAATGTACAGTTACTCGGTTAATATTCGAGTTAGAACAAAGGCCGTTACGCAGGGGCTGCGTTAACTAAGCGGATTTCCCAAGTGCGTTACGTATTTGCATTTATCTCAGAACGTAATAGTTCAATGATAACCATATTTGGTATTTATGCTTCAAATAAAGTGCTTCATAACATAATAGCAAATTATTATTATGAGATGAATAGGAGTGGGGGTTTACTGAAAGCCGCACAAATAAAAAGTCCGTCACGCAGAGGCTGCGTAAACTAGGGAGATTTCCCACGTGAAGTTAGAAGTTACAATAGAGAAATCTGCCTAATAACAACAGTAGTAATAATGAACCCTCAGTAGGTATCTCCCCTTAGTAGGTATCTCTAGACCTATTCACGAGGGACGATCGATGATGAAAACGGCCGCCTTAGCTCTCGGCGAAATGTCCCGACATACCCGACCACACTCAAAATTCAAATGCAAATATCTCGGTTAATACTCATGATACAGAATAATTATATAAAAGAATATTTATAGTAAATTTAATTTGCAATCAGATTGATTCTATACAATTTTTCGATTCGACGTATAGTAACTAAGATATTTCGAATTTTCGAAAATCCTCTCCTCTAAACCCCCCCCCCTCCCACTAGTACGATTTCAGCCGTTAACGAACTTGATCTTTCTTTTTATATAAAACGACTAAATATCGAGTTTGGTAACGATCAAACAAAAATTGCGACCGCTAGAGCGGTAACAGACAAATATATATATATATATATATATATATATATATATATATATATATATAAATATAAATATATATATATATATGTTTTCATGGAAGAGTTTGGAGAAGAAGTAAAGTCAATAATTTGAGTTACCTTCGTTATTAAGAATAGGGTCAAAATCCAATATTCTTGTAATTAAAATGTGTATACAATGTTTTTTTTTTTTGGCTCATTTACCGTGAGGGAAATGAGCTATTCAGGTCGTACTCATGAACTTTTAGCAGATTTCCCTTAAGGGAAATCAGCTATTGAGGTTGTACTCATGACGGAATTTTGGACATTTTTCTTCAATGTCCATCGATCCTACCTAGCAGATGAAGAAAATGAGGTCCGTTCAAAACTGTATATATATATATATATATCTCTCTAGATATATATATATATATATATATATATATATATATATATATATAGATAGATATAGATATATATATACAGTTTTGAACGGACCTCATTTTCTTCATCTGCTAGGTAGGATCGATGGACATTTGAAGAAAAATGTCGAAAATTCCGTCATGAGTACAACCTCAATAGCTGATTTCCCTTAAGGGAAATCTGCTAAAAGTTCATGAGTACGACCTGAATAGCTCATTTCCCTCAAGGGAAATGAGCCAAAAAAAAAAAACATTGTATACACATTTTAATTACAAGAATATTGGATTTTGACCCTATTCTTAATAACGAAGGTAACTCAAATTATTGACTTTACTTCTTCTCCAAACTCTTCCATGAAAACAATAGGTCGTATTTAAGGTTTCAATAAGACGATTCGATTTTTAGGTGTTTTATATTTTTATGTACTGTATTAGCAAACGAGAGATGAACACGTGTAGTGATTTACTGAAGCTGAGGTTTAGATAATAAAAGTGGAAACACGACTGGTTCTTACAAATTAAGGATATTCTAAAAGGTATCAAAATAAATTATATTTTATAATTACCTAATGCATATTTAATACCCCTCAGTTCTATGTTACTGAAATACAAGAACTATATAAATCATATTTAGGGAACCAAGATTTTACTGAATGGAACCAGGGGAAATATAATCCTATTTATTTCCTAAATATTTGATGATAGATGAGAAACCCCAATCTATCTAGTTAAATATTTACATCTCCTTCTAGATAGTTATTGTTAGCTGAGATATCTTCCCCCTGAAAATATCAAATAAAATGGTCATTAAAAATAATTGTTATATTTTTTACTCTCCGAAGACATATTTCTTAAAATTGCTCCTCATCTCTTATGCAGCTAATCTTATTATAAATAATTTATTGAAGGTGTTTCACTTTAAAAATGATAAACTTTTTGTATAGTAATCACGAGTAGAAAACTGAAAAATTCAGAACTAATAAATAGTAAATAAAATTAGATGTGTTATTCAGTAATGTAACTCTATTTTTTTCCCGCCAAATCCTCCCTCCATTTACATCCTGCGATAAATTTAGGTGGGCTGTAGCCACTCAAGGCAGCAATTAATTTAGCCCAATCTCCCTGCATATGCTTTCTCTCATGGGATGGTTTAGCAGACGGTGGCTATGCGGGTTAAGCTGTGGTACATCTAACACTACCAATGGGCGCAGGTTCAATTCATGCTAAGGAAGAACACTAGCTCACGGGGTCCTTACCAGAGCGTGCGAGTGTCGCTGCGCTTTGAGAGTAGCAGGAGTTCTGCGACTTTATACGGTTTCTGATAGTGCCTCTGGATGACTAACCTACTCTTTAGATCCTTGAATACCTCGTTTAATATATGAGTTACGAAAGAATGCATAGAACAACAATTGTAGACCATTAATAGTGCCAATAAGACGAGTTCAACAATTGTAGACCATTAACCCTAGTATTACCGACCTCTCCCAGGTCGCATGGATTACCAAAGGGGCGGGGGCTCCTCGAGCCCACAACTTAAAAACCTTTTATTTTGGTTCTATAATTTTTTTAAAATTTTTATTTCTATTGGATTATGTTTAATGAACGTTTCTTATGACACCTGTGAAAAAAAAAAATTAAATACAAAAATAAAAATAAATTAAAAAAAAAAGTTCGGATGGGAAAAAAGGATGACTTTAAATTAAATGTAATTTTATTCTACAAGAGGAACATATCTAAACATTGTTAGAATAAAAAGTTATCTATATCTAAGTAATTATAACATTATAATAGAATAATAATTTAAGAAAATCTAATTATCAGATTCGTAATTGCAATTATCGGTGCTTTTGCACAATAATTTTTTTCCGAGTGTTTGTTATACACTGAACGTTTACGTTTGAAGCAACGCTGCTTAGATTTTGATAGGTTGTTGTATTTTTCTTTTTTTGATTTGGCTTCTCTAACACAAGTGTAACACCTTAGCCTTCCACTTGATGAACCTTGTTCCTCCAATTGGGGATAAGTCAGTTCTCGCCCTAGAACATGCTCCATGGCCTTCACTGAAGATCTAGGAATGCCCACAAGATTTTCACTCCTTTCAGCAACACAAAATTTTACTAAACTCTCAGATAGTTCAAATAAAAAGTACTTTCTTCGGCCAGCACTATTTCTTCTCCATGTTGTGTCCAGGATGCAGCATGGACTAACTGTTCCCCTAGTTGGGAACAACCTAGAAAATCTTCTCTTTTCTAAAAAAGTACCTATAAGGAGCAATAATTATAACCATCTCAGTAATATATTTTTTATATGAAAAAAAATTATATGGGGAGAATATATATATTTTTTTATTGGGGAAAAAAAACTTGAGAAGGTTTGTGTATGTTAAAATTACATCAAAGTAATTATTATTTGAGTAATATAATTAATAACACTTGAATTACTAGTTAAAAGTAGTATTAAATATCAGTGGGCTCAGGAGCCCCCCCTTGGTACTTAAGTGTATAACTACGCCTTGCATTACCAAGGGGGGGGGGGCTCCTCGAGCCCATACGTAAAAAAAGTTTTTTTTCTCAACATAGAAATTTTTTTATTTAATTTTGTTGTTATGCCCTCATTCTAGGATGTTTTTCTGAGGAATACATAAAATATCAGAAATATCTCATTAAAATTGGGTGATAGGGAACAAAAACAAAAAGTTGTGGGCCCCCGGAGCCCCCCCCCCCCCCCCCTTGGTAGTTCTAGGGTTAATAGTGCTTGGTACTTGTATATGTGGTATTATAATTTTAAGAGCCTCCTTAAGAGAGAGTCGGGAATAGTAGCTAATCAGCTGCAAGAGAATCACCTTTAGACGTGGATTCGAGTTGATAGGTCGCAGCCAACATATTGCATATGTGAGTAATCTTTAATTTCCTATACCAAGCATGTGCAATTAACCTATATCGGAGCCAGCCTTATTTTTCGCATACAGTCTACTGAGTTTTCCATACAAATAGGTTAAAAAGTCCGACACGCAGGGGCTGCGTAAACTAAGAAGATTTTCCTCGTGAAGTTTACATGCTGCTAACGCAACACCGTGAATAAATACAAACGGAAATAAGAAATGTTTCATCCAATTTCAATAACCTGCCGAGAGGAAGCGTTAGGTTAGAAATGTAAACAAACGGGTCCCGTCTCACACCGGAAAGAAAAACAATTACTGAAATATATCAGAATAACACACATTAATTTTATTGAGAACTATTTACTATATCTAGTACTGTAATTAATAATGAGTCAGAATAATTGTTATCTCAATCAATAAAATTTTAGCAGTCCAAAACTTTAAGATGGAGGGGAGGGGAGTCACCAGGGAATATTTGCTTGTATCTCGTATAATAAAGGTCTCTTGAATACAATTTTTGGTATTTAAACTTCCAATAATGTGGTTTATTATGTAGCTGAGTATTGTTTACGTAACATGGGTAAAAGTGGCGGTTTGCTGAAAACTGTAAAATAGAAATATCTCGGTTAATATTCAAGGTAGAGAATAAACGTATATAACGTTATTTATAGTTAATTTAATTTGCAATAAGATTGGTTATATAGAATTTTTCGATCCGATGCATAATAACGGAGATATTTGGAATTTTCGAAAATTCCCTCTCTAAACCCCCTCTCCCGCTGGTCCGATTTCAGCAATTAACGAACTTGATCTGTCTTTTTTAAATAAAACGGTTAAATATCGAGTTTCGTAACGATCAAACAAAAAATTGCTACCGCTAGAGCTTTGACATATATATATATATATATATATATATATATATATATATATATATATATATATATATATATATATATAATTTTGAACGGACCTCATTTTCGTCAACTCCTGGGTAGGATCGATGGACATTTGAAGAAATTTTTCGAAAATCGCGTCATGAGTACGACCTCAATAGCTCATTTCCCTTGAGGGAAATCTGCTAAAATATTGTAATTAAACATTTTACGATCAGACTCATAATAACGAAGATATTTAAAATTTTATAATTAACCCCTCTCTAAACCCCTTAGTCCTGATTATTTCAGCAACTAGTGACCATGAACTTTAGTATTAAATTAATAATAATAATATTATTTATTAACGTCCACTTTTTGAACTAAGGCTAATTGGGACGGGTTATCTACAGGTTACCATCCTTTTCTAGGCTGGGTGGGTCTTAAGATGTTATTTATTGAATCCCCTCACTAAATTCAATTAAATGATTAAACATGGAGTATGATATAGATCAAATAAAATAATGAAGGCTGAAAACTAAAAACTTTTTCGATCGATCCGACTTATAATAATGGAGATTTTTCAAATTTTCGAAATTCATCCCTCGAAACCCACTCCTCCAGCCTGATTTCAGCAGTTAATGAACTTGATCTTTAATTTTACATAAAACACTTATGTATATATATATATATATATATATATATATATATTATATATACATAAATGCATATAATTTGAATAATTGTTGGTGCAGCACCGATTTCTATGTTAAATTTTGTCGTATATTTGAATTTTGTGTAGGTAAGAGAATATGTTGTTAATGTATGTGCTGCCTACCACCAAAAGTTCGTCTAAGTCATAGGGGAAGTCCAGATGTGAACTTAACGCCTTGAGTACGTATAACATCAATCAAGGGAAATATCCTAAATCTTTACTTCTACATCTTTTTGGCAATAAGCGCTATTTATGTAATTCTGAATGGACCTCATTTTCGACTAGAATCGATGGACATTTGTAGAAAGTATTCGAAAATCACGTCATTAGGAAATTTGCTAATATTAAAACTACGTTACCCGTATAAGCCAGAAGGTCCTTCCGGGACAGGAGTGTGAGGATGCAGCTATGAGCCTCCTGGACTTGCCGGTGCCTAGATGCACAATGCAGCCACACCTGCATCCAGGGCCTATCTCTGCCTTCACTTCCGGTCTATCTGCAGGTACTTGCCCTGCACCGCTGTCCTGGTAGTACTTGCATTCCCAGCCACCTCCGCTCGATCCGCATTCCTCAGTCTCCAAAGCGTGGCCCTGTTACACACAAACATAATCGTCAAACAATTTTATTATACAGGTCATAATGAATATACATCGCTAAGTAATGTGCAAATTGTTCGGTCTTGGCGATGAAATAAAACATCGTTCGGTTTCACTTGTAGGCTGTTATTATTGAGAGTAGCTTGTAGGTTTTTGAGAGTAGCTTCCTTATGCTCAAAATTGCAGTCAAGAAGTTTTGTTTCCGCTTCAAACTGCAATATGACACTAATGGATTCATTATAAGGGAACTCCAGAGCTCACATCTGACAGTGTAGAGGCCTATTTGCATTAGAAATCTCTTTTGAGGCCATGGCGTGGAAGTGGGATTCTGATGAGAAACCTATTTTGGCTTTTTTATTACATTTAGTTATTCCTACTACACCACATGGCTTTTGATTTTTATGTGTACTTCTTTAATCTATCTGTACCTAAGGTAGTATTTTCTTCTTAACGTTATCAAGGATATCTTCAAGATATTACAAACCTTCGAAGAACCTGTAGACCAATATCTCATTGAGCATCAAGACAATGAACCTATGAATAAAGATACTCGAGCTCGACGTCGTCTTCCAAAGACTGGTGTATCACCCAAAAACTTACTTTCCCAAAAGTTGGAGATCTGGAATGTCTGATAATAAAATGAATAACTACTTCACGTCCAAAATGACTATGAATTCAATGACAATGATGCGCACACCCGTCCAAATTGAACACGTTGAGTGAGGTGAACCAAAATGTATGTCTTGATACTAGTAATGCTCAAATAGAGCTATACCAGCTCACGCTCATAGGTCAAATGCAAAGAGGGTACAAGATAACCAAGAGGGTACAAGATAACCAAGAGGGTACGGCAATGGTCGTCCTTTAAGAGAGTTTCCAACATAAGAGACTTCTGTCAGGACTACTCTGAAGACCAACTCAATCCTCGCTGCATAGACGAGACTGAGTCCTAGCTCTGAACGTCTTGTTATCAGTCTAATACCGGGCTTTAAGAGAGTTATTCTCTGATAAGTGGAAGCATACTCTCCTGCTTTGGTTTCCACCATACCAAACTTCTGTCATGTTCATTCTGCAGTCCGCAAGGCAGTCCGAACTATGTAGGCTCAACTACGTTCTTACTCCCAACATTTTGTTGCCAGTCTATGGTTTTGATTTAAGAGAGTTAGCCTCTTAGTAGTGGAAGTATTATATTCATGCTTTGGTTGTTTCATTTCCACGATACCAAACTTTGGTCAGATCCATTCGGCAGTCCACAAGGCATTCCAAGCTGTGTTGGCTCGACTGTGCTCTTACTCTAAACGTTTTGCTATCAGTCTATGGTCGTGTTTTAAGAGAGGTAGTCTCTGAGTATTGAAGAATGCGGTCCTGTTTTGGTTGTTTGGTTTCCAACATACCAGACTTCTGACAAGATTACTCTAGAGTGCACTGCTAGCTGCTAAGACGCGACTAAGTCCTAACTCTGACCATTTTGTTTTCAGTCTCTGGTCTTGCTTTAAGAGAGTTAGTCTCTGAGCAGTGGAAGCATACTTTCGTGCTTAGGCTATTTCATTTCCACGATACCAGATTTCTGCCAGGCTTCCTCTGCAGGCCAACTGCGTAGACGCATCACTCTAAGACTGTCCTTCAAGAGAGTGAATCTTTGAGCTGCGGAAGCATACCTTCTGCTTTGGTAGTTTCGTTTCCACCATACCAGACTACTATTAAGTTTACTCATGAGACCACGAGGCATTACTTACGGACCTTATGACCAGACCTCATAATAACATGGCTCCTTATCCTTGTCACATTTTCAAAAAAACAACCTTATTTACCTTTAAGTCCTCAGCGCAAGCGTGATGAAACTCACGTCATAGCGTTGTAAGAAAAAAGTAAATTAGCCAATATTACAGAAAAAATGAACATTGTACTCACAGGGCAGAACTTGGCTCCATATCTGGTTGGTGGTGAGTCGCAGAACCTGTACCTGTTCCTAGTACCACCACTGCAGGTACTGGTACATGGAGTCCATGGTCCCCACTGACCCCAGCCACCTGTTTCCCAGTCTGAAACAAGAAAAAAAAATGGAAACTGTTAATTGAACATCATAGAAAGTCAGCCCTAAAAAATCGATACTAAGAGACACAGTGCATCTACCGAACACGTACACAATCAAGAACACCACAGAACTGGGGAACAAACTCGCAGGTTTACGAATTTCGGAATGAACAAGACTAGTTTCATTCGACATCAAAGACCTATACCCATCTATACCAGTGCAAGAAACCATCGACATACTCACTACAGGACTCAGCGACTTATACGATGATGACTACATCAGGGAAATCGCTGACCTGACGAAGACAGTGCTGAAACAGAATTACTTCCGCTTCAACAACGAGATATACATACCCACAGACGGACTTGGGATGGGAAATCTTACTTCTTCTATACTTACGGAGATATTCATTCAACACATCGAAGATACGCACATAGAAAAACTCATGTACAAACACCAAATTACAAGATACTTCAGATTCGTAGACGACACCTTTTGCATCGTCGAAACAGACGACACCTTTTGCATCGTTGAAACAGATGACGTCAACGAGATTTTGAAAGACCTCAACAAACTCCACCCCAACATACGCTACACCATGGGGACAGAAAACGAAAGAACATTGAACTTCCTTAATCTCACGATTACCAGGCAAGCCGACAGATTGGAATACGGCGTATATAGAAAACTCACATCCACGGATACAACAATACACCCCACTTCAAACCATCCAACTCAACACAAACTAGCTGCATTTTGCCACATGCTACACAGACTGCATACCCTTCCGCTCTCAAGGGACAACTACGACAAGGAGTTGAAGACAATGCACGAAATAGCCAACAATAACGGCTACAAGCGACACACGATCGACAAGTACACAAGAAACTAGCCAGTAACGCCATACGAGACGCAAACACTCCAGCTGAACCAATCACCAAACGCCGCGCTATCACATACACGGGCCCTGACAAATATAAAATCACAAACGCACTTCGGAAAGAAGGACTCCGTGTCTTATATTACGTGATAAATATTATGTTCAATACTATGGTTTAAGTATAAACAATATGATATCTCAAAAACAATATATTTTTTATACTAAGTTTTGGTATTTTAATATGCTAAGTGGGAATGTGTCTATTGCTTTTTTACTTTGCTAAGCGTGTTCAGCAACAGTTTTCGCCCAATTAATACGGAATATTTTAATTCCTAAGGGTTGAACAAATAAGCCCCGGTGCATGTGCATAGAATAAAGAAATATTTAATTTCAAATGTTAAAAAATAAAATAAAACCCCTCAAAGCTTTTTAAAACCCCTTCTAGCTTATGAATGATTTATGAAAGCTTCATTGTTATGAGAAGAATGAGAACAACAGGAAGAGGATTGGATAGTTAAAGAATGCATGAATGGTAAAAGAATGGTTATGACGGAGTAAGGTAGTACCATAGAGAGGTTATACACGAGAGAGGTTATAACGGGTCCAAGGTGGCAACTGACCTCGATAAAAATGGACTACTACAAGCTGTTCCTCTTCAACCGTTTCTACTTCTTTTATTCAAAGCCCTTATTCCTTTATGGCCTCTCTCCCTCTCTCTCTCTCTCTCTCTCTCTCTCTCACTGTCTCTCTCTCACTCTCTATCTTTCTCTCTCTCTCTCTCTCAATCTGTCTCTCGTCTTTCTCTAACTCTCTCGACGACGGACGATGCCGGGATTATTTATGTGGAAAGACGTTGAATAGGGAGTGTTCCGTCCCTCCCATGTCACAGTTATTAAAAGGATCGCCCCATCAGGCTTTCTATACACCGGGAAACTGTTGAAAAGGATCGAGGGAAACGAAATTTCTTTTCAAATAACCGGATTAAGAATCCTCCCCTCTCACGATTATTTCAAAGGACATTTTGAGCTGGAGCATCTTTTCATTTTATCTACTCGGGGATAAAACTTATTCATGTCGGTCTCATTCAAAGAGCGACTCACCAAGACATTTCATAGAGAAATTCAAAAGTAGTTGTCCCGTTGGATATTTGTCGCCACTTCGTTTGAGCATATCTAAACCCCTAGAAAATAGAATAAAATATGGAGGTTTAAAATGTGGGTCGATCGGTATACAGAACGGTGACCACAAGTAAAAATTGTTTTTATGAAAACACATTTATTCCCGTCTGGGCAATAGGTATTTATTTAGAAAGGAACTTATTATATAAAAATACGTCGCGCAGGGGCTGCGTAACCTAAACAGATATCCCACGGGAAGGTTTACAACAGAATATTGAAACATGCTGAACTCTACGTTTGTATAAGATAAAGAAATTTTTTTTTTAACTTTGCCCAATACAACAAAGGTATTATACAGAAATGGTTACATTTTTTTTTTTTTTTTTTTTTTACAAAATTAAGATATTTTGGTATAGCCTCGGACGTAGTTGTCCTTCAGTAGTTGCACCTAAATTATAGTGGGCAGGCATGATATTTCCTTACTAGTTGTTGAAGATGTACTGAAATAAGAGCAACCTCCAATTCCCTGTGGATTTGGCTGTTCTTAACAAACCAGGGAGCATTTGCTGATATCCGAAGTATGTTTCTCAAGAAGGACTGTATTTTGTTTTTGTGTATGTTACTGTTGCCCAGCCAGATTCGGCATGCGTATTTAATTAGGGGGGTATGAGTGTTGTAAAGTAATGTTGCGCAAGTCAGTTTCAGTGGTGTATTTTTATTTATTAAAGGGGATATTTGTCCACGTGTGTGCTTGTTACAATTTAATGTGGATATGATGCCGCCATGTAAGTCGAGTGTCAAAATGTATTCCGTGATAGTGAATACTCTGGTCCTTTGGAGTCCAAGGAATTGAGTGGTGGCCTATTTTCAGTTCAGGAAGATATTCGTTCTGTTTACAACAGATAAATATACTTACTGGTAACACCACTGTGAATGTTAAGCAAATAAATACAAACGGTAATAAGAAAGTTTTCAGTCAATTTACAAGTTAATAATATGCACAACGGAAAGCGGCTGAATTGTAAACATTGCAGGGCTGAATATATAGAATTATTCTAGGCCGGAAAGAACAACAATTAATGAAATATATCTGAATATAACACATAAATTATATTGAAAACTATTTACGACAGCTAGTGCAGTCATTTGTAATGAATCAGTATAATTTTTATCTCAATGCAACTGCGTGGAGGAATTTTCTGGTTGCCTAACCTACCTTGTAAGAGAGTTATTCATTCTTTCCTGTTTCCAGCCTTCAGTAAACCGCCATTTCTTCTAATCGGATTTTTATTTAGAAATAGAGAAATATGTTGATAATTCAAATAAAGGGTTAGAACCGCCAATATAAATAATACTGTTGTCATAAATTTCGGTGGAGACCGTCGTCATTGGCTGATGGTTGGGTACAGCTGGCATTGTGCTATAGATGCAATGGCACCATCTTCAAGCCCGTCAAAAAGTTGTACTGAGTTAGAAGTCTGTTGGTCAGTAGTTTGTTTGTTTACGTATAGTCCAAGTCTGTTTACTTACCTCAGATCTGTCAAGCGAAGGGTGTTAGCTAGTGTCCAGGTAAAATGTTTTCGTGTGGTGGTTGTTTACGTTTTCTTCCAAGTCTGTCTAATACGGTGGCCAGACGCATAAAGCCTACTGACCAACAGACATCTAACTCAGTAACACTTTTTGACAGGCTTGAAGATGGTGCCATCGTATCTACAGCACAATGCCAGCTGTACTCGACGATCAGCCAGTGACGACGGTCTCCACCGAAAGGTATGACAACAATATATGTTGATACTATGTCAGTAGATTGTCGTAACAGCACGTGAGAAATTTGCTTAGTTTGTGCAACCCCTGCTTGAGCAAAGGAAGGAGTTGGTATGCGGATATCATCCTCGGGCAGACACTGTAAGTTTAAACATGACGTGATTTCTGGAGAAAGAATAATAAAGAAAGTGAGAGGGGAGAAAGAAGGAGAGATGTTAGAGGTAGAGGGGTGAAAACCAGTTGCGATAAGAGTGTATGATGTCGGAAGACATTAAGGATAGAAGGGCATTTAAATTACTAAGGGCTCCCAAAGGAGACGATAAGGAAGGAGTTGCCAGCCACAACCCAGCATCCAGATTATATTTAATTCCAGGCCTCTCCTTGTCTCTGCTACCTCTATGCCTACCTCCATGCACTTTTGTAGCTAGGTGTGCTCAGAAACTAACTCTCTAGTGATACATTCAATACTAAAACCTGTCTAGCGGTTACACATTTATACCTTATTTGAGTGCTCTAAGATAAAAAAAAGTCCGCCACGGAAGGGCTGCTAAACTAAGCAGATTTTCCTCGTGAAATTTTGCAATATATTAATCTACATACTAGTAACCCTTAACACCACTTTGGATATTAAGTGATACATACAGACGGTAATGAGAAATCGTTCAGTTAATTATAACCTTCCACTGGTAACACTATTTTGACACCTTAGAAAGATAACACGGGGTGACGGGTCACCCCAAGGGATTATTTAAGCAATAAAGGAGATTAATGTTAACACAATGATTTATTTACATTTATATTAAATTATTATTAATACAATCGACAACTGAAAAATGAAAAATCACTATTTGAAGGAGTTCAACACACTTACTTGCGATGCTCGCTGCACGTAGGTTTTCCGCATTTCCTGCAGGCGGTTTTCACTTTTTGTCATTTGCTCGAGTGCATAGATGTAATTTTCACGACGAATGCATATTTTCAGGTTTGTAAATTGAACAGTTCTATGAACTATAGTTGGGTCAATAAGTAAGTTTGGGGCATCAAGTTCAGATGTGATGTTTGAATAGGTTCTTGCTCGAGGGATTTTTACAATATTATGGGCTTGTGTTCTGGTTGGTTTAGGTGGTTTCAATGACCATACATGACCATTTTTACCTTTTACAGTGTCCAAAGGCAATGACGTTTCTTCCTCCTCTTCTGAAGAGTGTCCTTCTATTATGTCATCAACATCGCTTTCTTCCTGTAGGATATCTTCTTCACCACTTGAATCATCACCAGAAACTACATTGCTTACATCCTATAGACACTCTTTCACAAATGCGGCATAATTTGGGTCATTAACATTGCAGGAATTCACTTTATGCAAATAAATAATAAAAAAATTCGGCAACCCAGAAAGGTAACAGGGGTTACTAGTCACCCCAAGCACGTGATAAATCAAGTAAACAGGCTCTGACACTGAGACCGACACTCTTAATCGAACAGTACTAACACGAAGTGAGATTAGCAAGTGACTAAGGTTTGTTCTACCACGTCAACCAACAAAACATAAAAAAATAAATCTACGTGGGGTGACGCATCACCCCTGTTACCATCAAAAGGTTAATAACCTCCCAAAGGAAAGCTTCTGAATTGTAAAAATAACAATTACTGAAATATGTCAGAATATAAGATATCAATTTTAATAACAATTATTTACTATATCTAGTGCTGTAATTTAGAATGAATCAGAATAATTTCCCTTAAGGGAAATCGGCTATTAAGGCCGTACTCATGACGCGATTTTCGAAAATTTTCTTCTAATGTCCATCGATTCTACCAAGGAGATGACGAAAATGAGGTCCGTTCAAAATTATATATATCTATATCTATGTCTATATCTATATCTATATCTATATCTATCTCTATATCTATATCTATATATATATATATATATATATATATATATATATATATATATATATAAATCACAGCACTAACTATAGTAAATTGTATTCAATAAAATTAATATGTTATATTTAGATATACTTCATTAATTGTTTGTCATTCCGGTCTATATTGGTTGGCTGTTTGTTATTATTAACTGGTAAATTGACTGAAGGATTTTTCATTACTGTTTGCATTTATTCACTTAACATTCACGGTAATGTTGCCAGTATGTAGATGCATCTATTATTAACCTACGCGTGGGAAATTGCTTAGTTTACGCAGCCTCTGCGTGACGGACTTTCATCTCAATCACTCAAAATTTATTAGTCCACTACCAAAAGACGGGGAGGGGGTGGATCAACAGAAGATATTTACATGTATGTCGTATAATAAAGGTCTCTTGAAAACCATATTTAGTATTTAAGATTCAAATAAAGTGGTATACTATTTCACACATTATTGTTTACGTGACATGAGCAGAAGGGGCGGTTTGCTGAAGGCTCCTATCTGAGAAATGCAATTATCTCGATTAATACTAAAGATGAAGAGTAAATATACATAGCAATATTTATAAAACATTTAAAGTTTCAGTAAGTTTAGTTCTATACAACTTTTCGATCCGACGTATAGTAACGGAGATATGTCGAATTTTCAAAAACCCCTTCTAATCTCCCCTTCCCCCTGGTCCGATTTCAGCCGTTAACGAAATTGATCTTTACAGACTAATATATATATATATATATATATATATATATATATATATATATATATATATATATATATACATACATATGTAATTTTGAGCGGGCCTCATTTTCGTCATATCCTAGGTCAAGAGCTGATTTCCCTCAAAGGAAGTTTGCTAAAATTCTGATGTGGGCACCAAATGAATCCATTTGGTATTCAGAAATAAAAAAGTCCGTCACGCAGGGGCTGCGTAAACTAAGCAGATTTCCCACGCAAAGGCTTACAATAGATAAATATACATACAGGTAACACTACCGTGAATGCTCAGTAAATGTACAATACAAGGCTAAATTGTAAACAAACAGGCAAGCCAACCTCGTAGCGCTGCATAGATAGACCGGAAAGACAAACAATTAATGGAATATATTTGAATATAACATATTAATTTAATTGAAAACAATTTACCAAAGCTAGTGGTGTAATTTGTAATGAATCAGAATCAGTTTTATCTCAGTCACTCAAATTTTAGTAATCCAAAAACAAAAGAAGGGGGGGGGGTCAACAGAACGTATTTGCATATATCTCACAAAGTAAAAGTTCAATGAAAACAATATTTGGCATTTAGGTTTCAATTAATATCGTTTATTATATAACAGAGCATTATTTATGTAACACTAGTAGAAGTGGGGGTTTACTGAAGGCTGAAAACTGAAAAATGTAAATATCTCGGTTAACATTTAAGATAGAGAATAAATGTACATAACATCATTTATAGTGTATTTAATTTTCAATAAAATTGATTCTATACACTTTTTCGATCCGACTTATAGTAACGGAGATATTTCGAATTTTCAAAATTCTCCCCCTCTAAACCCCCCACCCCTCCCCCTTGTCCGATTTCAGCCGTTAACGAACTTGATCTTTCTTTTTACATAAAACGACTAAATATCGAGTTTGGTAACGATTACAAAAAAATTGCGACCGCTAGAGTCGGTAACAGACAAATATATATATATATATATATATATATATATATATATATATATATATATATATACAGTTTTGAACGGACCTCATTTTCGTCATCTCCTTGGTAGGATCGATGGACATTTGAAGAAAAAAATCAAAAATTCCGTCATGAGAACAACCTCAATAGCTGATTTCCCTTAAGGGAAATCTGCTAAAAGAGAACGATAAATTATTGAAATCTTTATTGAATTCATGCCAAATTTCCTTTATTTTAAATAATTAATTTAATGACAGTTTATATTTATTTTCATTTTCCATATTTAAAAATTTAACATTACAAAAATAATTTACAGAAGCTCGAGTTGTCCAACAGCTGGAGTAGCATGTTTATTCCAAAAGTAATGGAATTTAAATGTATACTTCTTGATTAAAAATGAAACAAGAAAATCGGCTTAAAAGAAAAACAAGAAAATTAAATATAAATAAAAAAAAAATATTACAATATCCTGTTTCTACAAATAATCCTATTTATACATTAATGCTCTTTTCACATAATTATAGAGCAATGCACAGTCCTCTCCATTTACTAGTCTTCTTATTTCGTTTTCCGTTAGTGCGGTCTTCCCAAACGAGTTTCTTCTGAATTACCAACAAAATTGACTTTTTAATAAGTTTTAATTCAATAATAAATATCAGTAATCAGTTATTAAATCCTGGAAATATGGGTCGTCAATACTGTAATTCCTGATGACAAATGAGCAAGTGAAAAGAGACAAGTATTGATCAGTGAATTAGAGATAGTTTAGAAGTTGGAAAGTAAAGCGCTCGCGAGTAGATTCAAGTTTTGAAGTTTCTGATTAAAGTTTTAGATTGCTTGGTAAATGTAGGGCTGTTCAATGGCAATTCAAGAGCAAAGATGTCCATTGAAGTTAACTTGAAAGATAAAATGGAGTCTGCTACATTTTTCCGGACGAACCGCTCAGACATACTTAAGGAGTTTACTTCTAACGAACTATTGTTCGCTCAACTTAGGGTTAATACTGTCGTACAACACTTAATCTCTTATTTCATACGACGAACCGAAAGGGTTTTTTGTGAATCGAAAAAGAAACATAGGACTGCGACTGCTGAGTAGACGTTTCACTTGCTGTACATGCATTTCAGCACAGATGACGTAATCTCCATATTCATGAGTAGATTCTCCACTTAGGGTCATTCCATGTCAGTTCAACATACCCATTTTACCTCAATGTTTTATAAAAAAAAATTCCTTCGAGCAGGGGCTGCGTAAACTAAGCAGAGTTCCCACGTGAAGTTTTATAATAGAGAAATCTGCATACTAGTAACAGCAGTAGTAATGAGCCTCCAAACAAATTTCACGAGAGCGGAACAATTACGGAAACGGCCGAACTACCTTTCGGCGGAAAATCACGAATAGAACCGACTGTTTGGGGATCGAAGAGGCTTCCCATTAATGGATATATAGGGAGATGCCCCTTCGCCCCTTATTTTGTGAGAATTTGATAGAGTGGACTGTATATTGCGAAGAATGGTGGGGTATTGGTGGGGCAAATTACAAGGCATGGTTATTTACAATATTATAATTACATGGACCATTTTGTGGTAGATATTACAAATAAATTATAACTAAATCTTTGAGTGTCTGACGACGTTGGGTGGGTGAGCTGCTCTGGGTTGAGTTGAACTTGTGGTGATGTATGTTGCTCGGTGGGGCCCATGATGTGGTTTATGCCTGTTGGCTTCGAAGTGCGGTGTAATTTAAATAAAGGTGAGTACTCACTATTTTTTATTGTCTGGATTTCTCCCCCTCCTTGTTTCCGGGCTTCATCGCCCGACGGGCCCTTTTAGGACTACTCCTGCATTTTGAGGTGGTTCTTCAGTTCGATGATGATGATTCCGTTTTACTCGCCGCACTAGGCTGCCATCTTCTCTCGTGTCCTTCTTGCCCTTTCCTGCCGGTCCCCCTCGTGGCTGGATGCGCTGGCAGCGAGGTCCCCAGTCCAGGGCAAGGATGAGTGGCGGTGGATGACGTCATGAGGTCTTGCGCCTCTTCACTCTTCGCGGAGTTGATTCTTCCGTGAACAAACCGCCCACCTTGAATTAGCTAGGGCTAATTAAAAACTAAAAACTAACTTAGGTCTAAAGCACAGAGCCATTTGTGGTGTGTGTTTGTGTGGCGTCTGTGTTTTTGTGTGAGTGAGTGGGGGGCTGTTATTGAATGAAAAAAAATAAAGATCCTCTAAGGAATAAAAATGTTTGCAAGTTAAAATAATAGTGAAAGAAATGATGAAACTTGTGATCTCGAAGAGAATCATAACAAAAAAAATGTATATCTTCTAAAAAATAAGAAAGGTAGTGATTCTTCTTCACCCCTTTGGAATCCTTCGCTTCAGGATGTAATGATGGTGTGAAGGATTAAAGTGGTTGGATGAGATGGTATCGTTTTTTGAGTTCCAGATGAGTGACAGGACTTTAAAAGAAGAAAAAAAAGGTTGTCTGGAGGTGGCATGCTGACTGCCTATACGGACTCCATGGTGTTCGGGACGAGTGCTGTAACTCGACCGTTTGCCCAGTCAAAAGCCTCCTTGAGCAAATAAGGCGATGATTTCCGTAGGAAGTTGTATGGCTTCCTCAATAGAGCCTCTTGCCAAACGCCAGGATTTGGTATATCATATGTGGTATGGCGATGAGGTGGAAGTCCTGTGGCCCAACCTGATGTACTCTTGGATGAATGCGTGGTAATTTTGCGCGAGGTCATGGTCTTTGCGTTGTTTGTATTCGGGGGAGCAGAGGTTTTCATCAGCATGTTCCTGTTGTTTCCCACATCGGCAGGTGCAGCCTTACATGGTCGCATGATGTGACGCCCTTTGTGAGTGCGGGCAAAAGTGCGGTCGAAGTGCTCTTTGCATGCTTCCTCATCTGGATTGTTCCGCTTAACTGGGGCAGGTTTCTGAACTTCCCGAAAGCGCTGCCGTTGTTCCACAGTGTCAGCAGGAGACGTGGTGAAAAATGATGAGGATTCAGTAGAATTGTGGTGTTGTGACCTACCCATGACTGTCAAACCAAATATAGTTGGGATGTGGAAGAACCCAGGCACTTCGGAGGCGTAGGGAGCTCCGGTGACCACTAAGGGATAGAGATCCGCTCCGATGAGTAGGTCAACTGCTCCGGACTGTCCAAATGTGGTGTCAGCCAGTTGAAGGTTTGCAAATGATTTGCAGATGTTAGGGTCAAGGTCTTGGTTGGGAAGGCGGGGAGCTATCGAGTCTATTATGATGGCATCAGTCGTGACGACTCTGTCAATATGGAGCGGCTTCAGTTCGATGGGCACGATTCCCATTGGTCTTGCCATTGTGGTGTTACCTAAGCCGGCGATGCGGCGCTTGAAGTGCCGAACAGGGAGGCCTATCTTATAGGCGAGTGCCTTGGAGATAAATGTGTGCTGGCTCCCGCAATCAAGAAGCGCTCGTACCTTGTACAGACGATCGTTGGATCCCTTTATTATCAGCTGTACCGTCCCCAGGAGAACCGCATCTGTTCCTTCCGGTGTGTGTTTGCGTTGTTGAGCCGTAAGCGGTGAATGTTACTCCGCTACCTCCAGGTGTATCCTGCGTCTTTTTCGAAGGTGGTCTAGGAGAGGATGCGCGGATGGGTGTGCCCTCTTCATCATGAATGAGGGTGTGGTGCCTTTTGTTGCAACGCCGACAGTTGTACTTTGAGGGGCATTTCGTTGTTGGGTGATCTTCCCTCAAGCAGTTCTTGCAGCCCTTCCATCCCTCAGTGAATGCGATGCGTTCCCGGCTGGGAATATTAATGAAGTCAGGACACCTTAGGAGGTAATGTTTTCCCTTGCAAAATGGGCATTTAGGTAGGATGGGGTTGGAGTAGGTGCTCCGAGCGTGCGGACGTTGGAACCGGGCAGTCGATGCTCCTGTTCGAGATTCTGGAGATCTTGAGGTTGAGTGAAGGTTGACGGTGGAGTACCTCTGAGAGAAGCGATTGGGTGGAGTCTCACGGGATCTTGTGTTGTAGGGAGTCTGGCGTCGTGGTTTCGCAGGAGCTTCGGATTGAAAACAAAATTGGTTTGAAAACTTGATGGCCCCTAGACGCTGTCTGACGAACTCTATTACATCGTCGGCTGTCGGTGACCTCGTGCTGTCCTTGAGGCTTAGCTCAAAACCTCTTCGCGTTTCCGGGTCCAAGTCTCGAAGCGCAAGAATCGCCAATGCGAATTCTCCCTTGTCTTCAAGATCGAGAGAACGAAAGCCGTCAAGGCTGTCACGGATATTAGCAAGATAAGCTTCATATCTCTTTGTTGGTGTCGGGAGAGATCTGGTGTTGGACTCCAGCATTCTTTGGATGTACAATGAGCCAAGCACGCGAGGGTTGTCGTATTGTTTTACGAGCTTTTCCCAAGCAAGGATGTATGATCGGTCGTCCACCTGAAACCTTGATATCAAAGCAGCTGCCTCACCCTTCAATGCACTGAGGAGGTAGTGGAACTTCTCAACATTTGTGATGGATGGTTCGTCATGGACCAAGGACTTGAAGGTGTCTTTGAAGTGGTTCCATTTTGTCAAGTCGCCGTGGAATTTGGGGATTTCAATGACCGGGAGGTGCGTCCTGAGGGTTGAAACCTGTGTCGTGTTGAAGGATTGTTGTCGATTTGTGGAATCGAATCCGATTTGATGTTGGGCTGCATCAATGGTTTCTTGGTTGAAGCGCTCTTGGATGCGCGTGTGAGTGGTTTCAGCATCTATCATGATGCGTCTGGTGGCGTCGTACAGTGTCGACCATACGTCAGAGAAGTTGATTTCTCTACCATCTAACAATAGCAATTCATCTCTTTCATTCCATACTTCTCGGAACTCCGTCCATTCGGTTTGGGCAGTTTTGAAAACAGATTTGAAGTGTCGAATCGCATTGTCATCTTCGAGGCTGAATTTGGAGGCTTCAGTGACGCTGTTGATGTCACGATTCAGCCTTTTTAATCGCCGTTCTAGGCGAGCGATGGAATGAGCATAGTCTGGAATTGACTCGGGCATTTTGATCAAAGATCAAAGAAAGATGTCTTGATTATAATCAATAATGAGTTTCAAGCCAGTCGAGCGACAGCTGGAAACAAGGGAATACAAGAAAGGAGGAGAACAAGAAGAAGTCATATTCGAAGAAGAAAATATAAACAAAGGGAGGCCCATGATTAATATGATGATAATGTCACTAAGCGAAGAAGGGAGTAGAGAACACAAAGAGAGTATGACGTCACAGCATTGAGGTAGTCTGCCTGAGCTCTATGTAGCAGGGAGAGAGCTGTAACCATGTTGAAACCTTTTATAGATAAGGGAGCTCATCTGTTTTGAAGAATGATATTGTGAGCAATATTTGAATTAGTGATCTCTTGGATTAACTGTTTGATGTACTTTGAATGATGCATTTGATAATGTTACTGTGTATAATAAATGTAACTTTGTTTGAGTAGATTGTGTACAATTCCTTTCTGGTCACAGGTAAACACTAAAGCTAGAATATCAGTCACATGTACATCATTCGTTTACTGAAATGATTAAACAACATGTAAACTTCATTGATAAAATAAAGTAAAGTAGTGAAATGAAACATTTTGAGGTTACATAGAATCCATGCCAAGTTCTTATAAGTATTAATGTAGGGTATGAGTTATTTGAAATAACCATATTGCCAATTAAATTGCTTAAATAAATACACATTGTGTAGTGATAAAGAAATTATGAGTAGAAAAACTGAGTTAAATAAGAATAAATATATTAATACATGAGAACCTTGGTTAGGTATATGTGCTTTATGAAAATAAAATAAATATTCACTTGTGAATAACTGTGCTACTCATGTTACAGTTAATAAATGCAATTTGAATGCTAAAGTCAGATAAGATTTAAATTAAAATTGAGTAATCCTTAAATGAGTATCAACAATGTTAATAATAATGCCAATTAATTTTAAAAATGAATAAAGACAAATAAATGCATAAAACACACTGGTAAATCATAGCACATTGAGTAAATAAAAACTATGAGTAAAGTGACTGAGTTAAATGATAATGTATATATTAATACATGAGAACATTGATTAGATATATGTGCTTTATGAAAATAAGATAAATATTCTCTAGTGAGTAACTGTTCTATTCACATTACAGTTACTAAATGCAATTTAAATGCTAGATTCAGGTAAGATTTAAATTAAAATTGAATAATGCTTGAATGAGCATCGACAGTGCTAATAATAATGTAAATTGATTTTGGAAATGAATTAAGATGAACAAATGCATAAAACACACTGGTAAATCATAGTAAATTGATTAAATAAAATCTATGAGTAAAGTAACTAAGTTAAATAATAATGTATATGTTAATGCATGAGAACATAGGTTAGATATACATATGTGCTTTATGAAAATAAAATAAATATTCACTTGTGAATAACTGTTCTATCCACATTACAGTTACTAAATGCAATTAAATGCTAAAGTCAGGTAAGATTTAAATTAAAATTGAATAATGCTTGAATGAGCATCGACAGTGCTAATAATAATGTAAATTGATTTTGGAAATGAATTAAGATGAACAAATGCATAAAACACACTGGTAGATCATAGTAAATTGATTAAATAAAAACTATAAGCAAATTAACTAAGTTAAATATTAATGTATATATTAGTACATGAGAACATTGATTAGATATATGTGCTTTATGAAAAATAAAATAAATGTTCTCTAGTGAGTAACTGTTCTATTCACATTACAGTTACTAAATGCAGTTTGAATGCTGAATTCAGATAAGATTTGAATTAAAATTGAATGATGCTTGAATGAGCATTGACAATGTTAATAATAGTGTAAATTGATTTTGAGAATGAATAAAGACAAATAAATGCATAAAGCACACTGGTAAAGCATGGTAAATTGTTGGAATAGGTTATACTCTAATGTAACTATAAATAATGTAAAATAAGTTAACAAAGAATGATTCTCCAAAAATTTTTGATTAATACAGTAGATAGTTGAATTCTGTCTTTGCTAAATTTCACACAAAATCAAGAGGGGATTTAATTTATGTTAATTAAAACAGCTGTTTGTTTATGAATTATTATCAATTACTGTTATGCACTTGGCGTTACATACAGTATGGTCATTATTATTCAATGTATATGAGCTTGATGGCAGTGAATATGGTATGATTTTTATTATTGAAACATTTTGCATCAAGCTTTATCAATCAGGTCTTACTGGACCATATTTGGAGGTCAATTGGTTGGTGACCATGTTTGGGGGGTCAATCGGTTGGTGTGACCATTGTTTGTGGGTCATATCCGGCCCGGCTGGACCATGTTTGTTGGATCCGGCCCGGTTGGACCATGTTTGTGGGTCGAATCCGGCCCGGTTGGACCATTGTTTGAAGATCCCATTATGGGATATATAGGGAGATGCCCCTTCGCCCCTTATTTTGTGAGAATTTGATAGAGTGGACTGTATATTGCGAAGAATGGTGGGGTATTGGTGGGGCAAATTACAAGGCATGGTTATTTACAATATTATAATTACATGGACCATTTTGTGGTAGATATTACAAATAAATTATAACTAAATCTTTGAGTGTCTGACGACGTTGGGTGGGTGAGCTGCTCTGGGTTGAGTTGAACTTGTGGTGATGTATGTTGCTCGGTGGGGCCCATGATGTGGTTTATGCCTGTTGGCTTCGAAGTGCGGTGTAATTTAAATAAAGGTGAGTACTCACTATTTTTTATTGTCTGGATTTCTCCCCCTCCTTGTTTCCGGGCTTCATCGCCCGACGGGCCCTTTTAGGACTACTCCTGCATTTTGAGGTGGTTCTTCAGTTCGATGATGATGACTCCGTTTTACTCGCCGCACTAGGCTGCCATCTTCCTCGTGTCCTTCTTGCCCTTTCCTGCCGGTCCCCCTCGTGGCTGGATGCGCTGGCAGCGAGGTCCCCAGTCCAGGGCAAGGATGAGTGGCGGTGGATGACGTCATGAGGTCTTGCGCCTCTTCACTCTTCGCGGAGTTGATTCTTCCGTGAACACCGACATCAGCCGATCTCAACTCGTACGTTATCCGCACATACTTAATAAAAAGTCCGTCCCGCAGGGGCTGCGTAAACTAAGCAGATTTCCCACGTGAAGTTTTACAATAGAGAAATTTCACGAGAGCCGAGCCAGTCAAGGAAACGGCCGAACTAGCTTTTGGCGGGAAAGTAACTCTCGTCCATTAGGATCCGAGATTAAATTAAAATCAATTCAATCTCAAAAAAACAACAAGAACACAAAAGATGGACTTACCTTTAATGACAGCAGCGCTCTGAACACTTATTACACCAACCCTAAATAGTACCACTGAATATCTATTATTTGTAAGACTTAATACTGCTGTGAATATTAAGTAAACAAATAAAGGGCAAGCCAAATGGTAAGAACCTTCCTGATAGCAAACAGTCTGAGTTGTAAACAATCAGGTTAGCCAGCTTTTACCGAAAATAAAAGCAATTACGGAAATATATTTGAATATAAGTTATAAATTTTATTCATAACTATTTATTATATCTAGTACTGTAATTAATAATAAACCAGAATTATTTTAATCACAGCCATTGCAAATTTAGGAATCCAGGAAGAAAATAGAAAGGGAGGGAGGCAAAATACGATTCAGACGGTTATGAGATTTTCACATGATTAAGGAACAAGTAGGTTAGCCAGCGAAGGTTTACAATAGATAAATATACATACAGGTAACACTTCCGTGAATATTAGTGAATAATTACAAACGGCAATGAGAAATCTTTCAGTGAATTTATTATATAAGTTAATAGTCCCTACAACGTAAAACGGCTGGATTGTAAACAAACAGGTTAGCCAACCTTGTAGCGCAGTATCGATAGATAGACCGGAAAAACAAACAATTAAAGAAATATATCTGAATATAAAATATCAATTTTATTGGAAACTATTTACTATAGTTAGTGGAGTAATTTGAAATGAATCAAAATAATTTTTATCTGAATCACTCAGATTTTTGTAGTCCTAGAAAAAAAGGGGGGGGGGGTCAGAACAGAACGTATTTGTTTCTACCTCGTAAAAAAAAGATTTGTTGAAAAACAATATTTTGTTATTTAACCTAATAATGAGGTGGTTCATGAGATATCAGCTTATTATTAATATGTCCCTAGTAGGAGTGGGGGTTTACTGAAAGCGGAACTCATTACAAAAAATACAAATATCTCGGTTAATATTCATTATACTGAAAATATGTATAGAACAATATTTATAGTAAATGTAATTTACAATAAGATTAATTCTATACAATTTTTCGATCCGACGTATAGTAACGGAGATATTTCGAATTTTCGAAAATCCTCCCCTCTAAACCCCCCTTCCTACTGGTCCGATTTCAGCCGTTAACGAACTTGATCTTTCTTTTTACATAAAACGACTAAATTTCGAGTTTGGTAACGATTAAACAAAAATTGCGACCGCTAGAGCGGTAACAGACAAATATATATATATATATATATATATCTAGATATATATATATATATATATATATAAATATATAGTTTTGAACGGACCTCATTTTCGTCATCTACTAAGTAGGATCGATGGACATTTGAAGAAAAATGTCGAAAATTCCGTCATGAGTACAACCTCAATAGCTGATTTCCCTTAAGGGAAATCTTCTGAAATGCAAATATCTCAGTTGAATTCAAGATAGAAAATAAATGTTTAATAAAATATTTATAATAAATTTAATTTGCAATAAGATTAGTCCTATACAAGTTTTCGATCCGACGTATAGTAACGGAGATATTTCGAATTTTTGAAAATCGCCCCTCTAAACCCCCCCCCCTCCCCACTGGTCCGATTTCACACATTAACGAATTCGATCTTCCTATTTACATAAAACGACTAAATATCGAGTTTGGTAACGATCAAACAAAAATTGCGACCGCTGGATCAGTAACGGACATATGTGTGTATATATGTATGTATATATATATATATATATATATATATAATTTTGAACGGACCTCATTTTCGTCATCTTCTGGGTAGGATTGATGGGCATTTGAAGAAAATTTTCGAAAATCGCGTCAAGAGTACGACTTCAATAGCTGATTTCCTTTAAGGGAAATCCCTTAGACCCTCGACTGTAACCACTAACTATGATTCATGAACCAAGCAATCCTGTGAGATCAATAGCGGCATTTTGTTCAGCACCTACACAGATGCTATGTAAGGTTGTGGCTGCTATTTTTAAGTCCGTGACGCGGTACAAACCTAGGTATTTGGTGATGGATAGTAAGAAATTGGTAGATGTTTTAAATGGAAAACGAATATCCAATGAATGTATATTGACATCATTTGATGTGGTCAACCTTTTTGGGAATGTCCCACCGCAGGACGTTTATAAGGCAATGAGCCATTTCATCTTGCCACAGAAATGTGATCCTTTGGCCTCCCAGGAGCTACTCAAACTTACAAATATATGCCTGGACCAGAATAACTGCATTTCTCAAGAGATTGTCTTCCTACAGAACATTCACTCCCAATGAGGTCCTCGTTAAGACCCAAGGACACCGAGATATTCATGGACTATTTAGAGCAGCGTTACAGTATGAACAGTCGGAATCCATTTTATAGGGAAGTAGTTCACGGGGTAAGATACGTAGATGACATACTGGTCTGTTTTGGTGGCTCTAAAAACGACTACAGGAATTTATAAAATACCACCTGTCATCTAATCATTTCGTTCTCTCTGGAAATACAAGAGAACGCAAACATTAATTTTCTGGGTTCGACAATTACGAGATATAACAATAGCAACAAGTTTTCTATTTTACGGAAATCAACAGCAAGCAATATAATACCTAATACCCCTTATAACCAAAGGTTAGTGATATTTCACCCATAAGCTAATTGATTGCTGGATATACCCACGAGGAAAGAGGAATACTCTCGCGAGATAAAAGTAATTCACCTTGTTGCTGTGGTTAATGGGTATAACATACACATATGTTAGGAAGATCAAGAGTGGAGAGGATGGTCGAGAGAAAGAATTTTAGAGAGACTTAAAAAGAGCTTAGGAATACCAGAGGTTATCTCAGAAGTTGAAAGGCCCTGTCTTCGTCTCTGAAAAGATTCAACTAATCTTCAAGCGCGAGAAAATTTTGTGTGGTTTCGCAATTCCAAATAATTTGAAATCCTATTTAAGTAAGTTTAAAGACCCAATAAAGCTGCCCAAAAAGTGAGGGATATACAAAACTGTCTGTGAAGAATGTGGGCGTTTTAGGTGTGTAGAACACCCAGAAAATTAAAGAAAAGACGCCAGGAGCATTTATCTAGGATTGACTCAACGTTCCTGAAGCATTTGAAAAAGAGAACACGAAAATGCCACATACGTGGTAGCTTTATTGGTAATTGCTCATGAACACAAAAGAATTAAAAAACTGTAACTCCTTTACTTTGAAATAGATAGACGGAGGTGTATCGGCCTAAACGTGCAGTTGGAAATGCATAGTTCTGTCCTGTTGAGATGGCCTCATCCCTTCCTGCCCTAGCATCTATTATACAGCCGAGTTAGGAACTTCGTTAAATTCACTTATACTGTATAGATGTCTTTCATGTCAAAATTTGATTTATGTTTTATCTTAACTATATTTTTAATTAATTAAATTATAATTAATTAGTTTAAATGATTGACTTTGATTCAAATATTTTTAACCTAGGGCAATTTGCAAGACTGGTTTTAATAAATATTTTTAGGTCAAAACATTTCAAATGTAATTTTTTGATACAACGCATGGCCTTAAACATGTACCTTTTTTGTTTTGTTGTTACCAGTTGATGACGACACGTTAGTGCCGAAAGGCTTTATGCTTTAATAATGAAATTTATGGGTTGACTCCTTGTCATTAATTCCTTTTGCCCAGATCTGCACTCCCACATCCAGCAACATACGAATTATTAATTATATACAAATACGATTAACTAATGTCATACCTCTCGGTGGAGACCGTCGTCACTGGCTGATGGTTGAGTAACGCTGGCAAGCGCTTTCGATGCGATGGCATCATCTTCAAGCCTGTCAATAGTTGTACTGAGTTGGTTGTCCGTCAGTCAGTGGGTTTTATGCTCTGTTCACCGTATTAGTTGTTTACGTTTAGTCCAGATCTGTTTACTTACCACTAAGATCTGTCAAACGAGGGATGTTGATGTTCAGGTAAATTGTTTAAATTACTCAGTACAACTATCGACGGGCTTGAAGATGATGCCATCGCATCGATAGCACAATGCCAGCGGTACTCAACCATCAGCCAGTGACGACGGTCTCCAACGAGAGGTATGACAATAGTATCGTTTATATTGGCGGTTCTAACCCTTTATTTGAATTACGATTAACTAAATTTGGCAATTTATTTCAGTCATTATAATAACGTGAATGGCTGTCAAATGGATCTTATTGGTCATCGACCAGTATGTCTGCAGGAATACGAAGCTCTATTAAATGTATCTCACGTTTATTTCATAAGTATTTTTGATCCTGGGAATTTGCAGCGCCGGACCGGAAGCTCTTTGGACAATTTTCTCTTAATTTATTCACTTGAGAGAGCAATTTCATTTATTACTGCATTTTTATTTATATTCTTAAACAAATCTCTCTCGAATTTCCTTAAAGTTAATATACTTAGGATCTGTGGGTCCAGAGCATTCCTCAACTTAGTTTTTATGATTTGGGAGTTACAAAAAAACTCTGTCCCAAGAAACCTGAGTACATTTAATTGTAAGAAGGTATTTATAAACAGACTATAAATTATTAAATTGGCCTGATTGGAAGGACAGATAGTGCAATATTGCTAAAGCACATGATAATGATTGGGCACACCGTAACTTCTCGTCTTTTCTACAAAGAGCTTTGTCGTCGTGGACAGTTAATCATTATTCATCTAAATTAAGAGTGCCAGTACATTCTTATTCCAATGATAACTTAAATTCATCATAATTGATAGCAAACTGTTTTAGTTCCGTAATAATTTCAGGCCTATCAACTTTCGTTGCATAAGCTGTAGCGGTTAATGGAGTCTCTGAAATATCCTTATTGATGTCGTTTAGGTCTTGTTTAAAATTATTGGGGATCTCTTCAATGCTGTTAACAGCACTGTTTGTGGGGGAGAATATCGAAATTTGTAATATCTCTGTATAATCTCCCTTCATTGATAAGAACACAGATAATAATAGCGCTACACAAATCGTTTCTAATCGTTCGTTTCAGCTACTCATTCACCGCTCTAAATATTTTCCATAGGGTATTTACTCATTCCCATGAACCTATATCTATTGGCTGGTGAGATATATATAGTACCTATAGGTACAGAGATAGGAGTACCTAGAGGGACTGATCCCATCATTAGTTACCCAAGCCTGGAGTAATGGCTCTATTTAAAGTAGATTAGAGAAACACTTTCCCCTGATAAATGAACCCTAAGGATTAGATCTAAACCTCTTTATTAATTTATATCTTAGCTTCCCTAGAAATATTGCTCCTGATATTGACTTTAGTTTGACAGTTACTCTAATGCTCCACTTGCCTTATCAATATATCTAATCGGTTGGAAGAAATTAACTTCAACGAACTGTTGTTAAAGCAAGTAGACGGTTTAACGTGAGTAGAAGCAGTGTCTCTTAAACATTTATCATTTGACAATAATTGAATTCTATCCGAATTGAGTTTTATCGTTATTCGTCCGTAGTATGTATATATCGCATCCCTAGAATAGTATAGTGGCAAGTAAAAAAAAAAATTGTATACCTTTAGACAGATATAATTTTATAAGCTCATCACGAAGGTAGCATTGTTATTTTATTGGTTTCAACAGTCAGCGCTTTCAACTTCTATTTTCCTCGAGGGAGTGGAGGACTCGAAGAGGAGCAGATTTCTATGATATTTTTTTAATGTCATATATCTCGAACCAACAAAAGTCTGTGCAAACTAAGGAGATTTCCTACTGGTATGGGTCGCCAGTGATCACATTTTAACACATATTCGGACTAAATAACAGAAAGTACGAATTGCTCGCTTAATATTTGAGTTACGAAAATAAGCATAGGGAAACAATTGTGGAGCATCAATATTTTAAAAAGATTGGTTCTATAACATTTTTCGATCCGACTCTTCATAACCCAGATATTTTGAATTTTCAAATTCCCCTATATGTAGGGCCATATACATATGGCCAACCGCTAAAGGTATTCATGTTTTGTCGTTTTTTTTAGTGGGAATTTAAAATTATACGAGCAATTCTTGCAGTATCTAAGAGAACTGCTTCCTGTTACAATATTATTACATGCTGAGGTAAATTAAGTTATTTTGTAGCCTTATGTTTGATTTTTGGAATTACGCCATTTGTTGATATCACGACTGAAGTGTCAGTGTCAGAATCTAGCTTGTAAAGTGCTTTTATTTAGGTAATTAAATCCTGGTACTTCCTTATTTTCTCGGTATAAGATTTACGGATATCCTCATCATTTGGTGCAGCAATATCAATGATGTCAGCTGATTTTTTTTCTTTGTCAATGACAAGAATACCAGACTTATTATGTTGGGCAGTATGATCCGTCATCATCACTTCATCGTAATACATTTTTACATCATATTTTTCAAGCAACTTTTGAGGGATGAATGACAATAAGGGACCTCACTATCCAGCATGCTGAATATATGTGATATATTGTTGCTACTTTATTATGTCTCAAATATACTTTCCCTGCCAGTATTTCGCAACGTGCAGTAATATGCTGAATTGAGTCGTATGTTTTATTGCACATTCTCCATTTATCGGCTACACTATTGCGCTTCAGTGCGTGGCGTCTATAAGCTCTTGTAGAAATAATCGCGTCTTTCATAGCTATTATACCCCCCCCCCCCAGTTTCAGAGAATAGCTCTCCCGATACAAGCCTATCTCCGACTCCTTGAGCCACCTATATTAACGACCATGGAGTTCCTTGTTCTGTCACTCGGGTTCAAATCCTGAGTTGGACTCAAGATCATTATTGAATTCCAATTTCAAGGCTGTACACCCTTCATCCAGTTTAGTCATATCTTTAAAGATTAGGTTCTCACTTATATAGTTCCTGAGATTCTCTCCTGGAAATGGCATTTTTTTTTATATTAATGCCACACCGCCCTCCATGTTTTCTGAGGATATACAGTCATGCCATTGAAGAAGTCGGATGATACATTCGTGCTTTAGTCATTTCAGATCTGACTCCAAGTCGATCCAATTCATCCGATGAGGTATCAGATCAGCTAATTATTCCGAAACTGTATAGTAAGGAAGGGATTGCCCAAGAATTTGTAACTCTTATTTTATAACCTTCTTTTCAAAATCTATTACCTATATGGCACAAATTATCTCTATATATATAAATGAATGTTTGTTTGTATGTCCCTTATAAAATCGTAAACGGCTTCACCGAATTTTATGAAACTTGGTATGTATATTATTACTAAAACAGGTTAAGTTTCTGGCTATATAAATATTCTCTGAGACGAACAGGAGTGGGGGTTATAAGCGAAGCCTGAAATTAAAAATAGCGATCTTTCGTCTCCTATTGGGGTGTATGCACATAACCCAAGGGTTTTTGAAAATGTTATTTAGAGTAATTTTTGTAATTTACTCTTGTTTCCTATGTAGGTATGCCGAAGTATAAAGGCTAAAAACAATAGTGGGAGTCAACAATTGTTTAAGGCACAAAAGAATTAAGCGAAACTCAGTGTGATTTGGTATAAACACATCCCTGATTATAAATTACATTCAAATTTCGAGATACGAACAGGAGTGGAGATTGTAAGGGAGGTCTAAAATTAATAATAGAAATATTTCGTATCCTCTTGGTTTTTCGGCAATTATGTACATAACAGAAGTTGTTTATTTCGTTATTTGAAGTAACTTTTGATATTTGGAATTTTTTCCATATAACGAAGTATAAATGAGGTATACACGTAAAACTAGAGAATGGGTCAACAATGATATGGGACTGGAAAGTCTAAATCGAAATCAACGAAAATCCGTATTTTTGACAATGATAATATGATAATCTATGATCTAAATGAACAGGAAATGGGTAATAAAAAAATATTGTGTATTTTGTAGAATTAAGCACATAACAAATACTTTTATTATTAACATATCCCCAGCACCCCGGACTCGGGTGTAAATCCTTAGCATCTAGACTGGAAAATGTAAAAATATTGTACAAAGTAAAGCTCCAAAAAAAAAAAAATACCATCATTACTCAGCCTCAAATGATTACCCAGGCGAAGCCGGGTATCTTAGCTAGTTTCTAATAAAAATACTTAGCCTCTTTGATTTCTTTACGGGTTATTTTAAGATGCTGATTCATTTCGAGTAATTTTCATGATTCTGTTACATTAAGTTGATTAATGTACTTTGTGTTGGACAACAATATATTTTACGCTAATACTGGTTTTCCTCTTTAAATGTGTAAAGCTGCACATTTTTCAAGGCCAAAGGACACACTAATTCTATTACAGAAACCCTTTTATTATTATTTATTAACGTCCACTTGCTAATATTGCTAATTGGGACGGGTTATCTACAGATTACTACCCTTTTCTAGCCTGGGTGGGGCTAAGGATTTTATTTAATGAGTTCGTCACTAAATAAATTACAACTACCCTGGCGGGAAACAAATTCGCTACTCTAGGTTTATAATGTGAGAGATTTACCATGTTAACGCCAATGCTTATACTCAATATTATTGAAAATGCAATTTTAGATTCCCCCAAACGCTCGTGCGACATATTAGTGATTTAATCTCACCATTTAATATAGTGTATGGTATAGATCAAATGAATCCTGATGTTCACTTTAGTTTGACAGTTAGTCTAAAGCTCCTCTCTCCTCATTAGATTTACTTGGATTGATGAAATAAATTCCCAGAAACCGTTGCAAAAGCAAATAGAGGATTTAACCTAAGCAGATACTGAGGAAGCAGAGGACAAATATAGAAGGATTATGATGACGTCATCCCTCATTATATTCTATACTAGTCATGTTATCCGTCGTTGACGAGTTGAAATAGAAATATTTCCCGTCGAAATATATGTAGCTTGGATGTAGAAAATGACCCCGTCACATTTATCAATAACACAAATGCCCTGTAACATGAACAGTAAAAGTGATGCCTTTTATTTGTTTTACCTGCTATATTCAAATAATTATATTTCCTCCTGCCTTTAAACCCCAGTCGATTATTATTATTAGTCGAGTTCAAGCTGAACCTCAACGTTTGAGACTAGCAATTTTATTTTGTCTCTAATTTTCTTGATGTTTCATATCCCGACCATAATAAAACAATACTCTCCCAACATGGGACTCGTTTTTGATACTAGGATATCTCTCCCATCACCCTAATTCAAAATGTGAGTACAAAGTGGACACAAGTTATACACCTGTGGAGAGGGAGAATGATGGGGGGGGGTGGAGAAAGAGTGAGGGGGAGCAAGAGGGAAAGAGAGGCAGAGGGAGTGAGAGGGGGAGAGAGTGAGAGTGGGAGAGAGTGATAGGGGGAGAGAGTGAGAGGGAGGAGAGAGAGAGAGGGAGAAAGAGAGAGAGAGAAGAGAGAGAGAGGGAGAAGAGAGAGAGAGGGAGTGAGAGTGAGAGGAGAGGGGAGAGGGAGGGAGTGAGAGAGAGAGGGTGAGGGAGAAAGAGAGAGGGGGAGCGAGAGGGGGAGGAGGGGGAGGGAGGGGAGAGGGAGAGAGAGGGGGGAGTGAGAAAGAGAGAGGGGGGAGAGGGAGAGGGAGGGAGAGGGAGTGAGGGGGAGAGAGAGGGGGAGGGAGAGAGGAGAGAGGGGGGAGGAGAGGGGAGGGGGGGAGAGGGAGAGATGAAGGAGAGAGGAGGGAGGGAGAAAGAGAGAGAGGGGGGGAGAGTGAGAGGGGGAGAGAGAGGGAGAGGGAGAGAGAGGGTGAGGGAGAAAGAGAGAGGGGGAGCGAGAGGGGGAGGGAGGGAGGGAGAGGGAGAGAGAGTGGAAGAGGGAGTGAAAGAGAGAGGGGAGCGAGATGGGGGGGGAGAGAGAGTGGGGGGAGGAGGAGAGAGAGGGGGAGGAGTGAGAGGGAGGAAGAGAGAGAGAGAGAAGGGGGAGAGGAGAAAGTGAGAGGGGGAGCGAGAGGGGGAGGGAGGAGAGGGAGTGAGAGGGAGGGAGAGAGGGGGAGGGAGAAAGAGAGAGGGGGAGCGAGAGTTTGAGGGAGGGAGGGAGAGGGAGAGAGAGGGGAGGGCGAGGGAGAGAGAGGGGAGGGAGAGGGAGAGAGAGGGGAGGGAGAGGGAGAGCGAGGGTTGGGAGAGGGAGAGAGAGGGGAGGGAGAGGGAGAGAGAGAGGGAGGGAGAGAGAGGGAGGGAGAGGGAGAGAGAGGGGGAGGGAGAAAGAGAGAGAGGGAGAGAGAGGGGAGGAGGGAGAGAAAGAGGGGAGGGGGAAAATAGGGAGTGAGAGGGGAAGAGGGAGGGGGAGAGAGGGAGAGAGATGGGGGAGGGAAGATGAAGAAGTTGGCAGGTTGCAGCCTGAGGTGAGAGAGAGAGAGGGAGGAGGGGGCAATATATCTCCCACTTCTTAGCCCCCAATCTTTATCTCCTTCTAAATCGGTGTAATTATCTTGCAGGGAATAAATCCTCCCTGGATTGTTTCCAGAACGAGATTGTTACTTCCCGCACTTATATTATACATTTTAAACGCAACTCTAAAGTTAAATTGCTCTGTATATAATCCGAATGAGGGTCATATTGTTCAGCTAAACTTTTTATGTTTAGTAGCAGGATGTTTGTGAAATGTTTTCCATCTATATAAGGTTCACAAAAAATTCTAATTTTACTCTCTCTTTGGTAGCTAACAGACAGAGTTTGAGGAAAAATCAGAAAGAAATCTGAGCTATGGAGAGGTATGTGTATGCACTGATAACTTCACTTCTTATTGCACAATACAATAACTCACGATCACTGAAGTTCATAAAAAACAGCACTGCACTGATCTTCACAAAGAACATGGCACTACATTGTTCTTTACACAAACACGGCACCGCACTGTTACTCAAATAAAGGGAACTGAGAACCAAACTAAACTCATGGCAGTTTTTATAGACGGGCGGCGTGATCAAAGATAGGGGCTCGGAGCAGACTAGCTCTAGACGGGTTTCGCGTAGGATATTCTTCGGCGACAACGGTCGGTTCCTTTCATCTACATCGTACTTCTGAAATACGTGATTCACTCTCTACTTTTTCATATACGTATTTTTTGCAACACTATTAACCGTTGAGTAGGATGTGGTGGGAGATACTGAAGACCAAATACAAGAAAGTACGAATAACTAGTTTAATACTTGATCTACGAAGTAATGCATTGAACCACAATTATAGAACATCAATAGTTTAAGAAGATTGGTCATTTTACGATCTGACTCATAATATAGGATATATTTTTAATTTTCGAATCCCTCCCCTTTAAACCCCCACTATTGCAGGCACCATTTCTGCCAACAACAAATATGATCTATAGTGTTTTTTTTTTTTTTTTTATATATTTATTTATATTAATGTCCACTTTTTGCAACCAAGGCCAAACCAATTGGGACGGGTTATCTACAGGTTACCACCCTTTTAGCAGATTTCCCTTGGGGGAAATCAGCTGTTGAGGTTGTACTCATGACGGAATTTTCGAAATTTTTCTTCAAATGACCATCGATCCTACCTAGTAGATGACGAATAAGAAATCCGTTTAAAAATGTATATATATATAGATATATAAATAATAATATATATATATATCTATATATCTATATATATATATATATATATATATATATATATATATATATATATATATTTGTCTGTTACCGCTCTAGCTGTCGCAATTTTTGTTTGATCGGTACCAAACTCGACATTTAGTCGTTTTATGTAAAACGAAAGATCAAGTTCGTTAACGGCTGAAATCGGACAACTGGGAGGGGGGGTTTAGAGGGGAGGAAAAATTGTACAGAATCAATCTTATTGCAAATTAAATGTACTATAAATATTGTAATATACATTTATTCTCTATCTTCAATATTAACTGAGATATTTGCATTTTTATGAAGTCTGTGGTCGGATAAGGTCGGCCATTTCCGCCAGTACTTGGCTCAGGAAGCTTCTTCCAACCTTACCTGTTGTTTCTAACCTTGCCTTACCTTCGTTAGTTTGTGAGATTTATGCAAATACGGTCTGTTCATCCGCCCCCCCCCCCTTCTTTAGTTCTTGTACTACTAAAATTTGAGTTTTTAAAATATAAATTATTCTTACAATTCAGAAGCCGTTTCAGTTGGGAATTTATTTTAATTAACTGAAAGATTTCTCATTACCGTTTGTATTTTTTAATCACGGTGGTATTGTGTTACTAGTGTGCAGATTTCTCTATTGTAAAACTTCACGTGGGAAATCTGCTTAGTTTACGCAGCCCCTGCGTGACGGACTTTTCTGGCCAGGGTGGGACTAAGGATTCTATTTAATGAATTCCGTCACTAAATAAATTCCTATTGCCCAGGCGAGAATCGAACTCGCTACTCAAGGTTACCGTATGAGATTAAGGCCAACGCTTTAACTCGCACGGCTAACCTGAGCCCCTATAGTGTTTATTGAAACGGTTAACTATCGAGCATGGTATAGACCAAATAAACATTTTCGAGTAAAGAAAGAGAAATCTTAACTGATGACGTCATCACATAACGTATTGGCTTGTATCTTAAGAAGTAAAAGCTCAACGAAAACCAAACTTGTTATTTAAGCTTGGAATGAAGTGGTTCATGACTTAACAGTTCATTGTTAATTTGACATGAGTAGCGTTTATTGACAGCTACTACCAAAACTAAAATATGTAAAATATCTCGGTTAAAATTCAGTACAGAGAAAACATGTACACATAAATATTTATAGAACATAACTTTTGCAATAAGGTTGATTCTATACAATTTTGTGTTCTGACGCATAATAACGGGGATATTTTGAATTTTCAAAATTCCCCCTCAAAACCCCCGACCCGGTTTCAGTCGTTAACTAACTTCACCACTATTTTTCATAAAACATTTAAATATCGAATCGTACGGATTTCGATATTATATTTTTTTAATGCAGCACAATATACGACTTCCTATTCTACTCAATAATTCTATATCTACTTTCTAAGGAGTAAATAACGTAGTCAATAATTTCAACAAAAGTCCGTCACGCAGGGGCTGCGCAAACTAAGCAGATTTCCCACGTGACTTTTTCCAGTAGATAAATCTGCCCAATAACACCTGTTGTAGTAAGGTATCTCTAAACCTATTCAAGAGGGACGAATAGTTATGGAAACGGCCCGCCAGAGCTTCGGCGGGAAATTCCGATACATAGCCGACTCCTGCCGACGACACACAGAATACAAATGCAAATATCTCGGTTAATATTCAACATACAGAATAAATGTATCTTGTAACTTAGTTGACATAAGTGACTAAGTGTTAATAATAGATTTTAGCAGATTTCCTTTAGGGGAATCAGTTATTGAGGTTGCACTCAAGATGCGATTTTCTAAAGATTTCCTCAAATGTCCATCGATCCTACCAGGAGATGATGAAAATGCGGTCTGTCCACAACTATATATATATATATATATATATATATATATATATATATATATATATATATATATATATTTATATACTAGCTCAGATACCCGGCTTCGCCAGGGAATTCATTTGAGACTGAATGGTGATCGTATTTTTTAGCAGGCTTTACATTGCACAATATTATGACATTTACCGTCCCAGTGTTTAGGATTGATACCCATCATTGCTGTGGATTTGCTAATAATAGAATTATTTTTTCGATAAGGCTTCACCGTCTTCGATATTTTTATATTTCTCGTCTCTTATACATGTAAATATGGTGAATTTTTATTTCAGGCCTCCCTTTTATCCCCCCTCCCGTTCGAACCTAAAAATTATAATATAACTTATAATCATGGAAGAATTAATGCTAATTGACATACCAAGTTTTGTTAAGTTTCGTTCAGCCGTTAATGCCCGCTAAAGTTTTAACGTATAACTCATTTATACTTAGGTATACGACAAAAGTGTATATAACAAAAGTTACTCCAAATAACAAAATAAACAATTTTTGTTATGTTTATATTTGCGGAAAACCAATAGGAAACGAAATATCGCTATTTTTAATTTCAGGCTTCCCTTATAACCCTCACTCCTGCCCGTCCATAGAAATGTTGGTATGGCTTATTATAATAAACGCTCACTGCTAATACACATACCGAGTTTTATTTAGTTCGGTTGAGTCTTTTTTGGCAAATAATATTGTTGACTCCCGCTATAATCTATAGCGTATAACGCAATTAAACTTCGGTATACGACAAAAGTGTATATAACAAAAGTTACTCTCAATCCCAAAATAAACAACTTTTGTTTTGTGCATATTTACCGCAAAACCAATAGAACACGAAATATCGCTATTTTTAATTTCAGGCTTCCCTTATAACCCCACTCCTGTTTGTCTCAGACAAATTTAATATAGCTAAAGTCTAAGTTGGGTTAGTAGTAATATACATACCAAGTTTCATAAAATTCGGTCTAGCCGTTTATGCGTGAAAAGGTAACAAACAAACAAACAAATAAACAAACAAACAAACAAACAAATAAACAAACAAACAGACACGAAAGAAACAAAATGCAGTTATGGTGTCTATGACATGTGAAACGAAAAGTTACCGAGAAATTTTGCGAAAAAAATCAATGTACAGACAGAGGTTACAATTTTATATATATATAGATATATATATAAAATAACTTATATATATAAAATAACTTATATATATATATATATATATATATATATATATATATATATATATTTATATCTGTTACCTCCCTAGAGGTCGCAACTTTTGTCTTATTGTTACCATACTTGATATATAATCGTTTTATATAAAAATAAAGATCAAGTTCGCTAACGGTAGAAATCATACGAGGGGGAGGGGGGTTAGAGTGGGAGAATTTCGAAAATTATTAATATCTCCGTTATTATGTGCTGGATCGAAAAATTGTATAGGAGCAATCGTATTGCAAATTTAATTTTCTATAAATTTTGTTATTTACGTATTTTTATTATCTTGATTATTTACAGAGATATGTACTTGCCTTTTTTAGTTTTCGGTCTTCAGTAAAGCCCCACTCCTACTCATCTCATATTAACAATATTCTATTATGTTATGAAGCACTTTATTTGAAGCTTAGATACCAAATATTGTTCTCATTGAACTTCAACAAAACTGAAGTTTTGAGATAAATGCAAATATGTGGTGCACATGGGAAATCTGCTTAGTTAACGCAGCCGCTGCGTCACGGACTTTTAGATCTTATACATTGAAACGGGGATATCGTATATAATTTTAAAATAATAAGTGTTTTAAATAAAGTTCATCAATACATTCTGTATGTTTATTTTAATAGAATTCCATATTAATCTCCATTTCTATTATTTCCTTGTTTATTTAGTGTGTCGATAATTTGAGGTATTTTTTTTTTTTTTTTTTTGGTGCGACTCTACGCTTCAAAATTCATTATTGTATTTAAAGACCCTTTTTAATCTATTCTGATAAATGCCTCTTGTTTATGTGACCCGGCACAGGAATGACGAATATCAGTACATAAATTTGAAATATAACTGTATTTCGGCTTTATCCCTGCAAGAGTGGATTCCATTTCCGCTGAACTAATGATATAATTTACTTATGAGAAATGGCGTCGTCCTCGAAAAGGGACGGCCATCGACGTCATAATAAATTCGGGCTGAAATTTCAGACGTTGGCTTAAATCCAGCGAAAAATATGGAGATGTGTAATTGGACGAAGCTGACAGTAATTAAAGCTAAAATATTGTTGATACTAATCCAGGGGAGGTAAAACGCGAGGGGGGTAAAGAGAGGGGGGGGGGGCGGAGTGAAAAATGTGACACTTGACAGAAGCGTTAGAGTCAGGCCGGTATAACCTGTACAGGGGGTGGGGCTTTAACCAGATTGTAACCTCTGCCAACAGGCTTACCACTACAAGCGGGCCTAATATAGCTATAGTTACGAGTGGACTGGGAGTGGCAGGACTGATGAACATCACTCTCACTACAGTTGGCTGCAGTGCTATAATACATTCACCTGCCATCTCTACCCCCGCCATATCGCTCACTCAAATCAGAGTCGAATCCTAAACAGCAAACATCTCTCCAAAGTCAATTTAAACAATGTACATAAATAGTGCAGTACATTAAAAGTCCGTCACGCAGGGGCTGCGTAAACTAAGCAGATTTCCCACATGTAATTTTACAATAGAGAAATTTCACGAGAGCCTAAGAGTTAAGAAATAGGCCGACCTATCTTTTGGAGGGAAATTCACTCTCGTACGTTATCCGCCGATATTTAATAAAAATGCAAATATCTCGGTTAGTATTAAAGATAGAGAATAAATGTATATAACAATAGTTATAGTAAAGTTAATTTTCAATAAGATTTGTTCTATACCATTTTGCGATCCGACGTATAATAACGGAAATATTTGGTATTTTCGAAAATCCCCCCTCTAAACCCCCCTCCCACCGGTCCGATTTCAGCCATTAACAAACTTGATCATTTTTTTTAATACATAAAATGATTACATATCGATTTTGGTTACGACTCAACAAAAATTCGAAACGTCTTTGAGCAATGAACAGACCAAATATATATATATATATATATATATTTATTATATTATATATTTTTTTTAATATATATTACACATTACAATTTTGATTGGACCTCATTTTCCTCATCTCCTGTGTAAGATATATTGACATTTGAAGAAATGATTCGTAAATCGCGTCATAAGTACGTTATCAATAGTTGATTTCCCTTAAGGGATATCTGTTAAAAACGTCTGTTACGCAGGAGATGGGTGAATTAAGCAGAATTCCCTAGTTCTTTCATGACAAACTACTGATATCATCTCCCCATATATTCTCCATTTCTAAATAAAAATCAGATGAGTAGAAGTGGCCGGTCAATAATATCTTAATTGATCTCACCATCACAGGATTTTTCACGTATTTGCATTTAGGTACCGTTTGTAAAAATCTGTTAAAAGCGTACATATATGATATTTAAGCTTGGAATAAGAGATTTTATAACATATTTCCTTATTATTGAAGTCCGATCATTCCAAAGATGGGGATGAGTGTCGGTTAAAAATGCAAAAAGTCCGTCACGCAGGGGGTGCGTACACTAGCAGATTTCCCACGTAAAGTTATACAATAGAGAAATCTCCATGCGAGTGCCGAACAGAAACGGAAATGGCAAAAGTAGCTTTCGGCGGGAACATTTAGAAGCAACCTTAGCTCGTCCGTTACACTTAATAAAAATGCCAATTTCTCGGTTAATATTCAAGATAGAGAATAAATGTATATTACAATATTTATAGTAAATTTAATTCGCAACGAGATTGGTTCTATAGTACTATAATTTTTCGATTACAACGTATTAGTAACGGAGATATTTTGAATTTTCGAAATTCCCCCCTCTAAACACTTCCCTTTCACTGGTCCGACTTCAGCCGTTAACGAACATGATCTTCCTTTTTACATAAAGCGATTAAATAACCGAGGTTTGGTTGACGGTTAAACAAAAATTGCGACCTCTAGAGTGTAGACTGACAAATATATATATATATTATATTTATATTATATTTATTTATATATATATATATATACACAATACAAAAAGTCAGCCAAGTTGACTAGCCAATGTTTATAATCTTTATACTTAGGAGGTTACTATGTAGAGCATATGTGGGCAACCACCGGCCCGCTGTAAGGCGAGACATTTTGAAAATCCCAATTAAACAAAAATATTACACTACTTACACCAAATGAGGAAGATGAGGAGAGATTTGTGAGTTTGGCAGTACTTATAAATGCCAACAGTTCTTTTCAATGATAAAGGTAACACATCAAAACATCGTACAAGGCTGACTAATGATAACTTGGAAAATTCTTTACGTCTTTGTATCAGTGGAATTATTCCAAACATCGATGGATTAGTTTCCCAAATTCAAGCTCAAGTGTCTCATTGGTTTCTAATTCGCTATTTAACTTTTTTTGTTGGTAATAATATCAAATTTTACGACTTAATTATAATGTTGTGCCAATTTTATTCATTTCATTTTGTCATTTAAATTAATTTTATTATAATTATATTGTCGTATAGTTTAATCTCTGATATCGTTCAAAATTATGAACACTGCTTTAAAATACACTACTTTTAAAATCGGCCCGCGAACGTATTTGCAGACTGAAGTTTGGCCCGCAACATGTCAAAGGTTGCCCATACCTGATCTAGACTATTGTTATAAGTTTTATATATATATATATATATATATATATATATATATATATATATATATATATACTTTTCGTCATTTACTCGGTAGGATCGATGGAGATTTGGTGAAACGTCTCGTAAATCGTGTCATGAGTAAAACCTAAATAGCTGATTTTGTTTTATGGAAATTGGCTAGAAGTTCAGAGGTGATTTCAATTTACTTATAAATATGTATGTCAACTTTCCAAGAAACAACATAGGCTGAATGAGAATACGTTGTTTCATTTGGGATTCCAGGATACTCAGAATTCAAAACACTTATAAATTCCTTAATATCCACTAATTTTGATAAAAAAAAAATAATACACAAAGTGTAAAAAGTGTTATCATTTTAGTCTAGTAAAAATCGTTATGATGAATGACTTTTTTATATAGGTATCAAGGGAAAATAAAGTGTCAAAATGCAATATATTTTACAAGTGTGTTGGTTTACTTCGAAGTCAGAACTTGTATTCATTAATATCGGTGTTATCGGAAAAATGGAAGCGGTAACTTGTGTTCCCCGAATATATTTTCCAGCGGTAAAACATTGCTTTTATTTATGAATTCAAACTTTCGGCTCTAGAGTTTTGGGTCATATTTCATTCGTATTAGGAGGGAATGCTCCAACAAAATTGAATCATTTTATTTAACTCGAAAGCACGGATAATTTAACTTTGTTATAAAAAGTAAGCGATTATTTTGTGCTTCATTTTAATTTTATATTTCGGCGAATAGCATTATTTATTTCGACCTACCAACTGACGAATACCATGGAAATAATATTATGGTTCCCAGTTATTAGCAGATTTTCCTAAAACGATATATATATATATATATATATATATATATATATATATATATAAACGATGATATTTCAAAATGTCCGCGTCTAAAGCCTCCTCCCTCCCACTGGACCGATTATAGGCATAATCGAATATGGTCATTAGTTTCACGTAAAATGTTCAAATATCTAGTTTGGTAAAGGTTGTGAAACAAAAAAAGTCCGTCACGCAGGGGCTGCGTAAACTAAGTAGATTTCCCACATGAAGCTTTACAATAGAGAAATCTGCCTAATAACCACTGTAGTAGTAAGAAACCTCTAAACCTAAAACATTATTTAGGGCGTAATAACCCAGTAGTTTCTAGCCCCAAAAAACAGTTAACCTAACCTCTAAACCTATTCACGAGGGACGAATAGTTATGGACACGGCCGCCAGAGCTCTCGGCGGAAAGTCCGAACATAGCCTACTGATACTCGGTTAATATTCAAGATAGAGAATAAATGTATATAATAAGGAATATTTCGAATTTTCGAAAATCCTCCCCTCTAAACCCCCCCCCCCTATCCGATTTCAGCCGTTTACGAACTTGATCATTCTTTTTAGGTAAAACGACTAAATATCAAGTTTGGTAACGATCAATCAATAATTGCGACCGCTAGAGCGGTAACAGACAAATAATATATAATATATATATTATATATAGCTATATATATATATATATATACAGTTTTGAACGGACATCATTTTCGTCATCTCCTGGGTAGGATCGATGGACATTTGAAGAAAAATTTCGAAAATTCCGTCATGAGTACAACCTCAATAGCTGATTTCCCTTAAGGGAACTCTGCAAATAGCGACCACTAAAGCGTTAACACACAAACATGTACATAGTTTTGAACGGACTTCAATTTAGTCATCTCCTGGGATCGATGGACATTTGAAGGCATTTTTAGCAGATTTCCCTTAAGGAAAACCAGCTATTGAGGTACTCATGACGCGAATTTGGACTTTTTTTTCAAAATGTTTGTGTGGAATATATTGGCTGCTGTCAGTAAGTAGTTCTGTCATATCGTGGGGAATGTCAAGGTTTTTTAGTTGGGTGCAGTCTGTCAGTATGTGTTTTATCGTAAGGTGTTTGTGGCAGCATTTGCATATAGGGTTATCAGTCCTAGTCATTAAGTGTCTATGAGTCAGGTATGTGTGGCCGATCCTGAGTCTGGCAAGAACTACTCCCTCCCGTCTAGTACTCCTATGGTCGATGGCCACTCCTTAATAGTACTTTCGATACTCCGGAGGTGGTTCTTTACTTCAATCCATTCTGATTGCCATTTGTTTAGGATGTGGTGTCGTATATGTCGCTATGTCTTTGTATAGTAAGTTTGTTTGTGTGTATTGTTGTTTGTTGAGTAATTAGTTCATTCTGGTGGCTTGCTGTCGTACTAAGTCCAAGGTCCTCGTGTCCTGGCGTTTTATGTGGTGATATGTTTTACCAGTATTTAGATTTATTTATTGTTAAACTTCCCGTTGGCAATCTGCTTAGGTTACTCAGCCCCTGCGTGACAGACTTTTTGAAAATCCCTTCACGAGTACAACCTCAACAGGATATCTGCTTGTGCCGAACATGAGTAGTGAGTTTATTCTAGAGACCCGAGCCAAGACCCAGGTGGGTGTGCTAGAGCCGCCCTTTGTGAGTGATACCCATGTCCCATTGACACCCTACACTGGCTGGTGACACCTGTAGTAGAGCCCTTTGTCTCCGGACCGCACCTTACAAAGATCTAATTAATGACCCAAGCCGCTGTCATCAATCTTCAGCAGGTTCTTACTTCTCAGGTCCAACCCCGGCCGCTCTGTCTTCCTAAATTCTTAAACTCTGCTTATGTCTAAGACTCAAAAAATCTAGATCGAATCTCGGCGATGGTCAACCTAACTCAGATATTTAGAAGATGACAAATACGGACGAATATTTCGACTCTAGTGTGTTAACTGACAAGTAAATATGTACAATTTTGAACAGACCACATTTCCGTTATCTCCTGGGTACGATCGCTGGACATTTCGAGAAATGTTTCGAACTTCCCATCCACAGTATTACATCAAAAGCTGATTTCCTCTAAGTGTACGCATATTGAGTTAAACGAAAATTCGAAATATGTCCAATACTATTGGTCAGCTCGAAAAATTATATTGATATGCCGTGTTGCAAATTTAGATTTATATAAATTTTGAGGTGGCAGAGGTTAACCATGTGAGGTAAAGCGTTGCCATTAAGGTCGATTCCCGCCTGGGAAATGGGAATTTATTTAGTGACGAACTTCTTAAATAAAATCCTGAGTCGCACTCTGGCTAGAGAAAGGTGGTCACCTATAGACCCTTCCAATAGTAACATAAAGTGGACGTTAATAAAATATAAAAGTCCGTCACGCAGGGGCTGCGTAAACTAAGCAGATTTCCCTCGTGAAGTTTTACAATAGAGAATTCTCCATACGAGTGACGATCAGTTACGGCAAAGGGCCGAACTAGATTTCGGCGGGAACCATAGCGCGTCCGTTACACTTAATAAAAATGCAAATATCTCGGTTAATATTCAAGATAGAGAATACACGTATATAACAATATTTATAGTAACATTAATCTGCAATAAGATAGGTTCTGTACAATTTTTCGATCCGACGTACAGTAAAGGAGATATTTTGAATTTTCGAAAATCCCCCTCTAAAAATGGTCCGATTTCAGCCATTAACGAACTTGATCTTCCTTTTTACATAAAACGATTAAATACCGAGTTTGGTGACGATTAAACAAAAAGTGCGACCGCTAGAGTGTTTAACAGACAAATATATATATATATATATATATATATATATATATATATATATATATATATATATATATATAATTTGAACGGACCTCATTTTCGTCATCTCCTGGGTAGGATCCGATGGAACAATTTGAAGAAATTTTTCGAAACTCGCATCATGAGTACGACCTCAATAGCTGATTTCCCTTAAGGGAAATCTGCTAAAATAATAACAATAATATAATTTTTATGTTGACGTCGAAACATATGTCATATTACAAGAGAAACTGATCTGCATAAGTACAAACGAAGAACCTAATGTACCTTAGGTTACTTACCTCTGCCTTCAAAAATATTTAGCTAATATTTGTCCTGCATTGTGGACGCGATTTTCGAAAAATGTCTTCAAATGTTCATCGATCCTACCCAGGAGATGACGGAAATAAGGTCCGTTCAAACCTATATATATATATATATATATATATATATATATATATATATATTTGTTTCTTAGCACTCTAGCGGTCGCAATTTTCGTTTAATCGTCACTAGAAACGGGCGTGGGAGGGGCAGTTTAGAGGGGGGATTTTCGAAAATTCGAAATATCTCCGTTACTAGACGTCGGATCGAAAAATTGTATAGAATCAATCTTATTGAAAATTAAATTTACTATAAATATTGTTATATACATGTATTCTCTATCTTGAATATTAACCGAGATATTAGCATTTTTATTAAGTGTAACGGACGAGCTATGGTTCCCGCCAAAATCTAGTTCGGCCATTTCCGTAACTGATCGGCACTCGTATGGAGATTTCTCTATTGTATAACTTTACGTGGGAAATATGCTTAGTTTACGCAGACCCTCTTGGAGCGTAGTTGGCACTTGAGTATACTTTATTGGCAGTGGTATACATATACATTTAAAAGTACCTCATTTTCTAGATAGGATCGGTGTTCATTTGGATAAAGTTTTCAAAAATTGTAAATGAAAGAATATATAAATAGAACGGATTTAGATCTTTCAGATTTTTAATTAAAAACTATCAATAGTTTTTGGTTTAGAACCCAAACATGAAGGTATTTTTTTTTTAAGTTTTTCTTCGTATCCTTTAAGTTTTTTGCAATAATAAAATACATACAGGCCAATGTATTTTTTCTTCATACCGGCTTTCTGATCCAGCGGTCTTTTCGAGACTCTTCACTGTGCAAGTGATTCATGTTCAGACCCCAGACTTTGACCTATGCAGAAGATTTATAGACTGAAGAAGGTAGCCGTAGTCCTACCTAAAATTAGCACAATAAAGAGTGACGAAAATACCGCTTAGAAGAGATCAGGATCAATAAGAAGGCCAAGTCCTCTACTGTTTTTTAATATAATGCAGAGTGCACTTTCGGAGCCAACGCTCCATCCTCAGTGCCTGATTAAAGCTGCGTTGACTCCGAAAGTGCACTCTGCATTATATTAAAAAACAGTAGAGGACTTGGCCTTCTTATTGATCCTGATCAATTGGTTCCTCTACCATCCAGCATATTCCAGAGATATCGCTTAGAAGAGATTTTTTTTTTATGTTTCACTCCTCCTTCAAAAACAGCAAATACTGATATTCGATTACATTGTTCTATTGCATTATAATACGTGCGTTACCTATGGTTTACTTAGACAGACCTCCAAGAAACTGCTTGCACAATGATCACGATATTACACATTTATAAATAAGTCCTTTCATTGATAAGGAACTTGTGCAACTAGTGATAACAATGATCGATAGAGCATAGAGATATGTGTTACCTGCGACAGGAAGTGTGGGCACGCAGTCCATCCTGACGTCAGAGACTGCCCCTGTCAGCGATTGGCTGACGTAGACGAAGCAATACTCGACGTATTTCTCAGAGAAGAGAGAGCAGTCGAACCTGAGCGAGTGCCTACCTCGGAGAACCTTCTGCTCCGACACGTAGTGCAGCGAGGTAGGTGGAGCTAGTGAAGACACTTCGTATCTGCAACAATCACGATTTGTTTCATTCGACAAGAAAAATAAGAAGTGAAAAGGAGTATGGTTAAATAAATAGTTGAGCAGAAATGAAATATTCATTTGTACATGGGGTCATGTCTCATTAAAATCGGGTACGGTGCCAAAAAGAAAAGAATATAATATATTTTATAAGTGCAAATTATTTCATTCTACTCCAAAAATTAAAGGGTGGATTTTATTACTGGTTAGGTATTAATTGAGAAACCTCTGGACCATTATTCAGGGGGAAAAAGTTAAAGCCGGGTACCATTGTATACCATACATGAGGAATATGTATATTGACAGATCTTAGTGGTAAGTAAACAGACTAAACGCAAACAACTAATACGGTGAACAGAGCATAAAACCCACTGACTGTCGGACAACCAACTCAGTACAACTATTGACATGCTTGAAGATGATGCCATAGCATCGAAAGCGCTTGCCAGCGGTACTCAACCATCAGCCAGTGACGACGGTCTCCACCGATAGGTATGACAATGTATATATAGACATGGGAGGTAAATGAATAGAAAAGAACAAATTAATAATTCTAACAAATAAAAAATATAATTCTTAACTGATAATAGAAAAAAAAACTTAATTTTAAGTAAATAATGAACATGTCCTAATCATATGATTTTACAAAATAATAATTTACTCCAAAATAAAATTTATTTGTCAAGAGTGACTCATAAAATTACTATAAATGTTGTTCAATTTATTAATTGAGTCTATTCCAAAAGATTTATATGGTTCGATATATTGAGGTAAATATTTTTATTGTAAAGTTGGCGGTATTTGATTGGGTGGAGGGTAAAAATTTGGGTCACAGATTCCTGATAGATAGAATTTCAGATGAGCCATATTTCTCTACTACCCATTGTTTGTACTTCCTAATTGATTATGTAATTGTACTTCATTTATAAAAAAAAAAACATATCCACTCATCTCGTACATATTACACTAAAACCAAACATTAAACAGAAGAATAACTATGTCCAGGTTACCTGGACATACAAACTTTAAACAATGCACACAAGAAGACGAACACGGTAAATCAGCCACCCAAAAAAGAAATTATGACACCACATATTGCACACATCAAGGTATTCAAGCCCAAGCAAAACATGATTCTAAATGCATGGCAGAAACCTTGTTTTGCCACAACTGAACAAACTTAGAGAACTTAAACATATACTTGGTAAATGGCCTTCCTCAAAAAGACTATAAAGAAGGGAAGAAGTAGAATTGGTCATTCACGACTGACAGGCTTACTTATTCGAGAAGACGACCCCTATTGCCAACACTGTAACTACAGACTTACAATAAAACATATTAAACGGATTGTTACCTAAGGACTCTCATAGATAAGCCATATACATTGACTGAATTACTACATGGCCGTGGACAGTACATAAACGTCATATTTCACTACTTAAAGAAAAAAAAATGTTTTAGAAAATTTATAATGCCAGACAATTCTGAAAATATATGCAGATATGAACATACTTAGGTAAATATTTAAACTGACACGTCGTTCAATCGCCTCTGTTGCGAAATGTAATTACAATGAGAATAAATAAATAAATGGTTGATTGTGATAAGGTATTCAGATGAGGGTATTAGTGGTTCATGGCTGGCTTAACTAGTCTTAATTTAATAATGTTTATTCGCCATGTAATATTTGTTTGGCTCTGATCCAGAAGGCATTAATTCAAGTAGTCAGGGTTGTACTTGGAGTTAATAATCCGATCAATACTCGTAATTAGAGAGTAATTAGAGTAATGATCCTCCAGTCACTTTAAAGATTTATTTAAATTGAGAATTTGTATTTCAACATGTAAAAATCTATATTAAAAACTTTAAATAAGTAAGAATTAAGCGAATCTGACTAGACCATGCATTATTATTATTATTTATTAACGTCCACTCTTTGCAACTCAGGCTAATTGGGACGGGTTATCTACAGGTTACCACCCTTTTCTAGCCAGGGTGACCATGCATTAAGCCTTCATCTGGCTAGACCAAGCAGACTTGGTCTGATTATTTCTACTATTTAATATGAATTGCATAATTGCATTTATTTAATAAGGCCGCTGCTTTGGGGCCCTTGGAAGAAAATGTTACGACCGGCTCACCTGACAACAAGTACGCACACACACATATACTATAGAGTACATACCTCAGCCTGGCAAAGAGCCTGACCCTGTCTCCTTCCTCCAGGATGCAGTCGGGATACTGGAAGAGCACCGATATCCCCGAATGGCCGTCACAGGGAAATATGCTCCGGGCGTGGACGTTGAAAACAAATTTGTCGCTCCACACAACCTGAAAGTAAACATTTCGATAAACTACTAAGAATTAAGTTTTGATTAGACGACACTTTAATGGTACATTTGTTCTCATAAAAAGAGTTGAAAAGTTTTTTTGTAAAAGGATATTTGTAAAAATGGATATTCTGTTCCTAATGCCCATTGATCCATCCTACCAAGGAGAGGAGGAGAATTAGGTCAATTCAAAATTATATACATATCGAAAAGACATAATAATCTATACATATCTGTTTATTTGAAGCACCCTTGGAGTGACGGAATTTTTGTTTTAACATTTTCTATCTCCAGCGTAGCGTACCTTTTTGAATAGCCAATGCCAAAATTCTTCTAGTCTTGTACTATCCCGCCCTTTGTACTAAAAGGAGTAGGGCGTGGTGGCATCAGAACCATGTCCTCCAGGACGGCAGAGGCGGCATCCTCTGTCGACATGAATGTGTGGGGAGAACCGAAGGGGTTGTCTGTCCCAACTAGTCCAGGTTTCGAGGTCAGACCATAATGGTACCACGGGGTTAGCGGAGATAACCCCCACCAACAGTCAGCCAGGTCAGTGTCTGGATCTGCTTTGCGGTTGGTCGGTGTGACACGGTGATCATTGTTACACTTCAGAGCGGTGTCAGAAATTATCACAAAAGAGGCTTCTTATCCCCTTTATCATGTGTGACACTAATCGACTCAGTTTAACCGGACGATTTTCTGAAGTTTTGAGGGTCAGATTACTAGGATTCTTCCATTCCCTCTCAACGCTGTTCAATTAGTCCATACTGATTTCTTACATCCTTTTTTATAACTAAAGCTTACTTTGCGTCTCATCTCATCTAGCATTTCCTTTCAGAGAACCTTTACGGCAATCATAACAACCTCATCCCCCTGCGAACAAACCCACACATCTATAGTGCGTGCATCCAGGCCGGTGAGGAGGTACTATTTAACTTAGTTCCAGAGATAAGAGTTACTTGCCAAACAAAAAACCACGACAGTATTGTAATTTCTTTCTTTTTTTTCTTCAATACACAGTTTTTTTCATATATCGGAATGTTGTTATATACAAATGTTTTTTAACATTCTTCTTTACCGACAGAGAGCAGAAAATAGAGCGGTTTTGCCTCTCACACTAACACTCACTGCGACCCTTCTCCCACCCGCACCACCCCCAACAACCAACATATCACCACACCTCCCACCCCATCGTCACTTTCTGGTGCACTAACTTACATCACACATCACCATCCCCACCCCGTTTTTAACATACCGTAATGAACTCGTTTTTTGTTTATTGCCCAAAAACATGCATCAACCGTCAAAAAGAAAACTAAGTATTTTACTTAAACCTCCCTACAAAAAACACAACACATCCCCACCCCTCACACTCCTCACATGGAATACTCTACGTCCTACATTCACTTATCTTATCCGACCTCCATGTTTTTTGGCTATGAATGCTCTCTATAATGCCTTGAGAAATACTATTTACCTAAACTTATTTGCGTTTAATATTTCCCCCCGCGCTAAATCCCTCACCACTTCTTCATCTTTTTCCAACTAATTGTTTATTATCCAAACAATCAAATAGTAATCCGAGAGATACCTGAAATTTGTTACTAAAAGCTTTAAAGACATTCCATAAAACTCGAACTATCTGGTTGACGAGTCCCTCGAGTAGTTGTGAAGTTGAGGGGGGGGGGATATTAATGTGATAACCATGTATATGCTATATGTCAAATTTACCATACATATGAATCAATTGACGTTCGGCTCACCTAATTGAATTCTTTTTTTATCTCCGGTACATGTGATTAATTTGATTAGGTGTTAAAGTGAGAGCTGAATGGTGAAATCCTGTTTTGAATAATACTTAAGTTAGTTTATATATTAGTGGGAGGGATGTCGTATTAATTACTTTTTTTTCGGTGATGAGAAATGGGGTAGCAGTACTGTCTAATGTCTTGTATAATTGTTCGTTTGTCGTTTGGGCTGTTGAGTAAGAAACTGGCGGGAGCGTTGGACCTGTGGGCATCCTGAATCCCTGCGACAGACCAGTACCAGTTTGCCCCATTAACAACAACATCTATTTCCGGCCGAGAGTCTACTCTCCCACTTCAGTCTCCCGGCTCAAACTTGCCTAATTTTTACTGATAATTATATGTAGTTCAGTTCTGTGACCCTTTCACAGGTTTATGAATGGGTATGTGTTCGAGCTTCTGCAATGGGGAGAGTGGTTCATTACCTAGGAAGTCCAGAGAGAGGGAGGAGAGGGAGAGAGAGAGAGAAGAGAGAGATAGAGAGAGAGAGTAGAGAGATGAGAGAGGAGAGTCGAGAGATTAGAGATAGGGAGAGCAGAGAGAGAAGGGAGAGAGATGAGAGAGAGACGAGGAGAGTAGAGGGAGAGAGAGAGGAGAGAGAGAGAAGAGAGAGGAGAGAGTGAGAGAGGAGAGAGAGGATGAGAGAGAGGAGAGAGAGATGAAGAGAGAGAGAGAGAGAGGAGAGGGGAGAGTGAGAGAGGAGACGAGAGAGAGGAGAGAGAGAGAGGACGATGAGAGGGAGGAGAGAGAGGGGGGAGGAGATGAGAGAGAGGAGAGAGAGAGAGAGAAGGGAGAGGGGAGAGGAGAAGGAGAGAGAGAGAGAGAGAAGGGAAGAGAGCGAGTGAGGGAAGGGAAGAGAGAGAGAGAGAGAGGGAGAGAGAGAGAGAGAAGAGAGAGAGAGGAGAGAGGCGAGAGAGAGAGATGAGAGAGAGAGAGGAGAGAGGGAGAGAGAGAAGCGAGGAGAGGAGAACAGGAGGAGGAGGGAGAGGAGGAGAGAGGAGAGAGAGAGAGAGAGAGAGAGAGTGAGAGAGAGAGAGGGGGGGAGAGGGAGAGGGTGGGAGTGAGAGGAGAGAGAGAGGAGGGAGAGAGGAGAGAGAGAGGAAGAGAGGAGAAGAGAGGGAGGGCAGAGGGAGAGAGGAGAGGGAGAGATGGAAGGAGAGAAGAGGAGGGGAGGAGAGAGAGAGAGGAGGGAGAGAGAGGAGAGGGAGGAGAGAGAGGAGCTAGAGAGGAGAGAGAGGGAGAGAGAGAGAGGGAGAGGGAGAGAGGAGAGAGAGAGAGAGGAGAGAGAGAGAGAGAGAGAGAGAGGAGAGAGAGAGAGACAGAGATAGAGGAGAGAGAGAGAGAGCCGAGAGAGAGAGAGAGAGAGAGAGCTGAGAGAAGAGAGAGAGGAGAGTGAGGGAGAGATGAGAGAGGGAGGAGAGAGGAGAGAGAGAGAGAGAGAGAGGAGGAGAGAGAGAGAGGAGTAGAGAGAGAGAGAAGAGAGAGAGAGAGAGAGAGGAGGAGAGAGAGGAGAAGAGAGAGAGAGAGAGAGGAGGCAGAGGAGAGAGAGAGAGAGAGAGAGAGGAGAGAGAGAGCTGAGAGAGAGAGAGAGAGAGAGAGAGAGAGAGAGAGAGATGGAGAGAGGGAGAGAGAGAGAGAGAGAGAGAGAGAGAGAGAGAGAGGAGAGAGAGGGAAGAGAGAGAGGATGAGAGGAGAGAGGAGAGAGAGTAGAGGAGAGGAGAGAGGAGAGGGAGAGAGAGGGAGAGAGGAGAGAGAGAGGAGAGGAGAAGAAGGAGAGAGGAGAGAGAGAGAGATGGGAGAGAGAGAGAGGAGGAGAGAGAAGAGAAGGATAGATGAGGAGAGAGAGAGAAGAGTAGAGAGAGAGAGAGAGTGAGAGGTGGAGAGAGAGAGAGAGGAGGAAGTGAGAGGAGAGAGAGAGAGAGAGGAGAGAGAGAGAGAGGAAGAGAGAGAGGGAGAGAGTCGAGGAGAGAGAGAGATAGAGATGACCCGAGAGAGAGAGAGAGACGAGGAGAGGAGAGAGAGAGAGAGAGAGAGAGAGAGAGAGGAAGAGCAAGAGAGAGGAGAGAAGAGAGAGGGGAAGAGAGAGAGAGAGAGAGGAGAGGAGAGAGAGAGAGAGAGAGAGAGAGAGAGAGAGAAGAGAGAGGAGAGAGAAGAGAGAGAGAGAGAGAGAGAGAGAGAAGAGAGGAGAGAGAGAGCAGGAGAGAGAGGAGAGGAGAGAGAGAGAGAGAGAGAGAAGCGAGAGAGAGAGAGGAGAGAGAGAGAGACGTGAGAGAGAGAGTGAGAGAGAGAGAGATGAGAGGGAGAGCGAGATGAGAGAATGGAGATACCCCAGACGAGAGAGAGAGAAGAGGAGAGAGTGAGGAGAGAGGAGCGAGACGCGAGGGGGGGAGAGAGAATGGAGTGAAAACTGCTGAAAAAGAGTTGGAAGGGATTATAAAAGTTGTTTTAACTCTTAATGACGCAGGAACTTACTCAGAATCTTTCTTTAGCTACTTTAATCTACTTAACCTCAAAACTAAGCATTTATTTAAAGTTATGAACTTTTTTATGTTAAAATATTTATTAATTCTTTACAAAGTATGAGATAGAGATTTATATAATATTCGCCGTATTCATCCACTTCAAGTATTATCAAACATTGAGTGGAATCTCTCTGCTTTTACATTTTAAGTTAGCATGTCTCGAAAAGTTGAGAATTGACAACAATTTTTAATAAACTGTGTTTATTAAATGTGGTTTCATCCTACTGAAATGCCACTGAGATGAAGTGATTTCAATTTCAGTTATGATTAATTATCCTATGTACGCTACACGGCACCTTTCTCGTCTAAATTATCTCTTACAGCATGTTTCCAGGGCAAAGACTGGAGGGTAGATTAAAGTTTTAGTTTGCATACTTATACTGGATAATAGTCTATCATTAGTCAGCTTATGCAGGCTACAGGCTATCGAGGGATGGCTATCTAACAACTCTGGCCTCGACTCGAGTTTTCTTAATGATGTCTTTATGGATCGATTGTTCGATGCAAAAGAGAACGACAAACCACTACATTTCCTTGTTATTCCCTTGTTCTTTTACGTGAATATCAGGTATCCCTGTTTTCAAGATTTAACTACCCGTAAATACAATAACCAACACGAGAAATGTATACAAGATATTTTCATAATGGAAAAAGTCCGTCTCGCTGGGCGGCGAAAACTAAGTTGATTTCCCACGCTTTGGTAATACGCTGCTGATCGCATCACAAAAGCCGAATATCACGTCATGAATACAACTTCAACAGCTGATTTCCCTTACGGGGAAACTGCTAAAAACTATAATTCTGTTATCATCTGACGCCTAGTAAACCCCCAATCCTATATTTGCGTTTTTAACAGTATATATATATATATATATATATATATATTATATTTTTATATATAAATACTATATATATATATATATATATACTCACACACATATTTCTAGACTAGGAATTAGGATGGATTTATAATTCTGTTATCATCTGACACCTAGTAAACCCCCAATCCTATATTTGCGTTTTTAGCAGTATATATATATATATATATATATATATATATATATATATATATACTCACACACATATTTCTAGACTAGGAATTAGGATGGATTTATAATTCTGTTATCATCTGACAGCTAGTAAAACGCAAATCCTAAGTTTGCGTTTTTGGGGGTATATATATATATATATATATAGATATATATATATATATATATATATACTCACACACATATTTCTCGACTAGGAATTAGGAGGGATTTATAATTCTGTTATCATCTGACGCCTAGTAAACCCCCAATCCTATATTTGCGTTTTTAGCAGTATATATATATATATATATAAATATATATATATATATATATATATATTTATACTCCTCCACACATATTTGTAGACTAGGAATTAGGATGGATCTATAATTCTGTTATCATCTGACACTTAGTACAACCCCCAATCCTATATTTGCGTTTTTAGCAGTATAAATATACTCACCTACACATATTTCTAGACTAGGATTAAGGATGTAATTTATAATTCTGTGATCATCTGACGCCTAGTAAACCCCCCCAATCCTATATTTGCGCTTTAAACAGTATAAAATAAAAATATATATTAATGGGGAGATATATATATGGGGGAGATATATACTCATGAAAACATATTTCTAGACTAGGAATTAGGATGGATTTATAATTCTGTTATCATCTGACACCTAGTAAACCCCCAATCCTATATTTGCGTTTTTAGCAGTATATATTATATATATATATATATATATATATATATATAATATATATATATATATATATTACTCACACACATATTTCTAGACTAGGAATTAGGATGGATTTATAATTCTGTTATCATCTGACACCTAGTAAACCCCCAATCCTATATTTGCGTTTTTAGCAGTATATATATATATATATATATATATATATATATATATATATATATATATATATATATACTCAAACACATATTTCTAGAGTAGGATTTAGGATGGAGATAAATCCATGTCGGGGGAAAAATCCAATCCGATATTGGAATTTGTAGCAGTGAGACATATATATAGAGGTGAAAATTAAAAATTTTCGCACACATATTTCTAGACTAGGAATCAAGATGGATTTATAATTCTGTTATCATCTGACACCTAGTAAACCCCCAATCCTATATTTGCGTTTTTAGCAGTATATATATATATATATATATATATAATATATATATATATATATATATATATATATATATATATATATATATATTATATATATATACTCACACACATATTTCTAGACTAGGAATTAGGATGGATTTATAATTCTGTTATCATCTGACACCTAGTAAACCCCCAATCCTATATTTGCGTTTTTAGCAGTATATATATATATATATATATATATATATATATATATATATATATATATTATATATATATACTCACACACATATTTCTAGACTAGGAATTAGGATGGATTTATAATTCTGTTATCATCTGACACCTAGTAAACCCCCAATCCTATATTTGCGTTTTTAGCAGTATATATATATATATATATATATTATATATATATATATATACTCACACACATATTTCTAGACTAGGAATTAGGATGGATTTATAATTCTGTTATAATCTGACGACCTAGTAAACCCCCAATCCTATATTTGCGTTTTTAGCAGTATATATATATATATATATATATACTCACACACATATTTCTAGACTAGGAATTAGGATGGATTTATAATTCTGTTATCATCTGACACCTAGTAAACCCCCAATCCTATATTTGCGTTTTTAGCAGTATATATATATATATATATATATATATATATATATATATATATATATATATATATATATACTCACACACATATTTCTAGACTAGGAATTAGGATGGATTTATAATTCTGTTATCATCTGACACCTAGTAAACCCCCAATCCTATATTTGCGTTTTTAGCAGTATATATATATACATATATATATATATATATATATATATATATATATATATATATACTCACACACATATTTCTAGACTAGGAATTAGGATGGATTTATAATTCTGTTATCATCTGACACCTAGTAAACCCCAATCCTATATTTGCGTTTTTTAGCAGTATATATATATATATATATATATATATATATATATATATATACTCACACACATATTTCTAGACTAGGAATTAGGATGGATTTATAATTCTGTTATCATCTGACACCTAGTAAACCCCCAATCCTATATTTGCGTTTTTAGCAGTATATATATATCTATATATATATAAAATTGTAACCTCTGTCTGTACATTGATTTTTTTCGCGAAATTTCACGATAACTTTTCGTTTCACATGTCATAGTACCCCATACCCCCTTGCATTGTGCTTCTTTATAATTGTCTGGTTGGCAGATTCCAAGGTTCTTGTGCCTGCTATTCGTTTGTTTGTTTGGCACTAGTTCACCCTTATATGGATGAACTTAATTTATTATTAAACTTATTATGTGTATTACTATTAACCCAACTTAGACTTTAGGCTATATTAATATTCTCTGAGACGAACAGGAGTGGGGGTTATAAGGGAGGCCTGAAATTAAAAACGGTGATATTTCGTTTCCTATTGGATTTTCGGCAATTATGCACAGAACAAAAGTTGTTTATTTTGTTATTTGGAGTAACTTATGTAATATACACTTAAGTATAAATGAGTTATACGTTAAAAACAACTGCGGAAGTCAACAATTTTATTTGGTACAAACTACTCATGCTAATTGGGACGGGCTATCTACAGGTACTAACGCCACCCTTATAATAAGCCATTCTAACATTTCTAGGGACGGGCAGCGGCGGGGATTTTAAGGTAGGGAGTATGTTATTTAAATAATTAACGTCCTAAATAATTTAAATCTATGCATAATGCCCAGGCAACGGGAAATATGACAATATGGAGGACAGTGAAGTCTTACATAAAAAAATAATTTTATTATTAACAAATCGACAGCAAAGACGGGTATAAACCCTAAACACTGGGAAGGGTAAATGTCAAAATATTGTGCAAAGTAAAGCCTTGCCAAAAAAATACAATCGCCATCCAGCCTCAAATGAATTCCCGGGCGAAGCCGGGTATCTGAGCGAGTATAACTATATATCTATATATATATATATCTATATATATATATCGATACTTCGCACACATATTTCTAGACTAGGATTTACATGTGAGATAAAGGTCAACGCTTTAACACGCATGGCTAACCCCTAATCCTATATTTGCGTTTTTAGCCCCTATATATATATATATATATATATATATATATATATATATATATATATATATATATATAAAGACACAAGCTTTATCACTGCACAATTTATTTGACAGTACACAACACACTTGGGAAATAATTCTTAACTATTACTCACAGTATGCACTGGTAGTTACCACTTCACTGTTCTTCTTATTGTACAATCCAACAACTCACGATCACTGAAGTTCAGAAAAACACTGCACTGCACCGTTCTTCAAATAAAACACTTTACCACACTGCAACTGAAATGGACTTTTCACTAAAGCTGTACTGAACGCACTGTTATTATTCACTCGAAGAGAACTGAGAACAAACTAACTTCTAGGGTTGGCCGTACGAGTTAGGGCGTTGGTCCTAATCTCCCATGGCAGACCTAGAGTAGTGGGTTCGAATCGCGCCCTGGGCAGTAGAAATGTATTTAATGACGGCCTCATTAAATAAACTCCTTATTCCCACCCTGGCTAGAAAAGGATGGTAATCTGTAGATAACCCGTCCCGATTAACCTAGTCGCATACAGTGGACGTAAAATAAAAAAAAAAAACTTCTCGAGCGAGCCGGGCGGCTTTTATAGATGAGCGGAAAGATGAAAGAATACTGCCTAGATAAGTCTAGATCCCGTCTTCGAGCGGTTGCTTTCATCTACTTATTATATATGTGATGAACTCTGTTTAATTCTTCATGTACTTAGTTTTCGCAACAAGATATATATATATATATATATATATATATATATATATATATAGACATATATATATAATTTTGAGCGGACCTCATTTTCGTCATCTCCTAGGTAGAACCGATGGACATTTATGGATATATTTCGAAAATGTGACCATAAGTAGAACCTCAGTAGTTGATTCTACTTTAGGGAAATCTGCTAAAATGGGCTATGATAGATGGCTATGATAGATGATCAGCTTTATTTGCTTTGGCCAATGAAGAAAAAAAATCGGCTAATATGATATGTGATGTAACTAAATGTACATTTTTATTTAAATAGATAAGTTGAAGTGACATGAATGACTTCTATTGTATATGATGCGAGCCCTTGGGTCTCCATTGACTGACTGTGATGTATTCGCTGTCAGTGACAATAGTCCTCCAGATGTCAATAGATCGTGGACAATAACCTCCCCGGAATAATCAGTAGTACTCGTATCGACCCTCCGTCAACAGATATATCTATGGCTCTCCTTTATTCCTCGTCTACAATAAGTCCCTCGGAGAACTGACGGCTTAACGAGGAGTCCGTCACGCAGGGGGTGCGTAGGCTAAGCAGACTTCCCACATGAAGCACATCTCATCTCACCATATATTCTCTTTCTAAGTAAACAACCCAATCAATATAAGTGGAGGTTTACTGAAACATTAAAGCAACAATGAAAGAATAAATCGCATAGAATTTTGGAAACAATGCATAGAGCATCAACTGATTGACATGATGTAAATCAGACTCTTAGGTATTTGATTCGACCCCCTGTCTGTTAACGCTCAAGCGGTCGCAAATTTTGTTTGATCTTTACCAAACTCGGAATTTAATCGTTTTATGTAAAAAGGAAGATCAAGTTCGTTAATGGCTGAAATCGGACCAGTGGGAGGGGGGATTTTCAAAAATTCATAATATCTCCGTTATTATACATCGGATCGAAAAATTGTATAGAACCAATCTTATTGCAAATTACATTTACTATAAATATTGTTATATACATTTATTCTCTATCTTGAATATTAACCGAGACATTTGCATTTTTATGTAGGCTGTGGTCGGGTATTGCTCGGATTAGTTCGGCCGTTTTCGTAACTTCTCGGCTCAGGTGGGAGGCTACATCTAACCTTACCTGGCGTTTCTAACCTTACCTTACCTTTCTTACTTTGTGTGATTTATGCAAATACGGTCTGTTCATCCGCCCCCCCCCTTCTTTAGTTCTTGTACTACTAAAATTTCAGTTATTAAAACATAAATGTTTTTTACAATTCAGAAGCCGTTTCAGTTCGGAATTTATTAAAATTAACTGAAAGATTTCTTATTACCGTTTGTACTTACTCATGGTGGGCTTTTATTACCAGTATGCAGATTTCTCTATTGTAAAACTTCACATGGGAAATCTGCTTAGTTTACGCAGCCTCTGCGTGACGGACAACCTCCAACTCTGATTTCCGTTAACAGAGATGTGCTAAAATACCGGAAAAGGAAAGTGAACGAAAAGGTAACATATTCAGTTTCCCATGTATTGGAGGTAGTAAACGTTGGTTAACTAAAAACGTTCCTTGGACGCCTCAAAAATATTTTACTGAGAGCAACTGCCAGAAGCAAACCAGTGTCGCTGAAGAACTCTCAAGGGAATTATTCTTGGCCTTTGAATAAGATTATTATTATTAGTTATTAAAGTCCTCTTTTATGCTACTATTGCTATTTTGGACGAGAAATCTACAGGTTATCTTATCCCCTTCCTTGTCTTAATTCTCATTTCTAAAACGTGAGTGGGCCAAGAGGATAGATTAAAGTTGTAGTCTGCATACTCGTACTGGCTAATAGTCTATCATTAGTCAGCATAGGCTAGATACAAGCTACCGAGGGATGGCTATCTAACAACTCTGGCCTTGAATCAAACTTTTTTTCAATCACGCCTTTACTAGTGTGAATGGAATTTTCCTCATGACGCCTTTAATGTTGGATGGTCTAGGAAATGGGAAACCATTGCATGTCCAGGTTATCCAGGACCCTCTTATTACCTTGTTCGGCCCCTTGAAAATCAGGCCTACCTGCTCGCGAGATCAATCACCTGGAAACACTACATCTACAGGTTACCACCGTTTTCTAGCCAGGGTGGGACTAAGGATTTGACGTAATGAGTTCGTCACTAAATAAATTCCTACAGCTCAGGTGGGAATCGAACTCGCCACTCTAGGTTTACCATGTGAGATTAATGCCAACGCTTTAACTCACATGGCTACCTGAGTATTAGGAATTTATTTTGTGACGAACTGATAAAATAAAATTCTTAGTCCCACTCTGGATATAGAGGGGTGGAAATAATAGATAGCCTGTCCCAATTAGCTCTCGTAGCTTATGGATGGCACTAATAAATAACAAATACTTATCAGGTACGTTCTTTCCGAATGATTAGACATGGTTAGATCCGAATGCCGCAGTATGGCGCAACTTAAATTATAAAAGTCTGTCAGGCAGGGGTGCGATAATACTCACGGATTCGCATTTATCTCAAAACGTAATAGGTCTATGAGAACGATATTTGGTATTTAGGGTTCAAAAAAAGTGCTTCATAATATTACAGTGTATCGTTAATATGACATGTGTAGGAGGGGGGGGGGGGTTACCGATTTATGGAAAATTAGAAACCCACAAATCTCCGTTAATATTCTGATAGAGAAAATATTTATATAACATCATTTATCGAACATCACATTTGCAACAATATTGTTTCCGTACAATTTTTCGATATGTCGCATAATAACAGAGATATTAAGAATTTTCAAAATTCCCCCCATTAAACTCCCCCTCCATCTGGTCAGATTTCAGCCATTAACTTGATTTTAGCAGATTTCCCTTAAGGGGAACGCGATTTTCGAAATTTTTCTTCAAATGCCCATTGATCTTACCCAGGAGATGACGAAAATGAGGTCCGTTCAAAACTGTATATATATATCTATATATCTATCTATCTATCTATATATTTGTCTGTTACCGCTCTAGCGGTCGCAATTATTATTTAATCGTTACCAAACTCGATATTTAGTCGTTTTATGTAAAAAGAAAGATCAAGTTCGTTAACGGCTGAAATGGGACCAATGGGAGGGGGGATTTAGAGGGGAGGTTTTTTGAAAATTCGAAATATCTCCGTTACCATACGTTGGATCAAAAAAGTGTATAGAACTAATCCTATTGCAAATTAAATTTACTATAAATATTGTTCTATACATTTATTCTCTATCTTCAATATTAACCGAGATATTTGCATGTTTATTAAATGTGGGCCGATAACGAACGTTTCAGGCCAAAAGCTAGTTCGGCCCTAACTGTTTGGCTCTCTTAAAGAGATTTCTCTATTGTATAACTTCACGTGGGAAATCTGCTTAGTTTACGCAGCCCCTGCGTGACGGACTTTTTTCGTCATCTCCTGGGTAGGATCGTCGGCCATTTGAGGAAATTTTACAAAAATCGCGTCAAGAGTACCTCAATGGTTGATTTCCCTTGAGGGAAGTCTGCTGAAAGGAATTGTTACTTATGATGGGTCTAAATCACTTCACCATGGACTACAAAAGCGCCCGCAAGTCTGTTATCAAGATTGATAACGCTGTGAATGGAGGTGATAGCGATGCACGAAATTCCCGGTAGCTGTGGATTATATCCTAGCGTCGGCCCCCTCGGCTATTGGAATAACAATCATATTTGGAGGGGAGAGTCCACTCCCCCAGAGCTATAAGAATTCCAATTTTCTCCAGGTCGCCCCAACATTCCGAGCGTCCACCTCCGTCCCTGCCTCCTATTTGTCATTCATAGAGCCTCCCTGGAGTCCGGGGTCGGACCCTCCATACCGCTCACTAGAATACCGCACCTCAAAGCACACACGGAGGGAGCCGATGCCTAGTTATTCAATCCGAAGAAGGGGGCGCGTTCCCTTTGCAAACGGTGTTGGTGTCCTTTGCCTGACCCGAGATGTAAGGGCGCCTTGTCAAAGACACGGAAATTGCAGGTGGAATAATAAAAAAGTCCGTCGCCCAGGGGCTGCGTAAACTAAGCAGATTTCCTAAGTGTGTCAAGTATTTGCATTTATCTCAAAAGAAATAAAAGTTGAGTGAGAACATTATCTGGTATTTAACCTTCATGTGGTTCATAATGTAACAGCTTATGGTTAAAAATGACATGAGTAGGAGTGGGGATTTCTGGAGGCCAAAACCGAAAAATTGGAATATCTCTGTTAATAATTAACATATTAATAAACGCATATAACAACATTTATAGAACATTACACGTGCAATAAGATTGGTTCTATACAATTTCTCTTAAGAAATTAAGAATTTTTGAAATTCCTCCCCTCTAAACCCCCCCCCACCTTCTGGTTGGATTTCAGCCATTAACAGACTTGGCCTTTTGTCTTACAAAAAACGATTAAATCTCGAGTTTCCAAAGAGTCACGGTATCTCTTTTTTTACAATCGAAAAGAAAATTAATGATTTATAGGGGCAATCATTTTAGACAAGTACATCGGAAATCTCTAAAGTTTTTAAATTCTTCTGGTTTAGAGAAGAATCTTTATTTTTATCTTTATTCTCATCTTTATTTTTAGCTAATTTATTACATGAAATCTCAAGAAAAAGAAAATAGTACAAAACCTTTCCAATTGTAGAAAATGTGCGAAAACGAAGGAGAGCCGTTTGAATTTGATAATTATAATATTTCTCTCTAGTACGCCAATTTTTAATATATTGATACGTGTAAATACTGTTAATTTATCTTCATTTGAAATTTGTAAAGTTAAACTCAGTATAACTGTCGAAGTTTAGGTCCAGTAGCTTTTCATTGACAAATAGTACTGAAGTGCCAAGTCCGTCGAAAGTAATAAGAAAATGCCGCAGTAGTAAAATGTAGCTGTAAGAATAAGGAAATGTTTTTTTTAGATGACAGGCCTGTGACGGTTGATGACAGAGGAATTTAAAGATTATATGCCCACTTTCTGATTATCTTTCATTGATTTTCATGCGCCATTTTTTATATCATCCTGCTATTAATTTCGAATGCGACTGTTCGAAGGTACGTTGGAGGATTGGGATGGGAGAAAAAGATTCCTCAATCATCGTCAAATATTGAAATAGATATAGCAAAATCCCACGTTAGTAAGTGTTCATATCAATAAATTTAAAAAGTGTATTTTATATATTTAGAACGTTTTTAAGATTTTTAACAAAATCAATGTATTATACATAATTATTAAATTGATAGATATTGTTGCGTGAAAGGTTGGCAGAGAAAGAGAGCCGCGTGTTTGATCTAATTAGGGCCATTCCAAGTAGGGCCACCGGCAGAATCTAATTAAGGCCTCCCAGGAAGTTCTGGACCTTTCCTTGGCTAGGCCCTTCTACAGGTATATATAAGGGACTCTCATAGTACCCCCAGTTCAGTTGACGCTCGACGGTCTTCGAGGGATGTTCAGCGCGACTTAGTGCAGTACGGTAAAGTGTTTTTATAAGAAGAACAGTGTTGTGCCGTGACTGTAAGTAACAGTTTAGTGCGTGTTTAAGACAGTGCAGTGCCGTCGTTTTATGTGAAGTTCAGTGACCGTGAGTGAATTATTGGACTGTGAAATCTGAAGAACAGTGACACTATCAGTGTAATACTGTGAGTAGTAATAGTAACCAAGAGTATTGTGCATTGTGAAATAAATTGTGCAGTAATAAACTGTGAAACTTGTGTGTGTTTAATTTTGCAATCCAAAAGAACTCTTATTAACAACGTTTATTACTAGTTTTGTAATAAAACGTAACAATACTATTAAAAGTAATCATGAATTTGACCTAATGTTATTATTAATGTATTAAATATGCATAAATGTTATTCAATAATATGTCATGAAATTCATTGACATGGTATCAGTGAATTGTTTATGTAGAAAACAAAATTGTTGAAGATACTATTATGTGAAGTTCACATTTAATGTAAACGAATACATTTCATTTTAATGGAACGCTGCACCTTGTCGCACAGGGACGTATAATATGCACAATGTAGAAAGGGTTTAAGGATAAGGTATCAGCTGCTGAGAAGGAGAGTTTTGGGTTTGAAATACTCTGTATACAGTATACGATCATATGCTTGTGCCGTGTCTAAAAGCTACCATGGAGTACATCTCTAGCTGTAAGGCGAAGGGGATGGGATACAACAAAGTTCTTATTGACCTTAAATCGTTTTAGAAAATTTCCATTATTAGCAATATTTATGAACTTTAGTCATATTTAAGAAGTGCGCCTCTATTATATTTATCAACTTTAGCTATACTAAGTACTTATATGAACTTCTGCTCTACTATAGTTTTGAACATCAGATTTAAAGTAGTAATTTATTTATCAACTTTAGTCCTAGAACATTTTACAACTTTAACTCTACTACATTTATGAAATACAGCTCTTCTATATTAATGAACTTCAGCTCTACAATATTAATGAACTTATGCTCTACTGTATTTCTTAACTAAAACCCAACTATATTTATGAACTTAAGTAGTAATTTATTTATCAACTTTAGTCCTACTACATTTTACAACCTTAACTCTACTACATTTATGAAATACAGCTCTACTATATTAATAAACTTCAGCTCTACAATATTTATGAACTTCAGCTCTACTGAATTTACTAACTGCAGCCCTATTATATTTATGAACTTAAGTTGTAATTTATTTATCAACTTTTGTCCTACTACATTTTACAACTTTAACTCTACTACATTTATAAATTCCAGTAAAAATACATTTATCAACTTTAGCCCTACTACATTTAACTACCTTCACTCCACTATATTTAAGAACTGCAGCTATTTATATTTATCAACTTGAACTCTACTATATTTCTGATTGCAGCTCTACTATATTTATGAACTTCAATTACAATGTATTTATCAACTTTAGTTCTATTATATTTAACAACTTTAACTGTACTATATATTTAAGAATTGCAGCTCTATTATATGTATGTACTACAAGCTCTACTAAATTTATAACTTCAATCTATTTAATTAAATACAACATTTAGCAATTTATACTCGGTTATATTTATGAACTGCATCTCTATTTTATTTATAAAGTTCAGCTCTACAACATTTATGATCTACAACAAAACTATATTTATGAACTTCAGTTATAATATATTTAAGAACTCTAGTCCTACTACTTCTTACAACTTTAAAGCGTTAGTATTAATCTCATTTGGCACACCTAGAGTCTTAATGTTTTATAGAAAACAGAAATATGTGTGGTATCCTATTATGTTATGTTAATATTTAATGGAAATAAATGCATTTTATTATATTTCGTTTTGATTTTCACCTGGGTAATAGAAATTTATTTCGTGGCGAATTCATTAAATAAAATCCTGGCTAGAAAAGAGTGGCAACCTGTAGATAGCCCGAACCAATTAGGCCTAGTAGCACAAAATGGTGGTTAATAAATAATATTTATTAACTACAGCTCTTCTATATTTTCATCTTCTGTTATTCTACATTTATCAAGCTCAGCTGCAGTAAATTTATCAAAATTATTTCTACTGTATATAGCAACTTCAAATACATTATTTTTTTCAACATCAGTTCTGCCCTATTTATCCATCTCTACTATATTTATAAATTTACGTTTTACTACATTTGTCAACGTTAGATCAACATTGTTGAAAACATTTGTCCAACACGAGTAGTTGCGGTGATACGAATAAAAGTCCGTCACGCAGGGATTGCGTTGACTAAGCAGATTTCCCTAGGGTGCCACGTATTTGCATTTATCTCTAAACTCAAAAGTTCAATGAGAACAATATTTGGTATTTAAGCTTCAAATAAAGTACTCCATAACATAATAGAAAATTGTTAATATGAGATGAGTAGGTGTGGGGCTTTACTGAAAACTGAAAACTAAAAAATACAAATATCTCAGTTAATAATCAAGATAGTGAAACAATGTACATAACATTTATAAGTAGAACATTACATTTTCAATAAGATTGGCTCTATACAGATTTTCGATCCGACGCATAATGTAGTTATTAAGAATTCTAGAAATTCTTCCCCTGTCCGGGGGTGTTTAATCCCTCCCCTTGTCCGATTTCAACCGTTAACGAACTTAATCTTTTTTTTTTTTTGTATAAAACGATTATAATTCAAGTTTGAAAACGATAAGAGAAAAATTGCGACCGCTAGAACGGTAACAGACAAATATACTTACATTTACAGTATTGAACGGGCCTCATTTTCGTCCTCTCCTTGGTAGGATCGATGGACGTTTAAAGAAAAATTTCGAAAATCGCGTCATGAGTACAACCTCATTAGCTGATTTACCATAGGGGAAATTTGCTAAAAATATTTATATATGAATACCTTGAGGGACTTCTCAGGCTTGGTGGCAGCTATAGGTTCTCCTGGATCCTGTATGCTAGGCCTGAGTGCTAAGGCATAGTGGCCGGCCATCCCGAACAGGTCGCACTTGAGCTTAACCACTCGAAGCCTAGGGTAGCCTCGAACCTGCTCTGAGTACACCAGCTGAAACAGAATAAAACCAATATTTTATAGCAAACCAGGATAGTTGGAAATGAAAAACTGAATATTAAAATTATAAAATTGACTATAACAAAACATTAGCTACGTGAGAAATGCCCCATAAACTGTCCTATTGCAGTAAAAGTAGAAAAATAAATAAGGTGTTAACTAAGCAGATTACACCCACTATCATCAAGTATTTGCATTTATCTCAAAAAGTAAAAGTTCAATGAGAACAATATTTGGTATTTAGGCTTAATATGATGTGCTTCATTATATAACAGCTTATTGTTAATTTCATATGAGTAGGAGTGGGGGTTTACTGAAGACCGAAAACTAAAAAAATGCCAATATCTCGGTTAATAATCAAGATAGAGGAAAAATGTACATGAGATCATTTACAGAAAATTACATTTTCAATAAGATTGATTCTATACAATTTGTCAATCCGACGAATAGTAACGGAGATATTTTGCATTTTTTAACGTTTTAGGCAAATTCTAAGAACAAAGGCATCAAAATCGAGACTTTTGGTTTTTATGTCTTCAACTCGATTAGTTAAAAACTTTTCAAATTTCAATGGACATGTATATTTTTTATATATTACAATTTACAACTAGGCTATAATTTTCAACTAGGTGGGGGTTTCTTGACATATATTCGTCTAGAACTTCATTAATCGAAAATTTCAATCCTTTTGAATAACCAGTTTGGCCATAAAATATTTTTCATATTTTGAATTTTCGATATTTTGACTAGCGACTTTTTGGGCGCCAAATCGACTTTATTCTGCTCAGTAAATATGTCTCAAATGAATTGGAAACCTGTTTTTATCATAAATTAAATTAATGAAACTGAATATCTTTTATTGACATGTTATACTATACTAACCCAAACAGAAGTGGGGTTTACTTGGAATGACATTTTTTTTTTTTTTTGAATTATTTTCCAAGGGAAACCATTTTTACGTCAACCTCAAAGACATGTAACACAGGTAGCCAATTACTTCCGAATTCGGTCACCACATCCTAATTCTCTGGCGCTTTAATGGAATGGTTAAACATAAGTAGTCATGTTTATTACTCAAGTGATAAGAAGGTGAAATAAACTTTTTATTTTTTATGGAAATCGGTATTTATTTAAAACCATAATTCGTCAATATTAGTCCAATATTAATGATTGGTGATTGACTGTAACGTTTCAGTACTAGACTTTTATATTATGTGACTGCAATTATGAAATTCTTTAGTGCCGGAATTAATGCATTCATCATATTTCCAAGTGATATATTTTCTGTTTTTAAAGGAAGGTGTGTGTGGACACGTGACTGTTCGTGAAAAATGGTGGTATTACCGTTAATGCGGGATAATTAGAAGTGAGGAGTTTACCAAACCCCAAATTGTGTGGGGAGTTGAAAACCAAACAAAAGATTTAAATTATTCAGTTAATTATTGAGTTAGAGGGTAAAATGTATTACATTACAATTGAAGGATATTGAATTCTAGATTCAATTGCAATTTAATCAATCGCTCACCTTATTTCTCATCTTTGATAGTACTTACATCATCCATTTTGTGAGACGGGACTAGTGCAATTTATTTTATAAATCTCCGCGCAATTCCACAGGGTTTCTCATTTAATTTTCTTTCAAAGACCGTCAAAACAAAAATGCAACAATCTATTTCAAAGCTTGTAACTAGCGGCGTCAATTAGTTTTATATTTAAAAAGAAGTAATTTCCCCAGAGGAAAACGGTGGAGACAGGTTAGAATAGGATGGAAGGCAATATGAAGGAGGCAGTGGTTAGTAAGGGGGCGGGGTCTTATTAAGCAGGCTTACCAACATCCTAGCAGTATTTAACTTTTAATAATACCCCAGTCCTTTGACTGGTCTCCCCTCATCCGACCTCATCATTCCCGACAGGAGTATGAACCCCCAGCAATCCATACACCATCATCAAACGGGAGCAGAGGTATTACTGCTACCTTCTTTGATACGGGAAGACTCCCCGCCTTTTCCTCATGGCATGCTCACTTCAGATGTACTCTGGTATGAGAATTCGCCTCAGAATAGTACTCAGGCCCCGTACTGGCTGCTCTGTAGGCCCTCGGCAAAATTAGCTGTTGCATCCCCTCCCCCTAGAGGAATGCTTGATAATAAACATAATACAAACAATCCTAAGTCCCACCCTGGCTAGAAAAGGCTGGTAACCTGTAGATAACCCGTCCCAGTTAGCATAAGTTGCATAAAGTGGACGTTAATAAATAATAATAATACAATCATTTTTTTATTTAGTAACGAATATATATACAACTTCTACTAGCACGTTTTAAATAAGAATATTTTTAAATGAAATTAAGAAAATAAGTACCTTGACTTTGAGGTTATAATATGCGCATATATAAATCATAAAAATATGTATTGTAGGATTGCAGGCTATTTCAAAAATTAATAAATCATAATATTACCTGTAATAATAATTCAGGACATCAGTCCCTTATAAAACATTACCAATTTTTAATGAGTAAGAATAGCTCAGAGTTCAAAATGCAGCCATAATATTTACTAATAGAAATATATATCAGTGATTTATTTACAAAGGTACATAAATATTATTTGTGGTTATAATTAATAACCTAATTAGTACCTTTTTAAATTTAGATTTTTCTTTTCTTTTTTTTTATTTGACCTGGCCAGTCCGGCGCTGATAATACGGTATATCGCACTTAGCTATTAGCAGATTTTACTTTACGTTGTACTCGTAACGCGAAAAACCAAAATAATTCCAATGTCCATTGATTCTATTTAGGATATGGAGTAAATGGTAATAATGAGGCCCGCTCGAAGAAAAAAAGAAAGAAAAAAAAAGAGGAACGAATATATCAACTTCACAAACTTGGGTCACGAACTACGCCATAGATCCTTTATCGAGTGCTGCTCTTTACCAGCTAAAGGGAAAGGCGCAGAAACGTTCTATGATTGGCAGGCCAGTAATTCGTGTATTTCTGACAAAAAAAAAAGGCTGTCTTCGGCAGAATGGATATGAGTGGTGAAAATGAACTTGAATCTAGTGCCCGTTCGCTCTGTCCCAGGAAGGAACCTAGGAAACACCCATTGTAGGCAGTGAGATCGAAACCCTTCCCCATGTCCTAGGTTCCTGCCAATGGGGCGAGCAGATGCGCAATTCACGACATCATAAAGTCCGGACTCAAATCGCTCACCTCTTGGAAAAGAAGCACCCAGATTGGGTGCTTATTCGAAGAGGCGACTTGCAATTCCTCAGACGGCACTCCAAGAAGAGCGGACATTGTAGCCATAATGAAAAATGAAAAGAAGGGATTAATTCTGGATCCTACTGTCCGTTTTGAGATGAACAAAAATCAAGCAGACGAGGTGGAACAAGAGAAGAAAGGGATATACGAACCATGTTGCCTCTATTTCTCTGAAAAATACCAAGACTGGACGGTTATGGGGCTACTGTTTGGTTTAAGAGGAGTTCTCCGTCAAAACATTGGTAGAATATTGGCTGACCAAAGATGACCTGAAGGACTTGTCCACACTTACCCTAAAATCATCTATAAAAATTGTGGATCATCATTTATATATAAAAAAAATAAAGATGAAATATTAGGCTTCACTCTCACATAAGGTACCTCCCAAAATTCCTTCATTCAATTTATTAAATTCCAAATTCCCATATACCATATAAACAAAATGAAATAATAATAATATTACCAACAAACTGGGAGATTAGGAGGCTGACCGTACAGGTGCCCTCAGAAAGAGGACAGCTTAAATTGTTTTATATATATATAAACAGTACTTTATTCAGTGACGAGGTCAGTAATAAAAATCATGCGTCTCACGCTTGCTAGGAATGGGTGTTAACCATTATATAAGCCACTCCAATTAACCTCAGCAAAAAGTGGATATTAAAGAATAAATTTTTTCTAAAAAGTATTGTGAAGTTAGCCCCAGGTCTCCGGGGACAACTTCCAATCTCTGCGGATAGACACTCTTCTGACTTCACAAGTGCATCATTAAAGCAGTTTCAAGTTTAGGGTTCACTTCCGTTTCACTGGCACAATTTGGTATTCTGCCATCAGGGAGTAAATGGTAGGAGAGTTTGTTTTTAAATGTATGCTTTCTGTCTTTGTGCTTCCTGATTCCTACATTGAATCTTATGCCTAGTGCAGTTTATTCCCATTTAATTTTTCCCAATAGGAGTTGTGTGGTATTGCAATTGTCCCATTTTCTAGAAAGTAGTAAATAGTGAGTTGGTAAGGTTTGAAAGGGCCAGAAGTAGATGGCGAATGAGGTGGATATTCACACCGGTTGTAATGGCAGCCTCAAACAACTATCTCCAGCTAGAAATGGGACTTGCCAACAATATTATCTCACTCTAATTAATTAGCTAACTTAGTCATGGATTCACTTAGCCCAATAGTTAATAGCTCTCTCTCTCTCTCTCTCTCTCTCTCTCTCTCTCCTCTCTCTCTCCTCTCTCTCTCTCTCTCTCTCCTCTCTCTTTCCTCTCTCTCTCTTTCTCCTCTCTCTCTCTCCCTCTCTCCTCTCTCTCTGTCTCTGTCTCTCTGTCTCTGTCTCTCTCTCTCTCTCTCTCTCGATATCTCTCTCTCTCTCTCTCTCTCTCTCTCTCTCTCTCTCTCTCTCTCTCTCACTCCCTCTCTCTTTCTACCTCTCAATTACAAACCTCTCTCACGGAGAGAGAAACTCCCTTCCATTCTCATTTTCCCTCTATCCCTATTCCATATGTCAGTTTCTGTCCTCCTTCATATCTTCCTCTGCTAAACCTCTGCCCCATTCTTCCATGCTTCTCTGCCCCCAACCGATCCTCCCCTCTCCATCCGCTCTCCTACTATTCCTTCTAATTACCCCTTCCGTTCTCTCTAACTAAATCTGTCTATCTCCTCACCCCGCTCTAATTATCCATTATTCCCCACTAGGAATATTCCCCTCGTCTAATACCGCCATTCAAAAGTTACAGCAAACCCATCGAGACAACAACCTCTACTAATCCGATCCCTTAAATACACACACACACACACAACACTTCTATTCAAAGAAAAAATATTTACATAAAATATACTGACACATACTAATCTTGGAAAACTGGCAAACTGAGCTTTATCTTGACTCTAACACTGTACCCTAAAACTAACCCGACTTCTGAACATCATTACCTAAATCATTTTACTTGTCTACTAACAGACAAGAAACAAGACCTATTTATTTGCACGGACTGATCCAAAACAGACGAAGGGGTAGGGGCTGCTGCAATTGTTGGCTCTCAGCTCAACAATTAAAGCTGCCAGATGAGATTAGCATATATACAGCTGAGCTTGAAGCCTTCAAACTACGGACACGGGCATAATAATTTGCAATAACTCTCAGAGCTCTTTACACTCATTAAAAAACATGTATAGTTCACATCCACTCATCTAGTACATATTACACGAAGTCTAGACATTAAACAAAAGAATAATTATGTACTAGTTACCCGGACATACAAACATCAGATAAAGCACACATGCAGACAAACTCGCCAAATCAGCTACTCAAAAAAGAACTCACAACCCACATTGTACTCAATAAGATATTCAAGCCAAGCAAAACATATGTTACTCAATTCATGGTAGAAATCCTCGTTTGCCACAACTGATAACAAACTTCGAGAACTGAAACATATAATTCGTGAATGGCCTACCTCAAAAAGCCTGTGTGTGCATGATCATACAAAACTCAATATAGAAGCGTTACAAGAAAAACTAAATCAAGTACTCTAATAACTGAAGACGGGGAAAATCGAAAATTCAAAATATCTCGGTTACTATGAGTCGGAAGCCCAATATTGCTGTAAAATTGATTTTTGTGTTTTTTTTTTTTTTTTTTTTTTTGTTTTTTTTTTGTTTTTTTTGTTTTTTTTTTATAGATTTTGTTCTATACGTTTTTTCTCTTTTATTGAATATGGAATGTTATTTGAATAACAAATAATTTTATTATTAACAAATCCACAGCAACGAAGGGTATTAATTCTAAGCACTGGATCGGGGAAATGTCAAAATATTGTGGAAAGTAAAGCCTCACCAAAGAAATGTATTTATTTATTGGGTATGGGAGTAAGTTTTAATTGTTTTTCCATATACAGTATTGATGGCATCACATACATTTCATCTAACCTTTCGATACATGAATTTAAAAGGTGGTGTGTATGTATGCTGCTTAAAACAGTTTCAGGCTTTTGTTTGGAGTCAAACAGCAGCTATTCAAATCACATCGAAATACAGCGTTCGCGGGAAGTTCTCCTCTACAATCCTTCGAAGAAAAGTGCTGCGGAAATGGGTCATTTGCAAGGCAACGTTTATAGCAACCACGCTTCATCAGAGACAACTTGCAGATAATTTGTTTTTTCTTCGAAGGATTGTAGAGGAGAACTTCCCGCGAACGCTGTATTTCGATGTGATATGAATAGCTGCTGTTTGACTCCAAACAAAAGTCTGAAACTGTGTTTAGCAGCATACATACACACCACCTTTTAAATTCATGTATCGAAAGGTTAGATGAAATGTATGTGATGCCACCAATACTGTGTATGGAAAAACAATTAAAACTTATTCCCATACCCAATATTTAATAACAGAAATTATTGTGCCTTTTAATTTCATCCTTCTGGAAACCGAATTTTACTCATCGCAAAAATATGCGAATATCTCATGAAACGCATTATTCCAAGCTTAAATATCCCAATATTGTTTTCAACAGGTCTTTAATTGAAGAGATACATGCGCATAAGTTGTGATGACGTTATCAATTAAGATTTAACTGGATGTCACTTCTACTGATCGGAGATTTTTTGGACAAAAAGATAAGTTTTGTGATGAGCACTGTTCATGGAAGTACCCAGGAAATGAGCTTAGTTACCAGGATTTTGGTAATTTCTGCTCAGACGAAAACTAAACAGAGAGATGTATGGATGTTTTACTCTGAAAGCCCTTGGTTCCACTGATTTGGCCATTTTGAACCATTACACAATAATGGAGTCAATCTCGTCTCTACAGGATTTCATCTTTAAGGCGATGGATACGTGGGAAACGTCGTTAGAAAATCCAGGTGCTCAGATAGGAACTTTTCTCCCGAATAAAAAGAGGAATATTCCACGGAGATATCCGGAGTCCTTTGTGGTTCGGCCTCGCTTTAAACCTTCTCTCGGATCCCTTCAAAGGAACACAAGGTTTAAAATAGAGTCTGCCGTCAGAATATTGGATAGGAGATAAACCCAATTATCACTAATAGGCGACCCAGTGTTCGGGCCGATAAAAAGATCAGTCTACTGGATATAACATAACTATTTTCTGATTGTAGAAGAAAGATGCTATGAAATCCAAATCCTTGGAAAAAGGTTTGAAACTGGAATATAAGAAATGAATAGCATAAATAGGATAAGCTCAGCAGATCTTCGAATTTATGATTGTTGCATAATGTAAGTACAAAATAGTAGTAATCAAGAAAAGTCATGCAGGGGCAGTATAACACCTTTGTGATCTAGTATCACCACATATTCTCTATTTCAATGTAAACACCAATGAGTAAAAGAGCGCTTAATATGTGAGTTACGAAAAAATTCATTGACTAACAATTGTAGAACATCAATAGTTTAAGTCGACTGGCTTTATAACATTTCACGATCAGGCTCATAATAAGTGAGATATTTTGAATTTTCGAAACCCCCAACCCCTCCAAACCGCCGCTATTCCAGGTCTGATTTCAGTCATTAACAAATATGATCTGCAGTCTTGACTGAAACTGTTAAATATTCAGGATGTTATATATCAAATAAACATTTACGAGCTAAGAACGTAAAATCTTAAATGGTGACGTCAATAGACTACGTATTCTCATGTACAACTGTATCAGTTCAACAAACACTATATTCCATATTAGCTTAGAATAAATTAGTTCATGATAAAAACGGTTATTGATTATATGACGTAGGTAGGAGAGGTTGTATTTTAGTATTTAAATTAATGACAGTACATGCAAGTCTCTGGTGTACACACGAGTTTTTGGGGTACTAAATTTGGCTCCTCCTCAAAACCTTAATCCTCAGACATGAAACTTTTTTAATAACAAATAAAAACAGTCTGGCTACTAGAGCTATATTAGATATAGTTCCAACCATCCATCCACAATGGAGAAATAAATTAAATGGCTCATATTTCATCATATTCTTATTTTTTTTTAAATATGTTAATCATTTTAGGTTTAGTATTATGGCCCCTGAAGAAGAGGTGCCAGAAAGAGCAAGAAAAAATAGGGACATTTAGAATATTTCAAGAAGCTCGTGGTGTGTTTATTTAAATTATCCTTAGCCCAAGAGGAGGTTTATATATACATGTATGATAGTGTATACACAGACGGAGCTAAGGTAGATATGCTTGCGTGCAAGATTCTGAGAGCCGTAATAGGCCGAAAATGGGATGTGGACTTAGGACTCTGGAGTAGGACGACAAGAGGAGAAATTACATCTGAAAGGAGACGATTGCTAATGATAGCTAAGAGATTACTGTGGGTGAGGCGTGTGGCGAGAAGATACCCAACTGGTCCTTGTAATTAGCGACGAGATGGGTTGACAGAGTGCATAAGGACGCTACCGAGCTCAGAGGTGGAGTAGACTGTTAATGGCGGCTAAAGACCTCCAAGCTTTTTAAAGCAAACATAAAAAAATATATACATAAACCTGTAAGTGCTCTGCAGCTGAAGTGGATACTTGGGGGAAATGTGGTTACTCTCCATTCCAATTCTCTGAGCGGGTTGCTTAAGGTCAGTAAGCTTCGCTACTATTAGCGAAGGCCATTAGATGGCAGCAGCTGTAATTATTGTCGGCCATTGATCAGCTGATCCGTCGCTTTCTACAGACGATAAGGGCAGGATTGGTCCAATTTCCTCCCCTTTCCCGGACAGGAAACACTAGTCCGCTCAGAGTACAGCACACCCTCAACTGGACCGATATATCTTTCACTCGATGATCCACTGGTTAAAGATTTATCCAATAGTGTTAACAATTATCCGCCAGGCAGAAATAGACCCTAGAGACTCCAAGAAAGTCTGTAAACTGAGCAAATTTTGTGATGTGCTGGAATATCACGTTTGCTGATCTAATCTCGCCACATATTCTCAATTTATATGTAAAAAGGTCTGTCACGCAGGATCTGCTAATCCTGGCAAGGTAAGCAGATTTCCCACTTGGTTTTACATACTTTTACAGGCAAATGTACATACTTTTACACTTAACACCCCCGTGAATATTAAGTGAACAAATACAAATGACAATGTGAAATCTTTCAGACAATTTACAATTTAATAACCTCCAAAACGTAAAGTCTCTGAATTGCGAACAAACAGGTGACCGAACGCCTCAGAGCTGAAAGATAGAAATATCCTTGACCGGGAAAGAAAATATAAAATAACTGAAATATATTAGAATATTATATTTTAATTTTATCGAGTTATTTATTACATCTAGTGCTGCAATTTATAATGAACCAGAATAATTTTCATCTGCCACTCTAATTATAGTTACCCAAGAATAAAATGCGGGAAGAGGTCATCACTATTTATTTGCATGTATCTAATGTAGAAACGATTTGTCTAACCCTATATTTGGTATTTCAGTTTGAAATAAAACGGTTCATGTATGAAATTCTGAATTGGCAATTGAAACTCCCAATTGCCACACCGTTAGACCATTGTTCCCGGTATCGCCAGGGTAGTAATTATTCGGATTGCTACTTCCAGATTGATGTCAAAAGGATTTGTGATAATTAGAGTCCTTTATCCAGGAAAAAGGTCAATGTTATCAGAGGTAGCAACTTGCGATTTGAAAATGATTATCTAGCACCTACCAGGTATTTGATTTCAGTCTCTTCAAACGACATTGTTTTTTTTTTTTTTTGTTTTTTAAACTTCTGATGATTCATAAATGGCCGTCACGCAGGGGCTGCGTAAACTAAGCAGATTTCCCACGTAAAGTTATACAAATAGAAAAATCTCCATACGAGTGCACATCAGTTACGGAAACGGCCGAACTAGCTTTCGGCTGAAACCATAGCTCGTCCGTTACACTTATTAAAAATGCAAATATCTCGGTTAATATTCAAGATAGAGAATAAATGTATATGACAATATTTATAGTAAATGTAATTTGCAATTAGAGTGATTCTATACAACTTTTTGATCCGACGTGTAGTAAGGGAGATATTTCGAATTCTCAAAAATCCCCCTTCTAACCCGCCCTCCACTCTCTCAGGTCCGATTTCAGCCGTTAAAGAACGTGATCTTCCTTTTTGCATAAAACGATTAAATACCGAGTTTGGTGACGATTAAACAAAAATTGCGACTACTAGAGTGTTAAAATATATATATATATATATATATATATATATATATATATATATATATATATATGAACGTACCTCATTTTCGTCACCTCCTGGGTAGGATCGATGGATATTTGAAGAAATTTTTCGAAAATCGCGTCATAAGTACGACCTCAATAGCTGATTTCCCTTAAAGGAAATCTGCTAAAAGTTTACATACAGCCCAAGCACACAATATCAAGAATTTGCATAATTAAGCTGCATATACAACACATTCAAACCTAGGAATGGAAGCTACGGAAATTGCAGACTGGATGAATCAGCCAAGCCTCAATCACATACAATATAATTTCAAAATTACATCTGGCATTTTTACATTTTAGAGGAAAATTAGAATGGAATATGACAATTAAGACGGAGATTTACTTTATAATTCTTCTTCTTACAATAATCGCATATCGCGCCTGTGGGGATTTAGCGGCCTATCAGTTAAATTCCTATAATAACTTTATTATATTTACGTAAGTATGCTCATTTCTGCAAATATTTCCACCATTGTCGTACAGCATAATTTTTTGAAAATGTTGTTGTTTCAAGTAGTATATTATGCGGTCTCTATACTGGCTACGGTCATGTAGTAATTCAGTCAGTGTATGGTAGGTCTATGTGAGTCCTTAGATAGCAGTCAGTTAGTATATGTTTTATAGTAAGTCTACAGTTACAACGTTGGCAGTAGGGTTCGTCTTCTCCAGTGAGTAGGTAAGTGTGAGTCAGTCGGGAATGACTTATTCATAATCTCGTTAAAACTGCTTCTCCTCTTCTAATCAGACTTTTTGAGGAAGGCGATTCACGAAGTATATGCTTCAGTTCTCGAAGTTTATTAGTTGTGCCAAACCAAGATTTCTTCCATGAATTGAGTATCGTGTGTTTCGGTTGGGCTTGAATATCTTGGTGTGTATAATAAGTGTTGTCTTGAGTTATTTTTTGAGTAGCTGATTCGGCAAGTTCGTCTATTTGTGTACTTTGTCTAATGTTTGTATGTCCGGGTAACCAGTACATAGTTAATCTTTAGTTTAATGTCTGGATTTTGTGTAATATGTCCGAGATGAGTGGACGTGAACTATATATGTTTTTTAACGAATGAAATGAGCTATGAGAGTCAGTGCAAACTATGAAACATTTTACATTTGACCACAATACACAAGACTGTTTATACACAATGTCTTACTGGGCATGACTCGAAAAATTCTAATTTACACGGAATTAAACGAACCTGAGACAAACATTTGCTCATGTGAAACTTACACCGAGCAAAATTGCACACACCTAATTTATGACTGCCCACTCACAGATAATTAAAGAAAACCTTTGATCTCAAAACTGGAAAAGCAGGAGAAAGTTGGCTCGTAAATCCAGAAATTATTTACAAGGCAGTTCTAAAGGAATTAGATAAATTTAGCAAATGTGTGCTCGAAGAAATCAGACTACACTTTGAACTGAACCGGAAGAGGATTAAATAACTATTTTATAGAATAGCAATTTTAATCTGTTTTTCGGCTTTAGCAAATTTTCCTCAGGGAAAATAGAGGTTGAATTCACAATGCGATTTTCGACAAATTTTCTCAAATGTCCATCGCTCCTACCAACGATATGGCGAAAATGAGGTCCGTTCAAAATTCTATAATCACTTATCTGGTTCTCTAACGGTCGGAATTTTTCTTTAATCGTTATCAAACTCGACAAATAGAGTTTCAGGCGTTAATGGTTGAAATTAGACTAGCGGGTGTGGGGTGTAGAAGAGGGGAATTTTGGAAATAGGGAATGGATGGTGAGATAGGATAATCACTCTGATCACCAGCATTTGGGAAATCTGCTTAGTTTGCTCAGCCTTTGCGTGTCGGACTTTTTTTTAAATCCAAGTATGATTTAAACAATGTTCAAGTATGGGGCGTACAGAAAATAAAGGGTGTGTCACGGGAACCAAGTGATTTTGAAATAATAATAAAATCTCTGTTTCATATCTAAGTTAAATTTTATTAATATAATATCGTACATAAGAACATAGCATTTTAGTTTTAATAAATTTCTTCATGAACGGAAAATTACCTCTGGCATGTGTTGGCCGTTTTCATTGATGCATTGTTGAAGCCGGTAAATAAAATTAGCCTGAACTGGCCCCTATTTCTTTGAAGAAAATGGTGCTACAGTTACAGTAACTTCTCAGCGTTACATTAATATGGTGAACACCTTTTTCATTCCGCAGTTACGAAGAAGAGGTATAGATCATGAACATTTATGGTTTAACAAGATGGGGCTACGACACACACCGCCAGAGCGTCCGTGGCGGGTCTCCGCAATCTGTTTCCTAACCATCTCATTTTTTCTATGGGGATTTCTTAAGTCACGTGTCAACGAAAGCAAGCCTCGTACTTTAGAAGAATTAAAGGAAGCGATCCGTCAAAAAATCACTCACATCAATGCAGACCTGCTGGAAAGAGTTCAGGCTAATTTTATTTACCGACTTCAACAATGCATCAATGAAAACGGCCAACACATGCCAGAGGTAATTTTCCGTTAATGAAAAAATTATTCAAAAAAAAATGCTATGTTCTTATGTACGATATTATATTAATAAAATTTAACTTAGATAAGAAACAGAGATTTTATTATTATTTCAAAATCACTTGGTTCCCGTGACTCACCCTTTATTCTTCCTTTTTATAGGGATACTGTAGAGGGGATATAATAAAAATAAATAAACTTTTGCATTTACCTGTTTGTGTGTTGCATTGGCCTGAGTGCATCCTACTGCTGAATGACCGCAGTAGAAGAGGTCCAGCCATGTTTCCGGTTCCTCTGTCATTAGTGCAGGTTCGCAGCGGGTAGGGAGGAAGCCTAATCTGGCGGTCACTTCCTGTTCCGGGTAGGTCTGGATCTCCAGGGGGTTCAGCCCTACTGTAGCACGGGGCCATCGCACGTCAACATCGTTCTGAAACACATCAAATACACAATTGCTTAATGAAGTACACATATATCAGAATTAGGAAAAGTGTAAGACAAGGATGTTCTCTGTAATTCTAATATGTTTATTGCTGGGTCAATAACGATAAGGAAAGGACCGAAGGTATACAGATTAAAGGTAAATCTACTTGCAGATGGCATGGCACTGGTGGCTAGGTCAAAAAGTCCGTTTCGGGGCTGCGTAAACTAAGCAGATTTCCCACGTGCAGTTTAACAATAAATAAATATACATACTGGTAACACAACACCACCGTAAATATTAAGTAAATAAATACAAACGATAATAAGAAACCTCCCAACGGGGTAAACAAACAATTCTGCCAACTTCCAACAGGAAAGAAAAGCAATTACTGAAATATATCTGAATAAAACGTATTATAATTTATACTGTAATTTATAATGAATCAGGATAATTTTTATCTCAATCAATCAAATTTAGTAATATGTAACATGAGTAGAAGTGGGGGTTTGTTGAAGCCTCAAAACTGAAAAAATGCAAATATCTCGGTTAATATTCAAGATAGAACATAAATAATGAATGCACATGATGAACATAAATGAATGAATTATAATAACCGAGATATTTCGAATTTTCGAAAATCCTCCCCTTGAATCTATTTCAGCCGTTAACGAACTTGATCTTTCTTTTTACATAAAACTATAAAATATCGAGTTTGGTAACGATTAAACAATAATTGCGACCACTAAAGTGGTAACAGACAAATATATATATATATATATATATATATATATATATATATATATATATATATATATAATTTTGAACGGACATCATTTTCGTCATCTCCTGGATAGGATCGATGGACATTTGAAGAAAAATTTCGAAAATTCCGTCATGAGTACAACCTCAATAGCTGATTTCCCTTAAGCGAAATCTGCTAAAAAATAGAAATGAGTAGAATGCAGCAAGTCCTAAATGACGCCCTAGATCTGTTTAAACACAAGATAATGACACATAAAACAAAATAAATTGTATTTGAGATGGTGCATAGCAAAAAAAAAAAAAAAAAAAACTAGCTCACGCCAGCAAGGGGGCTACGCGCCCCTTGACCCCTTAACATAGCGATGCCTTGGCATCGTCAAAAATGGTAAAGCGATCTCTATGGGATCGCCGTAAATCGATTTGCTTTCGCCCTTTGCAATTCTAATTTTTAATTACACATGTAAATGCCAGGTTCTAATTCTTATCATCACCCAGTAAAGGTTATCCAAAAAAAAAAATTAAAAATTATATTAGGAAAAGGATACGTTTTAGTTCTATGATTATCTGGTAGAATGCGCATTACACGTCTTTACAAAACAAATATTTGTAGACTAATAATTGAAAGAAATCAAAACCCTCAACAATAATAATGCAAATACATAAATATAAATAAAGAAAAGAAATCAATTGCGACATTCAAATCAGATTAAAATAAATGTGGATAATAAATAACAGTTGCTGATAGTGAAAATCTGTCGCAGCTGCAAGCAGCTTTATTTAGATGACATACTTAAATACTAAGGTCAAATATTAGATAAACATTAAAATTTCATTACATTTTCATTAACTCGACTGGTTCATGGTATTTCATTATCTGGTTCGTAGGGGAGCGGTCGCCGGAGAAGAGGGCCGAAATCGGCGTGGGCTTAGGCCCAATGGGAGAAAAGGGAGGGCGGCGGAAAGAGAGGAGTTTTAGGAGAGTCGATTTTGGAGGGTCCGTTACAGTGCGGCGGAGTGCGGTACGGGAAAACGCCTCGGAGAGTACCTAGACCGTACGCTCATGCTGAAAAATGACGCTTCGGAAAGAAAAAAATGAAGCGATAGAACGGGAGTTTGGTGGGTCGCAAGAAAAAGTATACTTTCGAGTTCGATCGAGTGGATGTGGCACAAAAGCAAATTAGACTAAAAAAAAATATTCTACATGAGAGAACTTAAAAGTTTTATAAAGACCCGGGGGAAAAGGAGGATGACACTTCTTCGACATATCATAAAGCACTAAGATTTCATCACAAACATAGCTGAAAGTAAGTTCATTGGGCATATGGGAAGATGGAAGCCTAGAAAATCCGTTTTTGAAGACATCAAACATCTAATAGTAACTTACAAAATAACACGATGATTGGAACTAAAAGGCGTAGTCCTTAGACTTAAGAGGAGCCTTCGCTATGAAATACAGACACAAAAAAAATACCAATATAGAATAACCGAATAACAGTAAAACTAAGAAAAAAGGAAACGCTCAAAAAGCACCAATAATCAACAAAAAAAAAAGTATCATTTTATGAGAGCACAAGAAATACTTTCTAAAATAACCTCATAATAAAGAAATATTAGGAGCTGTATATCATAAAGTAATTATATAAATACGAATTTCAAAATCATAGCAATTAAAACAAATAATGAAAAATAAATATGTAAATAAGTAAAAAAAATGAAATTTTTATTTTTAGCGCTACTGTTCTAGACTTTCTTCATATTTTTTCTCGTGCACAGACACACACCAAATTATTTGGTCCTTCTCACAGAGATATTTCGCAAATCTGATTATAACCTTTGTCTAAACTCACACTCTTGTTTGGTCTAATTTCAACCATTAATGGATCCGTCCCTTAGTTACAGATGAATGACAACTTTTAATTTTGGATACAATAAAAATAATATTAGGGCTATTTGAGGGTTAACACACATACACACACACACACACACACACACACACACACACACACACACAACCAGCTACTTTGTTGGCACTCATGACGCTTTTGCGGAAACATTTCCTCAATTGTACATCTATCCTACACAGGAGGCGAAGAAAATGAGTAATCTTTATATCCATGGTCATGATGGAGTAGCATGTTCACCAACGTATAAAATACTAACTGAGCAGTGTTAATAAATACCATAATTAACTGTGTCACATCCCCAGCAGTTTCTCAACCACAGAGTTCATCCTCATACACTATGCTCTTCATGCATCATGTTAATGGTGTAAAAAAAATTAACAGAGATTTGAAAAGTTTAAATAAATTGGGACAATTTATCACGGGGAGGCATCCGGTAATAAGTTTATTATATTCTTAATACTACTATTTATACATTGTTATACGACAAAAATGTATATCACAAATGTTACCGTAAATAACGAAGTAACCAATTTTTTTTGAGTATTTTTGTTGAAAAACGCATTGGAATTGAAATATAACACTTATTTTTTTCTCACTTCCATTACAACCCCCAATCGTGTTTATATTATTAACGATATAAATACTTTCTAAATCCTTTCTACATTCTTCAAAATTCTTAACCCTTCATGTAGAAATCCAACAATTTAATAGCAATTTGGAAGCATTGAGGGAAAAGGTATTTGATAGCTCCCTTCTCCCTGGTTCTTCTTCCTAGTCCACTTGCCTCATTTTTGCGAAGATTTTCTGTTTGACAGACAGTTTTTAATTTCCCCAAGTCTTAAGGGGTGGCTCTGTAATTCCCGGTGACGGAATCAATATCCGTGCTCTCTATCAACGACCCATCAGTATAAAACGCCAGTCCTCCAGAATATGGAAGTCCTGATTCCCGGACCCTCTTCCGGGGATTTTCTCAATAATAACCTTTTCCAAAGAGGCTTTCTACCTTTTCCAAAGAGGTTTTGTAATTCTCCCAAAGAGGTTTCTCATTCTTCGTCCTTTGTAATGCATTGCTTATGCTGCAACCTACCACTGTCCCAGATCACTGTACCCACAAAAGTTACTATGAGGCAACTAAGGTCCTCTCAGTCAAGAGGCCCAAAGCCAGTCAAGATGCGTTGATAAACCAAACACCTGTATTATTTTAACAGGTAAGTTGGCCGAGAGGAGCGGTTAATATTCAATCGCACATAAGGTTCTGGATGTAGATATCTCTCTCTCTCTCTCTCTCTCTCTCTCTCTCTCTCTCTCTCTCTCTCTCGCGCGCGCGCGCATTTTTTTGGCAAGGCTTTACTTTGCACAATATTTTGACATTTCCCCGTCACAGTTTTTAGGGTTTATACCCGTCGTTGCTGTGGATTTGTTAATATTTAAGAATTCATTCTTCTAATATTATTATATTTCCCGTTTTCTGTGCATGTAGGTTTTTTTTATAACGTGAAGAACCTTATAATTCATAGCCGTAGAAACTATTCTGTATTATGAATTAAAGTTCCTTTCCCTGGATTCTGTCCAAAGCTTAATGGTGAAAGCTGTTTTAGATACATCATAACCAAAATACAAATAGAAAATGAAATATCACAATTTTTTATTTTAGGCCTCCCTTACCCCCACTCCCGTTTGAACCTATAAATTTTAATATAGCTTATAATCATGAAAGAATTAATGCTCGTAATTCACATACTTAGTTTTGCTAAATTCGGTTCAACCGTTAATGCCCAACAAAACAGTTGGCTCCTGCTTTAGTTTATGGTGTACATCTCGTTTATAATTTTTTATACGGCAAAAGTGAATATAACAAAAGTTACTCTAAATAACACAGTAAACAACTTTTCTAACAGCAAACGAAATATCACTATTTTTAATTTCAGGCCTCCCTTATAACCCCCACTCCTATTTGTCTCAGAGAATATTAACATAGCCTAAAGTCTAAGTTGGGTTAGTAGTAATATACATACCAAGTTTAATAAAATTCGGTTCAGCCGTTTATGCGTGAAAAGGTAACAAACAAACAAACAAACAGACACCAAAGAATCAAAATGCAGTTATGGTGCCTATGACATGTAAAACGAAAATTTATCATGAAATTTCGCGTTTATCATGAAAAAAATCAATGTACAGACAGAGGTTACAATTATATATATATATATATATATATATATATATATATATATATATATATATATAGGTAGATAGATATATCGCGCGCTCTCTCTCTGTCTCTGTCTCTCTCTCTCTCTTTCCCTCTTTTCCTGTCCCCCTCTTTTCGTTTAACTGTCATATAAGACTGTAGCCCTGACGACCATTTTGTGTATGTGCACTTTCGTCTTCCTTCGGAGAATGGCTTTTATAAATGCTTCCACGCCACAGCTCTTATCTAACCTTCTAGCCTATCTGATCCATCAATAGAGTCTCATGCACTTGGTATATTCTAAACTAATATTTTTAACTATAAATCTTACTCGCTCACAACTTTCAAAAAGTTTTAGCACCTGCAGTTGTTAACAGAATTCTGTAGCTGTTTTTGAACATTTCGATATAAAGGAAATTTTGTATATAGTTCATTGATATTGTGGTTTGGTTGCAGTGTTGTTAATTGCCCATAAAGCAATGTTAAGAGTTGTTGAATGAACGCAGTTACTTGATTTCATTTTAAAAGTTTTGTATTCTTTATTCAGATATTTTTCCTCTATAGGGCTTTTAACTGTTAGTGAATTATCCCATGGAACAATTTCGTTCCATTTATATTAAGGTCAGATCACGTTGTTCAAGCCGTCAGATTATAATATTAATTTAATACGAACGATTGTCGTTGGGCTAACGACGACTGATATCATTATCGCTGTCGGCCGTTATAGCCCCGATGTACATGGATATTCGGTAATGGCCCGTTAATTGGGATTTGGGGGTGGGGCGAGAGAGAGGAGTGGGGGTGGCGATGTGGTGGGGGAAGGATTTATAATGGGTTCTTCTAATTGACTTGGTTTTAAACTGTTAGTAGGGAAAATGGGGCAATTTAAAGTTGTCTAGTTATATTTGGGCGGATGACGGGGGTTAAGTAGTTAAAGCTAACACCGTAAGAGTGAGTTAGTGAGTTTTGGCTCGATAAAGGGCCTAGGGAATGCTTTAACTCGCCCCCACCGCCCTCCTTAGGGGTGAAACTAACAGCACTCCGAAGGGGCGGGTGGTCGTTATAGGAAATAGTGCAGGCTATGCTGCTCTCTCACGGCACAGATGGTAATTACGTCAAAGATATTGGACTAGGGCCGATATCAAAAATTCCGTCACGTAGGGACTTCTCCCTGGGGACAAGCTGACTTCTCAAGCTGGAATGAAACGCATAAGACGTCACCAGCACATTCTGTTCTATGTATCTCTAAAGAAGACCGGAAACTGTTGTCTGGCATGAAGCGTAAAGTGAATGATTGCTGAGGCCTGAAAATAGTTTCGACCTTACCTGACTAAAATAGGCGAGCCATATTTCCGCATTACTCAAAAAGTAAAAGGCGAAAGATTTATGCGTTTTGAAGAGAGACCGGAGTATAAACATATGCTTGCCCCGTATGGAGCTATCTATCAAACACTAATTTAAGAAAACTACAAATATTTCAAAACAAATGCCTGAGAATTGTGTATAATCTTCCCTATCATACGAGAATAAGAAAATTACATCAAATTTCAAACTTACCAATGGTAAAGACATATATCCGTAAACTAACCACTAAATTTTTCAAATCTTGCAAACACAAAAACAACCCACTCATCAATGAAATAGGTAATTATAACAAACAAAGCACTGCTAGGTACGTACACAAACGAACGAAGCACATTTTACTCTAACTCAAGAAACTGACTGAATCAATACCCAGCAGGCTAGGCTAAAGACATGTAACACCTTTATCTTAATCCCTATTTTACCTCTAATCATATTAACCCTCCGTCGGGCGCAGCTGGCCTAAGAGGCCAGGAAAACATACTTTTTGATACCGCGCCTCATTCTGTTTCCACTGTGAGGGGCCATTCCCAGTAATTTCCTGATTTGTGTTCATGCTTAGAATCCCCTACTTTAGTCTATTGCCATCCTTCATCCAGACCGACTGGTCCCTAGGTGGCTTGTGAGGCCGACTGCGCCCAATTGCTCCTTAATTTCGAAGATGATTTTTTTTCAAGATATATCTATTGCAATCGTCCCTTTTACTAAGATTAATGCTATTCTATATGGAAGTTCGTCGATATCTTGAGAAATAAGTGCTATTCTAACTCTGGTCTCTCAGGCCGAATGCGCCTGATAAATTTTACTTGTTTTAGTATAAGCTTCATTCTATTCTAATAAAAACAATATTTTACGTTCTAAATATTATATTTGGTTTCCAAAGATCCTAGCGAAGTCTGTCCTACCAGCGTTTTAAATTAAATTAATTAGTTGGGTAGTGGGGGTTTAAAATATGTGAGCGGCCTCTCAGGCCGGGTGCGCCCGATTTTGTTTCGTCCAGAGGTGCGCCCGATGGAGGGTTTAATAATCATAAGAAAGTCTGTACTTGTTAATATTATTAGCTCATACGATCTCTTAAATTTGTAAATATTTAAAATAACTGTTATTCACTAAGCTGCAATATGACTGCCTACTATTAGTCAATTGCATTTCAACAATCCTCTACTTAAATAGAAATTTTTATTTTATGTTTATTTAACTGCAATGGTCAGAAGGAACACTATGAATTATCTTGTAAAAATTCTTGTTATTCAATAAAGGATTATATATATATATATATATATATATATATATATATATATATATATAAAATACTCAAAAAGTTCTTCCTCCAGAAACTTCGCAGATTTCCCACGAAGTGGTCCTCTCCTTACCATATATTTTCTATTTCTAAGTAAAAATGCGAAGAGGAGTAGAGGAGGCTTACTGAAGGCTACAACAACAAAGTAACAGTAACTCGCTTAATAATTGAATTACGATATAATGTATAAAACACGAGTTTTTTGTATAACAGTTTCAACTCATATCATATTATGAGTTCAACTCATAATAACGGATATATTTTGATTTTCGACTTGGTATTTAACTATTTTTTCCAACTAAAGATCATATTCACTAATGGCTGACATTATCAAACCAGGAACAGGGGATTTAAAACATTCAAAATATTTCAGTTATTATAAGTTGGATCGAAAATCGTCATAGAATTATTATTATTTTTTATTAATGTCCACTTTATGCTACTATGGCTAATTAGGACTGGTTATCTTCTGGTTACCACCATTTTCTACCCAGAGTAGGACTAAGGAATTTATTTAATGAGCCCGTCACTAAATAAATTCGTATTTGCCCAGGCGAAAATCGAACGAGGCGAGAGTTATTTGTATTTATTAGTTTTCAGCATTTAATAAATCCCCACTTTTAGTGATCGAATTTTTATTTGAGTGATTTAGCCATTGAATTACCTCATTGCCTTCTTACTTTTCTATCCTTGTTTGCATATACTTCCTACTACGGTGGAAATAGAGAATATACTCGTATAGTGACTCAAGATCAACAGTGTGTCATTCCAAGATCTGGGAAATCTGCTTAGTTTTAAGCAATTTCCACTTAACGGACTTTTATTTATTCCACTGAAGAAAAACTAGCGGAGTTTTTAATTTTATTAATTCTTATTGTCTAATTGTTTTATACCATCTGTTGATTTAAGCAACTGATTTAGCAGATTTCAGCTATTGAGATTGTACTCATGAAGTGGTTTATGAATAATTTCTTTTAATGTCCATCGATACTGTCCAGGAGATGGCAAAAATGTTCAAAAATATTCAAAATTATATATGCATACAAACTATTTATATTACTTTTACCACTTTAGTGGGCGTAATTTGTAATTAAAGGATATTAAATTATTATATTGCATTATTAACACTGAGGAAAATTTGTAAATGTTAAATTAAAAAAAAAAATTCACCTCATATATTAAAATTACTTTAAAATGGGGTGCATTAAAAATTATATATGCATATAAATTATTTATATTACTTTTACCTCTTTAGTGGGCGTAATTTGTAATTAAAGGATATTAAATTATTATATTGCATTATTAACACTGAGGAAAATTTGTAAATGTTAAATTAAAAAAAAACAAAACATTTTCACATCATATATAATAATTACTTTAAAATGAGGATAATTTAATTTTTACAGATCTCACGATTTACAATTAAGAAATATTAAATACACATATTTTACAAATAATTTGTCAAAATTAGATTTCGTGGAATAAGTAATCAGTGTTGTCAGACAACACAAAAACATAGACACTGATAATAAATTTTGGATATAATGTATATTCTTTATTCTTTAAAGGCAAGAATCACCAATAAAAACTCCTTTCTTTCCTCGCAAACTTTATTCATAATTACACTACATGTTTCGTGGCTTGCCTATCACTTTTTCAGGGGCCATTAAGTTCTGAAGTGCTTCTTCTTGCTCTTGGACAGGTGTTTTCATTGGGCCCGGAGTAAGAAGTATTTTGTATACCAATTATACAAGAAATAAAAGAGGTATTGAATAACGAATATTGACAGCTGTTGAAGTCCTTTCTAAGAATCATCAAGAGCTGGCCCCAATTTGTGAATGCCGATAATTGCTATTACATGACAAAATTTTGAGATACGGCGACAGGGTTTAATTAACGTCGACCAGCCATGCAGGTTTGTTTCGTTAACACTATCTACCATACCGCTTCCTTTCAGCAGATTTCCCTTCAGGTTGTACTCAATACGGAATTTTCGACATTTTTCTTCAAATGTCCATCGATCCTACTTAGTAGATGACGAAAATGAGGTCCGTTCAAAACTGTGTATATATATATATATATATATATATATATATATATATATATATATATATATATTTGTCTGTTACCGCTCTAGCGGTCGCAATTTTTGTTTGATCGTTACGAAACTCGAAATTTAGTCGTTTTATGTAAAAAGAAAGATCAAGTTCGTTAACGGCTGAAATCGGACCAGTGGGAGGGAGGGTTTAGAGGGGAGGATTTTCGAAAAATCAAACTATCTCCCTTACTATACGTCGGATCGAAAAATTGTATAGAATCAATCTTATTGAAAATTAAAGGTACTCTAAATATTGTTCTATACATATTTTCCGTATAATGAGTATTAACCGAGATATTTGTATTTTTTTGTAATGAGTTCCGCTTTCAGTAAACCCCTACTCCTACTAGGGACATATTAATAATAAGCTGATATTTAATGAACCACATCATTATTAGGTTAAATACAAAATATTGTTTTCAACAAAGCTTTACTTTACTAGGTACAAACAAATACGTTCTGTTGAACCCCCCCCACCTTTTTTTCTTGGACTACAAAAATCTGAGTGATTGAGATAGAAATTATTTTGATTCATTTCAAATTACTCCACTAACTATAATAAATAGTTTCCAATAAAATTAATATTATATATTCAGATATATTTCTTTAATTGTTTGTTTTTCCGGTTTATCTATCGATACTGCACTACAAGGTTGGCTAACCTGTTTGTTTACAATCCAGCCGTATTACGTTGTAGGTTATGTTCTATTATTAATTACAGTACTAGATATAATAAATAGTTATATGAATAAAATTTATAACTTATATTCAAATATATTTCCGTAATTGCTTTTATTTGCGGTAAAAGCTAGCTAACCTGATTGTTTAGAACTCAGGCTGTTTCATATCAGGAAGGTTCTTACCATTTGACTTGCCCTTTATTTGTTTACTTAATATTCACAGCAGTATTAAGTCTTACAAATAATGGATATTCTGTGGTACTAGTTAGTGTTGGTGTAATAAGTGTACAGAGCGCTGCTATCATTAACGGTAAGTCCATCTTTTGTGTTCTTGTTGTTTTTTGAGATTGAATTGTTTTTAATTTAATCTCGGAGCCTAACGGACGAGAGTTACTTTCCCGCCAAAAGATAGTTCGGCCGTTTCTTTGACTGGCTCGGTTCTCGTGAAATTTCTCTATTGTAAAACTTCATGTGGGAAATCTGCTTAGTTTACGCAGCCCCTGCGTGACGGACTTTTAGATATTTCAAGAGTGCCTATACATCTACAACACCCTGTATATGTGTACCCCTGCTGTGAAGATGTTAAGTATATTTTCTTGGTGGGTGCCCCAGTTTTCGAGTCCCTCTATAAGACGTCTCAGAAATAAATAGGGTGTAGTAAAAAAGAGTGCAAAATAAAAGGATATGATCCGAGTCTAGATATGTCAGAACATCTAGGACGATTGGAAATGTAATATATTCAGTAAGAGCGCAATATCACATATGCCAAGTTCTTGGTATCATGTCTGTGCCCGGAAGGAAGTCGCTTCTTCTCAAGTTACAACATTACAAGCTTGTCAGCATATGGATTTATATTATGTAATCATGCGCCGTTCCAGTTTAGTTCTCTACACTCCCGAATAGGTTTTTAGAAGATTTCTCTAAACGGAAATCAGTTCTCACTTTCTGCGTTGTACTCGCCACGCAATTTTCGAAACATTCCCTCAAACTCTCATTGATTCTACTTATATCTGTATATTTTTCGGTTGGTGTCACAGACCTTTTAAGATTATTAGTCGCCTCCGAGCTGGATACGAGGGATTCTTGATCAGAGTTTTCCGTTTTGAGTGAAATCCCCGTTAACCAAGGAGGACCTGGATGAGTTGTCTCCAGTAGGCTGACCGACCTTAATATTAAAAGATGTTTAAGGTCTATAAAGGCAAATGGTATATATGTATGTTTGTGTGTGTGTGTGCTGGGTGTCCCAAGTTTATCTGCTACCCCCCCCCCCCCCTTAAAATCTGTAATTGACACTTGGTGTGCCATAATTGGGACCCCTAAAGAATCCTTTCAGTGCATATTCAACCTCATAACCTTCCCCAGGGGGCTCAGGTTAGCCTTGCGAGCTAAAGCGTTGACCTTTACCTCATATAGTAAACCTAGAGTGGCGAGTTCGATTCTCGCCTGGGCAAAGGAAATTATTTAGTTACGAAATTCATTAAATAACATCTTAAAACTCCACCCTGGCTAGAAAAGGGTAGTAACCTGTAGATAACCCGTCCCAATTAGCCTAAGTTGCAAAAAGTGGACATTAATAAATAATACAAAAAATAACCTTCCCCAGCGACCATAACTTTGGAATTTTCAATGGAATTCCCGTACCTTATATGACGGATTCTTTTAGGAGATCAAATTTTAAAACGAGTTTATATTAGTGAATTTTTCTATTGGACGCACCCTCTAGCCGTAAAATGTAGAAATATTTTATAGAGATAAGGCACATTTTATTTAAAAATGTTGTGACATAAAAGTTGAAGCCATAAAAATTATCATTGAAACAAGTCTTCTTGAAAAGGAATGGATTCTGAAATAAATAAAAAAAAAGAAAAAAAAATATTCTTGAATGAATCCAAAAACTTTTTTTCTTCAAAAAACATCAAAAACTAAAAAAGTTCTTAGAATTAATTCTTAATAATAATTTCTTAAACTTATTTTAACCTAATTACGTAGTAAGTTATTAAAAGGAATATTGAAATATTTTTTACATGATACAATGAAGATGGAAACCAGTATTTCTTTTACAAATAATTACTACGTAATTTGTTTAAATTGTATACTGCAGTTTCTGATGTCTTTGTCTATCTTAATTAGAAACGAGGGCTTTAGGTCTTTCAAAGGGGGCACTTTGAAGTGGGTAAATTACCGCCGGCCATAAATACTGGTTTATAATGTTCAGCTTTTGATCTGCCTTCATTTAAAGTAATGAAATATATATATATTTAATTTTGTAAAACAAAACAGAAAAAAGTACATACATTAAAAGTAAAAGTCTTTTAATTGTAATATTGGCTAATTATAATGCCGGTTGAAAATATGTACTTATAAGGGAGAAGATAAATGTTTACGTAGTATAATATATAATGAAAAAAGTGTATGTACTATAATTATATAGGATAAATGCCAGTATTAAAAAGGAGTATATGCCAGTATTAAAAAGGAGTATATGCCAGTATTAAAAAATGTACAATAATTATTGATTACTCGCCAAATATAATGACAGTTAAAAATATTAAGCCAGTAGTAAGAAGTGTAAATAGGTACAACGTAACTCGTGTTACTAGCACACATCTTTAAGAAAATATAAATAAATAAAAATGTATTTATAGATTTAGTTAAGAAATAATTGTATAGAAAATTAGTAAATTTAATAGCCTTAAGATATGACAAGAGCGGTATTTAGAATATATTAGTTGATATTATTTAAGACATAGAGTAAAACAGGGACTTGTAAACAGCATTATACTACTATAAAGGGCATAATAACCTAGTTGTTGATTGCCCAAATCATATTGTTGCGAAAATTAAATACATAAATAATCCTTCAGAGAGAGAGTCCCGTATTTGGGAAGTGTGACGTAGATCAAAGAACCTGACAGAAGGTCGAGCGCCTACTAAACCCGTCGAGTCCCGACGTCGAAGAGTCCAGACAATTCCCCTTTGATGTATGCCGACGCCCTATATAAAGAACTAGCCAGCCGCGAGCGAGTCAGTTTTCTTCTCAAGTGCTCATATGTGCGTTTGGTGCTACAGTGCGACTTTGTGCAGTGCGGTAAAGTGTTTTTATGCGAAGAACAGTGTTGTGCCGTGATTGTAAGTAACAGTTTAGTGCAGTGTTCAAGACAGTGCAGTGCCGCGAAGTAAAGGACAGTGCAGTGCCGCGAAGTAAAGGACAGTGCAGTGCCGTCTTTTGGCGTACTTCAGAGACCGTGAGTGAATTATTGGAATCTGAAGAACAGTGACGCTATCAGTGTATACTGTGAGTAGTAATTAAGAATAATTACCGAATGTATTGTGCATTGTGAAATAAATTGTGCAGTGATAAAAACTGTGAAACGTGTGAGTATTTAATTTTGCAATCCAAAAGAACTTTTATTAACAACGTTTATTACTGGTTTTGGTAATAAAAACGTAACAATATTAATCCTAATCCTATTTATTTTTTTTGAACGGTTCCCATTTTCGTCATTTCTTAGTTACGTTCATTTGACATTTGAATAGATTCAAAAGTCCCGTCGCGACTCAATTTCGAATTTCCTTCAGTGGGAAACACACACTCTCAAACGCAGTCACATCCAATCAGGACTTAGACAAACTGGCTTACATGTACAGCTTCTTGATCAGACTCTAGCCGGAGACTGAGCCTGAACCTTCCTCCCTTGGTGACTAGACCGCAGGGGAACCTGAGCCTCACAGCTGTTGATGTGTTGGTCCAGGCGAAGGGGAGGCTGCCGAGTGTTGTTGATGATGACGGCTCCAGGAGGATGACCACTCCCCGCAGCCCTGGAGTACCTCCAGTCACATGCACTTCCAGCTCTCCAGACAGCGCCGTATGCTCTGCTGGCACAACTAGCTCCACTCCCTGGCATCTCAGCTCATCTGCAACAACACAAGTCAAAATCCTGTTATTGCACTCATAAAATGCAAGAAAATGGCTAATAAATATACAATATAGACAATGAGTTATCAACTCGACGTACAACCCCCGTTATCCAAGGAGTACCTGGAATGAGTTATCTCCAGTAGACTAAAGGGCCCCATTATACCCGGAGAGTATGTGGCGAGTTCACGCTGTAAGTCTGCTTGTGGACGGGTTGAAATTGGACACATAATAGTTATGAAATGAAATGTTTTTATTTACATTAAATGTCATCATAACATAATAGGATACGTAAATTGTTTTTCTATATATTAACCTATATATTTAATCTAAATTTCAATTATTTAAAATTCATTTTATATACATATTCCATTTAGTTCATCAATTTATTTATTTTTATTATATATTGTATTTTGTTTAATATATTTTATTTGATTTCCCTATTATCCAAGTTTATTTTTTCAATTCTCACGTTTTATTTTATTTTATTTTTTAATTAGTTGTGGATTCTATATTTCATTTGTTCCTTTGTTGTGTTCGATTTCAATTTATTTTTCGATTTCTATTATTTGTGTTACATTTCTGTTTTTCTGTTCCGATTCTGTTTATGGTTATTCCATTTTTTTTTTGTGTTCCATTTCTGTGTTTTGTTTTTCCATTTTCTTTTTGTGTTCCATTTCTGTTTTGTGTTCCATTTCTGTTTTTTTTTTCATTTAGTTTTTTGTTCCATTTCTGTTATTTTTATCCATCTGTGTGTTTTGTTTTTCCATTTGGTTTTGTATTCCATTCCTGTTTTTCCTTTCAGTTCTGTTGTCTGTTCCAAATTTGTTTTCTGTTTTGTTTTCATTTCTGTTTTTTGTTCCCATTTCTGTTTTTGTGTTGAATTTCTGTTTCGAATGTTCAATTTCTGTTTTGTATTGTTTTTCTGTTTATCTTGTTCAATTTCAGTTATGTGATTTTATTTTCGTTTAAATTAATTTTGTTTTGTTTTTTAATTTTATACAGTTTTTTTTTTCTGTATCGCCACAGCTGCGGAGCTCCAAAAAATAATATTATGTCAATTAAATTCTATACAAATTATTGGAATTACATTTATACTTATGCAAAACATTGGTTAAAAAGAATTAGGTTCCTAAAAACTTTCTCATGGGGCTGGTAAGATGTCATGATTATTAATTGAGAATTTTATTAATTGAGAATTAACTGAAGTATGTGAGCAATGTTATCTGACATCTAAAATATTTGTTTTTGATAAATTCATTGCTAGCTTATTATTAGCCGTTAAGCAATCAGATAAATCTTTAATAATGATAGAGCCATCTTGTTTCTGTTTTTCTGGGTCTGTAACTTTTGTAATTATACTGATATCATCAGCGTAAAGAATAGATTTTGTTGGTTTAAGGTTAGCTGGGAGGTCTTTTATGTATATATTTAAAATAATAATGGACCTAATATTGAACCTTGGGGAACACCGCATGTAATTTTTTGTCATTCTGAAATAATTTTATATCCACTGATATCATCAATTTATACTTTCTGCCTACGGATATGCTATTTCAGAGATAAGAGCGAAAAAGTTCATGGGAAATGCCTCACTAGTCGTTTTCCTAACTTTCCTAGCTACCTGTCTAGTGATGAATTTTCAAATTTAAGCATGTTTTCTAAGGTTCTGAGTGTTTGCACGTACAGTCAATATCAGCAGCTTTCGATTTTACATGACGGATTAGAAATAATTTAGTCAATTTCAGTGCAGCGCGAAAAAGGATGAAGGCGCTACCCGGAGTAATTTGATGAATTTACTGGGGATTGGGAAAATGCTTATAAAAAGGTGTAGTTTTTGTTGAAAAATGACATCAAAATTTTCTGCTACAAATTGAACTGCATTACAAGTCGACGGTTTTCGAAGACTGATTGCTAAGAAAGACTAACTGCTGCTTGAGACGGTCAAGAAAGACTAAAAGAAAGATTTTAGTCTCGCCGTGCCGATGCATGATTTGGCACTTGAGCAATCTCATAAGTATCATAAACAGATTGGGGTTATTGTCCCCAAAAGCTATCCCACATACAGTGCTTTGGCACAAATCAGCATAAAACATAACAAAAAGTTCTAATAGCTAATTTTTAAATTGCAATGCAATGTATACGAGCCACCTATAACGTTTTATAAAGTTATGTATAAGATAAAAAACACTTGTGATAAATATAGGAGGTGACAATGCTTGCGCACGATATATCGTAGTTGGCACTTTTCGTAAGTGAAGTCAACAATGATATATCGTCATTTGGGAGTAAAAGGGTTATTAGACATAAAGGCAAGCGAACTTCAGTATCGACCGGCTTACAAATTTCAAAGTTTAATCATAAACAAAGGGACTCGTTCTGTTTCTTCGAACGTCCTAAAAGGAGTAAAGTAGCCTTTTCGGGGATGAAATCAGGGACTTGAAGTGGGAGCGAATTAGGCCATTGTTGCTAAGATGGATGGAGACAGGCTGAATTAGCTGATGATAGCGGCATTATCGCTGGAGAACTGCTCCTGGAGCAACTACAGCCTCCAGCGCTGGAGGACCTTACAAAGGCTTTTATACAGACAAACATCTTCATTAACTCCATTAAACCAAGGAATTAATCCCAAACTCCTCTCTCTCTCTCTCAATCTTTCTCTCCCTCTCTTTCTATCTCAATCTTTCTCCCTCTCTCCCTCTCTCTCAATCTTTATCTTCCTCGGAGTCACGCCCTCCCCCACCCACCTCAAATATCCACCCTTTAACGCCACTGCTCATCTGTTTGCCATTCCCGAAGAGCCGGGGCAAACACTCTACCGCAGCCAAGATAGAATTAATCTTCAAGGCTCCTTTTGGTTCTTCTCTGAGAGCATTCCACTATATTAAACCCTGTTTCTCATTAGTCGAGTGACTCCGTAGACAGTAACGAATGGAATTTGAGAAAAGTCACCAACGCAGTGGGCCCCTAAACTAAGTGGATTTCCCGAAGACCTGGAATGACAGACAAGTGAAATGAAATGTGTTTGTAATGTAATATCATTCAAACTATCTCTTCAAATGTCTCAGGTTAACAAGTTCGAGACAGATGAAAGGAAATTAAATGAATTGTTTTTATTTCTATTAATTGTTATAACATAATAGGATACGCCATTTGTTTTTCTATAAAATGTTTTCTAATATTATGACAATTAAATCGTTTACAAATTATTGGAATTATTCTTATACTTATATAATACACTAGCTCAGATACCCGGCTTCAATCGGGAATTCATTTGAGGCTGAATGGTGATGGTATTTTTTTGGCAAGGCTTTAGTTTGCACAATATTTTCACCTAGACCCGTCCCACTATTTAGGATTAACACCCGTTGTTGGCATTTGTTAGTAATAAAATTAATTTTTTATGTAAGTCTTCACTGTCCTCCAAATTGTCATATTTCCCGTCTCCTTTGCATTATGCATAGATCTCAGTTATTAAGCACAAAATATTGTGGTGAAACGAAATATTACCATTATTAATTTCAGGCCTCCCTTACAACCCCCACTCCTGCCCGTCCCTAGAAATGTTGGTATGGCTTATTATAAGGAAAGAGTTAGTGCTAATACACAAACCGAGTTTTATTTATTTCGGCTGGGTCTTTTGTCCCAAATAAAATTGTTCACTTCCGCTATAGGTTTTAGCGTATATCTCGTTTATAATACGGTATACGAAAAAAGTGAGTAAAACAACTGAGGAAAGAAAGAGGGAGTGGGAAAGGTTCTAGATTACAGGAAGGTCTTCCCACCCGTCTCTGACGCTCCAGGTTAACCAACAGAACATGACTAACGGCTAACTCTCAATTCCGCTAACATTACCTTATATTCAGATTCTATTTTCAATTCTAATTATGTATGTTTAAATACTTTCGTTTTTTGTGAATTAATTGATGTTTTAAACACATTAAAGGATGAAATTACTTACTTCCGATTAATTAATGTTCCAGTGAAAGACAGAGGAAGGGGGGGGGGAGTAATATAGTTTGACCCTCATGAAACAGCTACTTGTTTTTAAAATGCTTCATACAATTGAAATGTTCTTGTTTATCGTCATGTTCATAATTGCCGAGAAAACAATAGGAAACGAAATACCGCTATTATTAATTTCAGGCATTCCTTATAACCCCCACTCCTGCCCGTGCCTAGAAATGTTGATATGGTTTGTTATAATGAAAGCGTTAGTGCTAATACACATACCGAGTTTTATTTATTTCGGTTGGGTCTATTGTCCCAAATAAAATTGTTCACTTCCGCTATAGATTTTAGCGTATATCTCGTTTATTATTCGGTATACGAAAAAAGTGTATATAACAAATGTTACTCTAAATAACAAAGTAAACAACTTTTGTTATGTTCATATTTACCGAAAAACCAATAGGAAACGAAATATCGCTATTTTTAATTTCTGGCTTCCCTTATAACCCCCACTTCTGCCCGTCCCTAGAAATGTTGGTATGGCTCGTTATAATGAAAGCGTTAGTGCTAATAGATATACCGAGTTTTACGTAGTTCGGTTGAGTGTTTTGTGCCAAATAAAATTGTTGACTCCCGTTATACTTTTTAGCGTATAACTCATTTATACTTCGGTATACGGCAAAAGTGTATGACAAAAGTTACTCTAATTAACAAAATAAATAACTTTCGTTATGTGCATATTTGCCGAAAAACCAATAGGAAACGAAATATCGCTATTTTTAATTTCAGGCCTCCCTTATAACCCCCACTCCTGTTTGTCTTAGAGAATAATAATATAGCCTAAAGTCTAAGTTGGGCTAGTAGTAATATACATACCAAGTTTCATAAAATTCGGTTTAGCCGTTTATGCGTGAAAAGGTAACAAACAAACAAACAAATAAACAAACAAACAAACAGACACCAAAGAAACAAAATGCAGTTATGGTGTCTATGACATGTGAAACGAAAAGTTATCGTGAAATTTCGCGAAAAAAATCAATGTACAGACAGAGGTTACAATTTTATATATAAATTTTCATTTAAAATTTAATCAAAATTTAAAAAACAAAACATCATTACCAAGAAATTGGCAGATTAGGAGGCTGACCACACAGGTACCCTCAGAAAGAGGGCAGCTTATTTTGTTTGTTTGTATATATATATATATAGATTCGTTAAAAATAAATTAATTTCATTAACAATCTTAATACAACTGAAAATATTTACAATTTCTTACAACTCTAAAGCATAGATTATTATATTGATTGGTATTTAAATTTATTAAAGGATAACAAGATTAATATATGACGAGATATTAGGTCCCAGCTTATAGAGATAATGTACATGATCACAAATAATTTTAGACTGATATCTATGACAAATCTATATATATATAAAATTGTAACCTCTGTCTGTACATTGATTTTTTTCGCGAAATTTCACGATAACTTTTCGTTTCACATGTCATAGACACCATAACTGCATTTTGTTTCTTTGGTGTCTGTTTGTTTATTTGTTTGTTACCTTTTCACGCATAAACGGCTGAACCGAATTTTATGAAACTTGGTATGTATATTACGCCTAGCCCAACTTAGACTTTAGGCTATATTAATATTCTCTAAGACGAACAGGAGTGGGGGTTATAAGGGAGGCCTGAAATTAAAAATAGCGATATTTCGTTTCCTATTGCTTTTTCAGCAAATATGCACATAACAAAAGTTGTTTATTTTGTAATTTAGAGTAACTTTTGTTATATGCACTTTTGTCGTATACCGAAGTTTAAACGCGATATACGCTATTTATTTATTAACGTCCACTTTTTGCAACTTAGGCTAATCGGGGATATACGCTAAAACCTATAGCGGAAGTGAACAATTTTATTTGGGACAAAAGACCCAACCGAAATAAATAAAACTCGGTATGTGTATTAGCACTAACGCTTTCATTATAACAAGCCATACTAAGATTTCTAGGGAGGGGCAGGAGTGGGGGGTTATTAGGGAAGGCAGAAATTAAAAATAGCGATATTCCTTTTTCGGCAGATATGAAAATAACAAAAGTTGTTTATTTTGTTATTTAGAGTAACTTTTGTTATATACACTTTTTTCGTATACCGAAGTTTAAACGCGATATACGCTAAAACCTATAGCGGAAGTGAACAATTTTATTTGGGACAAAAGACCCAACCGAAATAAATAACACTCGGTATGTGGATTAGCACTAACACTTTCATTATAACAAACCATACTAAGATTTCTAGGGAGGGGCAGGAGTGGGGGTTATAAGGAAGAACTGAAATTAAAAGTAGTGATATTTCGTTTCCTATTGGGGTTTCGGCAATTATGCCCATAACAAAAGTTGTTTATTTTGTTATTTGGCGTAACTTTTGTTATATACACTTTCGTTGAATACCTCAGTATAAATTAGTTATACGTTAAAAACTACTAATTCAAATCTATGCATAATGCACAGGAAGCGGGAAATATGACGGGAGGACAGTGAAGTCTTACATAAAAAATAAAAAAAATTGTATTATTAACAAATTCAAAGAAACGACGGGTATTTACTCTAAACACTGGGACGGGTAAATGTCAAAACATTGTGTAAAGTAAAGCCTTGCCAAAAAAATACTATCACCATTCAGCCTCAAATGAATTCCCGAGCGAAGCCGGGTATCTGAGCTAGTATTTACTAATTTTAGCAGATTTCCCTTGGGAAATCTGCTATTGAGGTCGTACTCATGACGCGAGTTTTGAAAAATTTCCTTAAATGTCCATCGATCCTACCCAGGAGATGACGAAAATGAGGTCCGTTCAAAATTATATATATATATATATATATATATATATATATATATATATATATATATATATATTTGTCTGTTAACGCTCTAGCGGTTGCAATTTTTGTTTAATCGTTACCAAACTTCATATTTAAGCGTTTTACGTAAAAAGAGAGATCAAGTTTGTTAATGGCTGAAATCGGACCAGTGGGAGGGGGGGGGTTTAGAGGGGGGATTTTTGAAAATTCAAAATATCTCTGTTACTATACGTCGGATCGAAAAATATTATAGAATCAATCTTATTGAAAATTAAATTTACTATAAATATTGTTATATACATTTATTCTCTATCTTGAATATTAACTGAGATATTTGCATTTGTATTCTGCATGTGCTCGGCAGCAGTGGCTATGTTCGGACTTTCCGCTGTGAGCTCTGGCGGCCGTTTTTGTAATTATTCGTCCCTCTCGTGAATAGGTTTAGAGGTTACTTACTACTACAGCTGTTATTAGGCAGATTTCTCTATTGTAAAACTTCACGTGGGAAATCTGCTTAGTTTACGCAGCCCCTGGTGACGGACTTTTATTTAATAATGAACATTTTTGAAAATATGCCTTTTATGTATAAAAACATCCGACATTCATGAAGTTCATTATTTTATTTTAAAACAAAGAGTATTTTTTAGTAGATTTGATACATTCGGGCAGAGCGTTAAAGAGTTTTACTTCTGAAAATAGTACGCTTTCCTCTGAATATTATTATTATTATTTATTAACGTCAACTTTTTGCAACTAAGGCTAATTGGGACGGGTTATCTACAGGTTACCACCCTTTTCTAGCCAGGGTGGAACTAAGGATGTTATTTAATGAATAACATCTAGGTTTACCATGTGAGATTAAGATCAACGCTTTAACTCAGACGGCTAACCAGAATATAGAACAATTTAAGAACATCCTATTACGAAAAATATTTCTTCTATAATATCATTTGATTTGAAAGCATGATAACTGAGTTTGTATTCTAACCTAACCCCACACCGCAAGCGCCATCTTCGAACGTTAATGAGCTTGATCATTAGTATTTTATAAATTGCCCTGCACAGCATAACCCTTCAAAGACTTCTGTACAAACATCAACTTCATTAAATTAATCATTTTTTTTTTTTTATTGACGCCCACTTTGCGGGCAAAGTAGGACGGATCATCTACAGGTTACCACCTTTTCTAGGCAGGGTGGTTCTAAGGATTTTATTTAATGAGTTCCCAAACTAAATAAATTCCTTTTAAACAGGTGGAAATCGAACTCACCACTCTAGGCTCCTATAAAATAACCCCAATTCTCTCTCTCTCTCTCTCTCTCTCTCTCTCTCTCTCTCTCTCTCTCTCTCTCTCTCTCTCACACACACTCTCCCCCCTCTCTCTCACTCCCTCTCCCCCCCTCTCTCTCACACACTCTCCCCCCCTCTCTCTCTCCCTCTCTCTCTCTCTCTCTCTATCTCTCTCTCTCTCTCTCCCTCGCTCCCTCTCTCCCTCCCTCCCTCTCTCTCTCTCTCTCTCTCTCTCTCTCTCTCTTCAATTACACACACGCTCTCTCTCCTTCTTTTGCCAAGGTCAAATGTATGACTATTTTCCGGGGTGCCAACAGGTCTTTGTTTTCGAAGTAATATGCTCAAAATGTTTAACCGCAAAGATAACACCAGGCATAAATCCATTATATTTATAGCGTGCTCATTAAATTTGAGAAATAATATTAAATTTCTACTATTAAATAACGATTAGCTTTTGCAAGCTTTCAATATAGCGTTTTTTTTTCAGTACTGTCTCAAAGGTCCGATAGATGTAATGGTCATAATTTAATAAGGGGTTCTAGAGGCAAGGCGGTGAACTAGAATGTTTCATTGATGTACATAGTTTGGTCAAAGAGAATTAATTAGTTTTGGATAGAATGCTGTCAAAGCAAGTTACAGGATGTCTTCCTGGAGGCTGGTTAGGACTGAGGCTGTATAAATGCCTTCTGCATCGGCATAATACAGGAGGCACTTGCAGTTAGTTCTATTGGATTCAACTGTGTAACTAGGATATTCAGTCATTGTTTCAATTATTACAAAATAGTCATAAATTACAAAACCGACAAACACAAACTATCTCCCAAATATAGGCATATCTTTAAAATATTAGAGGCTCAATAACCTTCCTTCCATTAGGTTTTCTTCAAAACCTTTCGACCCACACCTGCACTTGTTCTAGAGAGAAAGTGTTTTAGCGTTTAGTACCTAATAAAAAACCAATTCTGTTAAAGCAAGAGAACGCACTTCTCACGCGCTTGTCTAAAAATATCTTAATGTTTGCCTGAAGGTCTTGAGTTGTTGTTGTCTCAAGACATATTTCTAGTAGCCCCCGTGGCTTAGTTGATTGTGCTTAATTTTTGTGACCGGAAATCTTGAGATCGAATCTCGCCGGGAGCGATAATTTTTTAATTTTTATTTATTTTTTTGCTTCTAGGACGTTTATTTAATATTAACAAATAACTGCATTTTTCTTTAAATTTTTAGCATTTAATTTTTAGCATGTCTAAGAGAACTGGATTCCCAGAGAGCGAGGGAAAACAGCTACTGGAAATAAGATAAACAGGAGGCATGGAAGACTAAAAAATTAACTGACCTTTCTCAACTAGAGCCTGTATAGGAATGAATGGTTTAGAGTGGCAATTTAGGGCGCAGAAGTCAACAGGTGCCTCCTAGATCGGCAAACCTGCGCTGAATTTTTTTAAATTCAAACAGTGAATCTTTTAGATTGCCTCTTATAAGAAATTACTCTTCGTAATTATGAAAAGTAAATAATATTTTTAATAGCATAAATAACGAACATGCAGTTTCCGACCCATCTCTGTGTTTGTAACGAAATGGTTTAGCATCTAACTGCTCTTGTTGTCTTGGAGGTTAGAAATCCAAAATGTAGATTTCAGCTCAAACCTTGGAGTTCCACGTCTTCCTGAAAGCTCGTAGAGACGAACGCAAGAAGATCCAGAGTTTCTGAGGTTAACGCTTTATAATTGCGCCCATTATTAGGATAAAACGAAGGACATCAAATTGTTTAACTCAATTACACGAAGGCTAACGCTGCTTTAATCGCTCGGATAAAGTTCGCCATGACTTCTTGGATCTGTTCCAGGAGTCGAGCCGTAAGTATCTTCGGGGTTAGCCGCTAATTGCCAGCAGATACACTCCCTCTGACGATTAAGATAAGCCCTATGCCGGGATTATTTAGGAAGGAACAAAAATGAGAAAGCTAAGAACAGAAAGGCCAAATGAGCCCCAAGATCGTATTTTCTGCCAACCTTCCGAAGGAGAGTGTATGTAATATGTGTGTATATATATATATATATATATATATATATATATATATATATATATACCCAAGATACCCGGCTTCGATAGGGAAATCATTTGAGACGGAAAGATTTATTTTGTTTTTGGCAATACATCAATGTGTACAACTGCTCTTCCCGTCTAGGCGCACTTATCCCCGTAAGGGTCCTTTGGGCAACTTATGGAAAAAACATTTTAGATTCAAAGAATAAATGAAAATAAGTCTCTAATCATTCCCTCTCAACTGTTTGACACACCGTAAATAATTCAAATCATAATCATGGATAGCATTTATTATAATTAAATATCATCTATAATGTACGTATTTTGTATATACAATCTAGCTAATATACCAGGCAATGCCCGGGAAATCATCGTTGACTGACTAATGATTGTATTTTTATAGAAAATCGTTGAAAAATAACCCCCACTCCTGTTCATCTCAGAGAATATTAATATAGCCTAAAGTCTAAGTTAGGTTAGTATATACCAAGTTTGATAAATACATGCCCTTGAGGGAAATCAGCTATTGAGGTCGTACTCATGAAGCGATTTTCGAAATATTTCTTCAAATTGCAATCGATCGTACCTAGGAGATGTCGAAAATGAGTCAATATTGCATATATATATATATATATATATATATATATATATATATATATATATATATATATATATTTGTCTGTTAACACTCTAGTGGTCGCAATTTTTATTTAATCGTCACCAAACTCAGTATTTAATCCTTTTAGGTAAAACAGGAAGATCAAGTTCGTTAACGGCTGAAATCGGACCAGTGGGAGGGGGGGTTTAGAGGGAAGGATTTTCGAAAATCAGAAATATCTCCGTTACTATACGTCGGATCGAAAAATTCTATTGAATCAATCGTATTGCAAATTACATTTACTATAAATATTGTTATATACATTTATTCTCTATCTTGAATATTAAACGAGATATTGGCATTTTTCAATTTTCAGCCTTCAGCAAACCACCACTTCTACTCATGTCACATTAACAATACTCTGTTACATAATAAATTACATTATTCGAAGTTTAAATGCCAACAATTGTATTCAAGAGACCTTTATTATACGAGATACATGCAAATATGTCCCGGTACCCCCCCCCCCCGTCTTAAGGTTTTGGACTACTAAAATTTGATTGATTGAGATAACAATTATTCTGACTCATTATTAATTACAGTACTAGATATAGTAAATAGTTCTCAATAAAATTAATATGTTATATTCTGATATATTTCAGTAAATGTTTTTCTTTCCGCTGTGAAGCGGGCAGACCCGCTTGTTTACATTTCTATCCTAACGGCAGGTTATTGAAATTGGATGAAACATTTCTTATTTCCGTTTGTATTTATTCACGGTGGTGTTGTGTTACCAGTACGTAGATTTATTTATTCGTAAACTTCACGAGGGAAATCTGGTTAGATAACGCAGCCCCTGCTTTACGGACTTGTATGTTATATGTGATCGTGGAGTTATGATGTATTTCGAAAATGGCACAGAAGATCTTTTGAGTTGGCAACCCCTGATGTTTCATTTATCTTCATATAATCGTTAAGGGTTTTTTTTTCTCTCTTACTTCACAGAAACCTTCCCTACGTCTTCCTAGATTTGACACTATTGCTAATCAAATATTTTTTTATAAATTGTCTAATCTAGAATGATTAAAATAAATAAATAAATTTAAGAGAATATAAAAACCTATAAATTAAAAAATAGGGTAAATAAATAACTACAAAAAGCCAAATTAATAAAAAGTCCGTCACGCAGGGGCTGCGTAAACTAAGCAGATTTCCCACGTGAAGTTTCCAATAGAGAAATTTCACGTGAGCCGAGCAGTTTAGGAAACGGCCGAACTAGCTTTGGCGGAAAAGTCACAAATCCGTTAGCCGCCCAAATTTAATAAAAATGCAAATATCTCGGTTAATATTCAAGATAGAGAATAAATGTATATAACAATATTTATAGTAAATGTAATTTCCAATAAGATTGATGCTGTACAATGTTTCGATCCGACGTATAGTATCGGAGATATTTCGAATTTTCGAAAATCCTCCCCTCTAACCCCCCTTAATCTTTCTTTTTACATAAAACGACTAAATATCGAGTTTGGTAACGATCAAACAAAAATTGCAACCGCTAGAGCGGTAACAGTCAAATATATATATATATATATATATATATATATATATATATATATATATATATATATATATATATATATATATATATAGTTTTGAACGGACCTCATTTTCGTCATCTACTAGGTAGGATCGATGGACATTTGAAGAAAAATTTCGAAAATTCCGTCATGAGTACAACATCAATAGCTGATTTCCCTTAAGGGATATCTGCTAAAACGATGATCCCACCAGGGATGGCTGGACAGTGACATATTTAAAAAGCTAAAAACAAATACATAAAAAATGTTAATTATAATTCATAAGATAATTTTGCTTTATAAGGAAAAAGAGATTTTGTTTATTATGATTATTACTTTACTTGTACTTCATATTCTTTATTCTATGTTCATCTGTCAATAAAATGACTATATTATTATTCATATAAACGATATAGAAAATGCTCATGAAATAAACTCTGAGAAGTTAGTGATCTTAGAAAATTGTTCAATTTTTTTAAAAACATTTGGAGAACAAAGTATGTTAGTCAAAAGGTCGATGTTTTATATTCATCCTAAGATTTTGACTAGTGTTATTCAGTAAAGCGGCGTTATAAAGGGGGTGTTTGTAAGTTTGAATAGTTAGTCACAGGGTAAGTGTCATTTTGCGCCATTCCAAATCTGTTTAAAAAGTATTGAGTGCCTCAGTGTTCAGTGCTTTTGTCGAAGAAGTAAATTGATTCATGATACTGCAGAGATTCAGAACCCGCAACATGTTCCTGTATCCCTGAGGAATAATGCAGCTCTACGTGATACAAGGTTCTAAATTGAATAGAAATGGACGGCTGCCTGCAACCGAGTTCCGCAACCTTGCATGTCTGCATGTATTGGGTGTTTGTATGTATAGGAGCCTGGCCCAGTCTCATTGTTATTACAGAAATATAACAAAACTTACTTAATTAAGGGAAATCACCTATTGAAGATGTCCCCATGACGGCATATATATATATATATATATATATATATATATATATATATATATATATATATATATATACTAGCTCAGATACCCGGCTTCGCCCGGGAATTCATTTGAGGCTGAATGGTGATAGTATTTTATTGGCAATACTTTACATTGCACAATATTTTGACATTTGCCCGTCCGAGTGTTTAGGATTGATACCCGGCGTTGCCGTGGATTTGCTAATAATAGAATATTTGTTCGATAAGGCTTCACTGTCTTCGATATTTTTATATTTCCCGTCTCTTATACATGTAAATATGGTGAATTTTTATTTCAGGCCTCCCTTATAACCCCCCTCCCGTTCGAACCTAAATATTTTAATATAACGTATAATCATGGAAGAATTAATGCTAATTGACATACCGAGCTTTGTTAAAGTTCGGTTCGGCCGTTAGTGCCCAATAAAATTGTTGGCTCCCGCTAAAGTTTTAACGTATAACTCATTTATACTTAGGTATACGACAAAAGTGTATATAACAAAAGTTACTCCAAATAACAAAATAAACAACTTTTGATATGTTTATATTTGCTGAAAAACCAACAGGAAACGAAATATCACTATTTTTAATTTCAGGCCTCCCTTGTAACCCCCACTCCTGCCCGTCCCAAAAAATTTTGGTATGGCTTATTACAATAAAGGCGTTAGTGCTAATGCACATACCGAGTTTTATTTAGTTCGGTTGAGTCTTTTTTGGCAAATAATATTGTTGACTCCCGCTATAATTTTTAGCGTATAACGCATTTAAACTTCGGTATACGACAAAAGTGTATATAAGAAAAGTTACTCTAAATAACAAAATAAACAACTTTTGTTATGTGCATATTTGCCGAAAAAACAATAGAAAACGAAATATCGCTATTTTTAATTTCAGGGTTCCCTTATAACCCCCACTCCTGTTCGCCTCAGAGAAAATTAATATAGCCTAAAGTCTAAGTTGGTTTAGTCGTAATATACATACCAAGTTTCATAAAATTCGGTTCAGCCGTATATGCGTGAAAAGGTACCAAACAAACAAACATACACGAAAGAAACAAAATGCAGATATGGTGTCTATGACATGTGAAACGAAAAGTTATAGTGAAATTTCGCCAAAAAAAATCAATGTTCAGACAGAGGTTACAATTTTATATATATATATATATATATATATATATATATATATATATATATATATATATATATATAAATGATGGTAACCTAAATAAATCGTGACTGTGTAAAAACCTGTTGAGTATTTTCTGTCACTTTCGAATGTCCCTGTATAACCACGATCTGATATTTCTGCCACTAACTCAATTATTGGCTCACAATACTCGTCATAAACAAAGTACGGAAAAGTATTATTTGCCATAATTATTAATTATTCCGAAAAAGAGAAGTTCATTAACCCGAAGTTATCAATCGGCGAACCTTCTACCTTTACCAATAGTCTTCCCGGATTTATATTCTTTGTAAACGAATTAGCAGATTTCCTTTAAGGGGAAATCATCTGTTGGTTCTATTAAGGACGCGATATTCGGAAAATGTCCTCAAATGTTCATCGAATCTATACAGGATATGACGAAAATGAGATCCATTCAAAATTACATATTTAGTTGGCATTTAACACTTTTTTTGTATCCTTACCAAACTCGATATGTAATAGTTCCATTAAAAAAATAATAAGATGAAGTTCGTTAATAGCCAAAATTGATTGGATCAATCAGAGGGGCGGGGGTTACTGGAGGAACTTTGAAAACTGGAAATATTTCTGTTGTTGTAAGCCGGATCGAAAGACTGTGTAGAATCAATGTTATTGAAAATGCAATGTGTTATTATATATGTATTTTCTCTATTGTGAATATCAACGAAAATATTTGGATTTTTCCGTTTTCAGCTTTCAATAAACTCACACGCCTACTCACGTCATATTGCAATAAGCTGTTATATCATGAACCACTTCATATATTCTTTCCAGGAGACCTTCATTATGCGATGTGCATATTCGTTTTGTGATTACGTCATCATAAAAGATTTTACGTTCTTGTTTCAAAAATGAAGATATGATCTATAGGATAATCGGATAGTTAGCGGGTTCAGTCCACACTAAAAGATCATTTTTGTAGTTGCCAGAAATCAGTCATGAAATAGACGTGGGGATTCGGAAATTCATAATATTTCTGTTAGTTTGAGCGGGATCGTAAAATGTTATAGAACCAATCTTGTTAAAATATTGATGATCTACAATAGTTGTTTTATACCTTTATTCGTAACTCATATTAATTAAGACAGCTATTTTTATTGTCTTGTTTTCATTTTTGTTTAGTGTTTCACACCAGCACGTGGTTCGTAATCCAGCACTTCGTAATCTGCTTGGTTTAGACAGCCCCTGCATGACGAACTATTAGCAGATTTTCCTTAAGGGAATCAGCTACTGAGGTCGTACTCATGAAGCGATTTCCGATAAATTTCTTCAAATGTCCATCGATCTTAACCAGGAGATTACGAAAATGAGGTCCGTTCAAAACTATATATATATATATATATATATATATATATATATATATATATATATATATATATATTTGTCTGTTAACGAAATATCTCCATTATTGTCGGATCGAAAAAGTGTATAGAACCAATCTTATTGCAAATTTACTATAAATATTGGTATATATATATATATATATATATATATATATATATATATATATATATATATTCTCTATCTTGAATATTAACCGAGATATTTGAATTTTTATTAAGTGTGTGTGCGGCTATTGTCGGAAATTTCCGGATTTGTTCGGCCGTTTCCGTAACTGTTCCGCACTCATGTAGCCTAACCTGTCTCCGTCTCTGTCTTCTAACCTTTTACTTTGTGAGATATAAGCAAATACGTTATTTTCATTTTCCCCTTCTTTATTTCTTGGACTACTAACATTTTAGTTATTTAAATATAAATTATTCTGATTCATTATAAATTGCAGTACTAGATATAGCAAATAAATTGAATGTGTTATATTCAAATGTATATCAGTAATTGTTTTTCTTTCCGGATCTGTTCAGCTCTCAGTGATTGGCAGACCACAATTCATAAGCCGTTTCCGTTGGTAGCTTATTAAAATTAACTTAATGATTTCTCATTACCGATTGTATTTACTCACGGTGGTGTTAAGTGCTAGCAGTATGCAGATTTCTCTATTGTAAAACTTCACGTGGGAAATCTGCTTAGTTTACTTAGCGTGACAGACTTTTTTTTGTTTAGTGCCTGGCAGTCACCCCACAGAACCCTTTTTGAGTTGTATTTTGCCACAGTACACGTGCGCTTGTAGGGATTATTATAATTGTTTTAACTCTCGTATTTCTGCCATAACAGTGGCAAATCAGCTAAAACCTCACTTTTTATTTCTTATCTCTTCCCACTTGTCTTCTCCTTTGAAGTCTATATCCAACCCACAGAGATAAGGCTAGATGTACATGAAAGTGATTTGATAAGAAGCCGCCGAGTGTTAGTAATCCGAGAGTGGCCTTGGTCCTGAGTGAGTAATTAGAGGAGCAGGGCTTGGAGGTAGATAAGGGCTGATGGGGCCTAAGCAAAGCAGGATTTTATTGCATCTAATCCCGGGATCAACTACTCCTACAGACTCTCTCTCTCTCTCTCTCTCTCCCTCTCTCTCTCTCTCTCTCTCTCTCTCTCTCTCTCTCTCTCTCTCTCTCTCTCTCTCTCTCTCTCTCCCTCTCTCTCTCACACATATATACACTCTCCCAAATCCAAATAATGAGGCCGACAAACAATCACTTAAAAGTAATAGAATATATA
>CM032228.1:239375000-239430000 GCA_019009955.1 Riptortus pedestris
AAAAGAATTTTCCAAATTATTGCCAGTCAGCTTGGTACAATGTTTTGATTTATTAACTTTCATCATTGAAAATAACTGTGCTCATTTATAAGTACCGCCAAACACATGAATCTCTCCTCATCTTCCATTTGGAGTAAGTTGTGCAATGCTAAAGACATTTATCCACTAAATTTTTCAAATCTTGAAAACACAAAAACAACCCACTCATCAATGAAATAGGTAATTATAACAAAGAAAGCACTGCTAGGTACGTACACAAACGAACGAAGCACATCTTACTCTAACACAAGAAACTGACTGCATCAATACCCAACAGGCTAGGCTAAAGACATGTAACACCTTTATCTTAATCCCTATTTTACCTCTAATCATATTAAATAATCATAAGAAAGTCTGTACTTGTTATTATTATTAGCTCATAAGGTCTCTTAAATTTGTAAATATTTAAAATAACTGTTATTCACTAAGTTGCAATATGACTGCCTACTATTAGTCAATTGCATTTCAACAATCCTCTACTTAAATAGAAATTTTTATTTTATGTTTCCTTTTGTAAATTGCAGTGGTCACAAGGAACACTATGAATTATCTTGTAAAAATTCTTGTTATTCAATAAAGGATTATTATAAAAAAAAAAAAAAGTTTTGCAGCAATATTTTTGTTTAATTGGGTTTTCAAAATGTCTCGCTGGCCGGTGGTTGCCCACTTATGTCTTATATTGTCCACTTTGTGTTACTAAGGGTAATTGGGATGGGTTGTCTATTGCTTACTACGCTTCTCAAGCCGGTGTGGGACTATGGGCTTTATTTAATGACTTCATCACTAAATCAATTCCTTTTGTCCAGGCGGGAATCGAACTCCGCTGAGCACCTCAGTTTGACTCTTAAACCCATGATATTGGACACAAACCATTCAAGTTCTTCCTTGGGGCCCATAGAGCGAACTCATATCGCTTATACTTCTATGGGCGGCTAAAGATCCCCCTATGATATGTAACTCCAGCCGGATAACGAAAAATCAGCTTAATTTACACTTTTCGTGCGTAACAGGCTTTCCAGCCAACACATGGAGAAGGGAGGTCCTTCACTGTTTGCCCAGAGCTCTATAAACCCTGGGCGGATTGAATACTGCATGGAGAGGAGGTTACTGAAGAGAAAGGGGTAAGGTTATGGTCTGGAGTGGAATAAGGGTAATTGTAATCCAGAGGCAGGGATTGGGCCCGGGAAGGCCTTGGCCCAAGAGGGCCTGGCACTTTTTCCACATTCTAGGGATAATTGGACCGGGCCTCCCGCTACGCTAATCCTCAGTTTGTTTTTCATTTAGTAAGCCCCTTTTTCCCACTAGTTCCCAATTTCTATTTTCTCTACGACAGCTTCCCTCGTACGACCCCACTCTCTCTCTCCCTCTCTCTCGCCCATAAATTCCAAGAGCAACACTTTCCCTCTTACATTCTCATCCAGATTTTTTTTGTTCATCTGCAGTTACCCCTAACATGGTTTGCTCCGTCAGAGTTTATAAGGCACCGGGGCATAATAAGCTACCAATCCCAGAGGTAGGGACGTAAACAAATTAAATTTTTTCTCAAACCCTGACTTCATTGAACAGGTCCAATCTTTTGAATTCTTACAGTTCGAATCATAAAGCTTTCAAAACATGTATAACTTTTATTGAATTCGGCAAAGAAGTGGAAAGCTGACATTGGGAGTTTCTGATGAAGCAGCTGATCACTCTGCTGGAGTCCCGAAGCGCTTTGATGTATTGCCGATACCACGAAATCTCTATATACGGCAAAACGAAAGTCGTAGTGATTTACTGCTTCATGATGGGGATTTTCATTACACGGCGCTAAAATCGAAGTTTAAATGAAGTTTGAATTCCATGAAATCTTTGACAAACCCCACAACGGATGGCAAGTGATCTGATTGCTATATGGCGTGGCATTTGACTACACAAGACCAAATTGATAATATACGAACCTAATAATAACTCTCTCACGCCACACGACGAAAAGCATATGGATAGGTAGCTCAATGGTAACGAACTTGAAGAACGAAAGAAAATATATAATGAATTGAAAATTCTATGACATTCACTTCAATGTGTGGAACTACAAAAATTAATCTGAAAATATTTTGGTTAGTATTCGATTTAGAAAAAAGTCCGTCACACAGGGGCTGCGTAAACTAAGCAGATTTCCCACGTAAAGTTTATACAGAAATTTCACGAAAGTCGAGCAATTAAGGAAACGGCCGAACTAGCTTTTGGCGGGAGTCACCCGTCCGTTAGCCGCCCAGATTTAATAAAAATGCAAATATCTCGGTTAATATTCAAGATAAAGAACAAATGTATACAACAATATTTATAGTAAATTTAATTTCCAATAAGATTGATTTTGTACAATGTTTCCATCCGACGTACACTAACGGAGATATTTTGAATTTTCGAAAAGCCTCCCCTCTAAACCCTCCTCCCACTGGTCCGATTTCAGCCGTTAACGAACTTGATCTTTCTTTTTTTCATAAAAAGACTAAATATCGAGTTTGGTAACGATCAAACAAAAATTACGACCGCTAGAGCGGTAACAGAAATATATATATACACACATATATATATATATATATATATATATATATATATATATATATATATATATATATACAGTTTTGAGCGGACCTCATTTTCGTCATCTACTAGGTATCGATGAACATTTGAAGAAAAATTTCGAATTTCCGTCATGTGTAAAACCTCAATAGCTGATTTCCCTTAAGGATCGGAGAATTTCGATTTCCTCCCCCTCTAAACTGCCCCTTTCCCCTGTTTATTTCAGTCGTCAACGACCATGATCTCTAGTTTTAAATTAAAGTCTTATATATCGAGTTTGGTAACGATAAAAAAAACCATCGACAGTAACAGACTAGTGTGTACATCATTATGAACGGACCCCATTTTCGTCATCTTCTAGGTAGAATTAATATTTTGAAGTCATTTTTCGAAAACCACGTCATTAGTATGACATCAGTAGCTGATTTCTCTTTAGGGAATCTGCTAAAAGGTTATATTGTTGTGAGGAAAGAGTAGAAGAGTAGAGAAACGGAAAAGTTAAGCCCTTGAAGGCTTGAATCTACTAGAAGTGACTCAAGTCTCGTTCAATTCGCCAACTGAGTTGCCCTGAGGATGAAAGGCGCCGCCTATAGTTGACAATTGGTACTAGTGATAAAAAGCGAGGCACAGTGTTAGCCCAGCAAGAGGGAGGAGAAGAACTTGGAGTGAGTGCCAAGTTCCTCCAATAGGTCGCAGTCCCTGTCACAAACAAGCTCTCCTCTCCTCCCATTTTCCGCTTATTCCTACCAGCCTATAGCTCCGAAATTTAAACATATTAGCAGATTTTCCTTAAGGGAAATCCGCTATCAAAGTAGTACTCATATTTTCAAAAACTTTCTCCAACACCCACCGATCCTACTTTGATGATGACGACTCTGATAACTGACGACAGCAAAACTTCTGCAAATCTATCTGTCAGTGTAAGATATTTTAGATTTCTGTCATTGTTAGATATTTTAGATTTCTGTCATTGTAAGATATTTTAGATTTCTGTCATTGTAAGATATTTTAGATTTCTGTCATTGTAAGATATTTTAGATTTCTGTCATTGTAAGATATTTTAGATTTCTGTCATTGTAAGATATTTTAGATTTCCGTCATTGTAAGATATTTTAGATTTCTGTCATTGTAAGATATTTTAAATTTCTGTCATTGTAAGATATTTTAGATTTCTGTCATTGTAAGATATTTTAGATTTCGGTCATTGTAAGATATTTTAGATTTCTGTCATTGTAAGATATTTTAGATTTCTGTCATTGTAAGATATTTTAGATTTCCGTCATTGTAAGATATTTTAGATTTCTGTCATTGTAAGATATTTTAAATTTCTGTCATTGTAAGATATTTTAGATTTCTGCTCTAGGCGAGAAGAAGTAGTTCTCTCGAGACTTAGAATCGGCCACACTAAATTAACACACTCATACTTAATGACAAAGACTGGCAGACCTACTTGCTCAACTTGTAACACTCCCTTGACGATAAGACATATACTGACAGAATGCCGAGAACGACAACACCAGGACTTCCTCTACGACTTGCAAGAACTATTGACGGAAGGCAGCCCACACATTAACAATATATTCTCATACCTACACAAAATTGAAATATATGACAACATTTTACACGCAAATGAAGTCTGTGGTGTATAACAAAATTAAATTTTTTTTTTTTGGTAAGTTATTTTTTATTATTACTTGTTGTTAAGGTATTCACTATTGTTACTTGTTGTTAAGGTATTTTTTGTTATTGTTACCCGCTGTTACTTTTGAAAGGGCAAATCACCTTCGATGTGATGTCCATGAATAAATAATATTTTTTTAGATTTGTGCAAGCATTGTTCACATTCTTCAGGAGTACCTTCAATGAACAATCGAGACATTTCGGTAGTCCCCTTGACAAAGTTTTTAGTAGTGGACGTGGCCAAAAACCTTGACAGGTTTGGTCATTTTGAATAAATAAGTAAGAAACTAATAGCTTTGCTTCTTATTGAAATGTACATACTAAGAAATATCCTCATAGGACCTGTATTACTAATATATTATGGTTATTTCCATAGTCGGTTAACTTATAGCGTTATACCTTGGCGTTGGGGTAACTCAAACTCACATTTGAATATTTAAATTGTAGAACAGTGCAATAAGGTTTATATTCAATGGAAACTCCTGTCGGCCACTCAAACATAATGGATTCCCCTTCAATACCATGAATGATATTTTTGCTGGCGATAGGATTCTGGCGCAAGACGTTCATGGTTGAGTATTTGTTTTTTATATTCTAGACCTCAGGCACTGCATTTTATTTTAGCGTAAGATATTGAGGATCATCTTAAAAATTATAATTCATAAGAATTAAATCAACATTTTTTATAATGATATTGAAATCTGTAGCATATGCTATACGGTTGCTAGGCAATGGAGCATAAGCTATACGGTTGCTAGGCAATGGGGGATATGCTATACGGTTGCTAGGCAATGCAGCATACGCTATAAGGTTGCTAGGTGATGCAGCATATGCTATACGGTTGCTAAGCAATGGAGCATACGCTATATGGTTGCTAGGTGATGCAGCATATGCTATACGGTTGCTAGACAATGCAGCATACGCTATATGATTGCTAGGTGATGCAGCATATGCTATACGGTTGCTAGGCAATGGAGCATATGGTATCTGGTTGCTAGGTGATGCAGCGTATGCTATACGGTTGCTAGGCAATGCAGCATACGCTATATGGTTGCTAGGTGATGCAGCATATGCTATACGGTTGCTAAGCAATGGAGCATACGCTATATGGTTGCTAGGTGATGCAGCATATGCTATACGGTTGCTAAGCAATGGAGCATAGGCTATATGGTTGCTAGGCAATGGAGCATACGCTATCTGGTTGCTAGGTTATGCAGCATATGCTATACGGTTGCTAGGCAATGCAGCATACACTATAAGGTTGCTAGGTGATGAAACCTACTGTTACTGTTATCTTGATAAGAAATTGGTTTGAGTTATGGCGATACTTTTAATTAATACTACAAAATCCAAGGCCCTGTAGCAAAGATGAGTGAAATTAATATTTTTATTCTGATTGGCTCTTTCTTTTTCAACCTTCCCTCTATTGTAGCTTTCCAGAATTTTTAATATTAAAAATATTCTATGGAGAAAATGTGTGGTCCATTATTCACTAATGTCAAATGTTTAGCTATACAAGAAGGTTAAATTACTGGACATGATTCATAATCCAGGAAACCGAAAACTATACAACAGCACAAGTGGTGCAGAATTATCGCCCATCAAGCTCGTGCTTACATCAGTTTTGCTATTCCATTCTCAGAACCGAGAAGCGATTGAGTAGTCACATTAATTAAGAAATCACAAGTTAAGAAATGTGACAAGCTTTCCACCATTATAGGTTGTTAATCCAAAGATTTTTATTTTCACATTTTCATTACTGGTGCGAGGACACTCAATGACAGACACAAACTCACAGAGACTCTCACAGTTTCTGCAACGAAACTGCCCATAAATGACATATGGACATTCCATGTGACTTACAGGAATTATTGGCTAAAGGCAGCAGTAGTGTAGATATAATAACATTACTTCATCATTCCACACTTCATCACACACCAAGCATCTATTCCAAAATATAATTTCAAGGAAAATCAGAAATCAATAATAAACAGACCCCGAAACTTATATTAATGTAAAATCGTTAGTTCCTTCATCATTTTACATATACACAAAAACCTTTGTCCGATATCAGCTCAGAACGTCTTCAAGTTTTCCAAGTGCACCCTCCATCGTAGGAAAAATGACCTCCTGGAGTAGGTCTATACCTCGCGCAATAGGAGTGTAAAATATGCAGATTACAGAGGATGATGTTAACCTCCATTCTATTATATATTTGCCCATCATTAAGAAGAGAGAGAGTGGAGAGTGAACTGAAGCCAGAAACTTAAAAATACCAATAATTGCATTTGCTTTAGAGTTAAATAAATGAGTATAGAGTCACAGTTGTGGGACATTTACTTATTAGTAAGATTAGTTTTATGCTGGAATCATGACTCGAATTTCAAAAAAAAATTATATTTACTAATGGTTCAGGAATTAGGGAGGGGGATAGAGGGTGTGGGAATTGGAGAATTAAAAGTACGTGAGTCATTATATTATACTCTCAGTTATTTTAAACCATTGATACCCTCGAATTATTGTTATTGTATACATTTTGTCGAAACTCAAATATTAAGCAAGTTAGTCCTACTTTATTGTTTACTGTCTTCAGTGGACCCTCACTTCTACTCTAAGAGTGGTTATTTAGAAATATAAAATAAATGCTGAGATGAGTTCGGTAGGGTGTCATTTCATCACGTGGGAAACCTGTTTAGTTTGCAAACCCCCTGCGTGGCGGACGTTTTATTAACCCTAGAACGGTAGTGATATTATTTCCCGCTTAATGGTATTGATACGTAAATTTTACGTGTGCAACTGATAATTGGTGAAATTATTATTATTATATTATTATTCAAAATTTGTTAATGTTTGGGACTATTTTTTTATTTTATTAAAAGATACACTTTTCTTTAACTTATATCTAAGCTAATATCTAATAATGTGCACGGCAATCCTTTCAGGCGCTTGGTTCGAAACACGTCCATCCATATCCATTCTTACCAAGGACTACCCTACCTTCTACATTTATTGTAACTGATCTGTCAATATTGTGTGGTTGAGAGGTTTTAGGTTTTTTTTGCCTCTGTATTTCTTCTCTTTCTACGATTGCCTTGATGTTTTCTAAAATTTACTGACTCTCATCGCTATCTAGCCCACTCTATGTTGCAATCATTTCCGAAGGCTCAACCTCCTCATCACTTGGAGAATACTCCGGATCATCATCGGATTATCAATATCCATCTATTTCATAATTGTCATTTTCCCCATCGGAGAGTTCTTTCAACAAATTTCTTCGTCCGTTGAATATTTTTTCTCGATTTTTCAGAGACTATAAACAGATTATTATTATTATTATTTATATTCTCTCTATACATCTTTGTATTTTTTATATTAAAAAATAAAAGTTAAAAACATTAAAAGAAAATAAATTAGAATATAAAAATAAATTGGAAGAAAATAAATTGAGAATAATATTAACTAAGCTATAGCATAAAAACCGGTTATTAGTAGCGATACGTAAATTTTACGTGCCAAAAAGTTGCGGTTAATAGTATTGATACGTAAATATTACGTGTCGTTTTTATTTCTAAAAATAGTATTGGACGAGTGGGAAGGTTCACTTAGCTGCACTTAGCGGAGGTGAAGGCCGAACTGTCTGGAGGGCTCATAGCTGAGGGGTGGGGGTGGTGGGGTCGCTAACGGCCCTTTGATAACAGTTCAAACCAGATCATACGAAATTTTTACGTTCACTACCATTCTAGGGTTGATAACTGATAAATCTGACATGTCACCCTTGCCTAAAACCCACATTATTCTGAATTCATTTTTAGCCACTCTGGAACTAGTTCTCGAAGAAGGGTTTAGATGTTTAGATTTCATATATTTGCGTTTTATACCGGCCTCATTTTTAGCAGATTTCCCTTAAGGGAAATCAGCTATTGAGGTTGTACTCATGACGGAATTTTCGACATTTTTCTTCAAATGTCGATCGATCCTACCTAGTAGATGACGAAAATGATGCCCGTTCAAAATTGTAAATATTTATATATATATATATATATATATATATATATATATATATATTTGTCTTTTACCGATCAAGCGGTCGCAATTTTTGTTTGATCCTTACCAAACTTCATATTTAAGCGTTTTATGTAAAAAGAAAGATCAAGTTCGTTAACGGCTGAAATCGGACCAGTGGGAGGGGGGGTTTAGAGGGGAGGATTTTCGAAAATTCGAAATATCTCCGTTACTATACGTCGGATCGAAAAATTGTACATAACCAATCTTATTGCAAATTAAATTTACTATAAATATTGTTATATATATTTATTCTGTATCTTGAATATTAACCGAGATATTTGCATTTTTATTCTGCGTGTGGCCACCTGTAGGGAATGTTCGGAGTTTCCGCCGAGAGCTCTGGCGGCCGTTTCCATAACTATCGTCCCTCGTGAATAGGTTTAGAGGTTAGGTTAACTGTTTTTTGGGGCTAGAAACTACTGGGTTATTACGCCCTAAATAATGTTTTTTAGGTTTAGAGGTTTCTTACTACTACAGTTGTTATTAGGCAGATTTCTCTATTGTAAAACTTCACGTGGGAAATCTGCTTGGTTTACGCAGCCCCTGCGTGAGGGACTTTTGTCATTCCCTGGCTAGAATCGTGAGATATTCGAAGTGGATTTCCGAATTCGGCGGCAAGACTTCTGATTCCCAGAAGAGGATGGTGGCGCTAAAAGCCAAGGGAGTGCTTTCAAAGTGCTGTCTAACCGGCTATATATATCTATAGTCTGGCTGTAAATTGTGATTTATATACAAACTCACTTTATATAAATTTACCGCTCTGTATACACTCCCTCCAGCCATATATACCACTCAAACACCTCCGTCTCTTAGGCCCGACAGCTCAACCCCTAGCAAAGTTTTTATAGCGATTTCTTTGCTTCGCCTCGTATCATCATTTTGATCATCATATGTTCGCCTGGCAGTTAAGACATACTATCTACAATGCATTTCAGTCCATAAAGGACCTGGACCTTCGTATCTGATTTCACGCATTTTCATCTGCCTAGCTTATGATAAAAAAGTCCGTCACGCAGGGGCAGCGTAAACTAAACTGAATTCCCACGTTAAGTTATACAGTAGAGAAGTTAGCATACTGCTAACACTTAACAACACCGTGAGTAAATACAAACAGTAATGAGAAATATTTCAGTTAATTTTAATAAGCTCTCAACGGAAACGGCTTCTGAATTGTAAACACATAGGTCAGCCAACCACTCAGATCTGAACAGATAGATAGACATATACTTCACCGGAAAGAAAAGCCATTACTGATATATATATATCAGAATATATCATATTAACTTTTTTGCAAACTATTTACTATATCTCGTGCTGCAATTTATAATGAATCAGAATAATTTTTCAGTCCAAATATCTCTGTTAATGATAGAGAAAATATGTATATAACAACATTTATAGGCTATTAAATTTTCAATAATATTTGTTTTATACAATTTATCGAGATGATTCTATACTGCTCAAAAATGAATGGAGATATTGGTTATTTTTTCTTATCCTACTAATTTAAATTAAATCGACCTTAATTAAATTACTTTTTATGGGAGGAAAAGACAATAATTTCTAATAAATATTAATGATATCTTAATTAAAAACAAAAACAAAAATGCTAGGCCCCATAAATACCACAAAACAGCCAATATCCCTATTCATTTTTGAGCAGTATAGAATGGCGGAGATATTTTGAACTCTCAAAATTCTCCCACTCAAATTCCCCCTTACACTTGTCCGATTTCAGCCGTTAACGCACTTGATCTTCCTTTTTTACATAAAATGATTATATATCGAGTTTGGTAACGATTAAACAAAAATTGCGACCGCTAGAAAGTAACAGTCAAATACATTATTATATATACATTATTTTGGACGGACCTCATTTTCGTCATCTACTAGGAAGGATTGGCATTTGAAAACATTTTTCGAATACCTTGTCATATGTATATTATTTACCTTCAATCTCAGATATAGAGGAAGCTAGATGCATGCCTAGCAAAACGTTGGCTTGAAACACGGTTAATACCCAAAGATGTGATATTGTAATATTGACAAGGACCGTAGAAAAGTCTATAAGTATATGTCGACCGATTTCAGCATCCATTATCGAAAAACGGGCATAAAATTGGGAATAACTTCAAAATATGTTCTGCTTTGACCCTACCAAATTTCGATAGTTAATTAATGTTTATGGTAAACACTATTACTATATTATATATTATAATATATATATATATATATACAAAAATCCTGCTTTTAGCAGATTTCCCTTAATGGAAATCAGCTATTGAGGTCGTACTCATGATGCATTTTCGACAAATTTCTTCAAATTCCATCGATCCTACCCAGGAGATGACGAAAAGAGGTCCGTTCAAAATTATATCTATATATATAAAATTGTAACCTCTGACTGTACATTGATTTTTTCGCGAAATTTTATGATAACTTTTCGTTTCACATGTCATACACACCATAACTGCATTTTGTTTCTTTGGTGTCTGTTTGTTTGTTTGTTTGTTTATTTGTTTGTTTGTTTATTTGTTTGTTTGTTTGTTTGTTACCTTTTCACGCATAAACGGCTGAACCGAATTTCATGAAACTGGGTGTGTATATTACTACTAGCCCAACTTAGACTTTAGGCTATATTAATGTTCTCTAAGACGAACAGGAGTGGGGGTTATAAGGGAGGCCTGAAATTAAAAATAGCGATATTTCATTTTCCTATTGCTTTTTCATCAAATATGCTCATAACAAAAGTTGTTATTTTGTAATTTAGAGTAACTTTTGTTATATGCACTTTTGGCCGTATACGGAAGTATAAATGAGTTATACGCTAAACACTATAGCGGGAGTCCACAATTTTATTTGGCATAAAAGACTCAACCGAACTAAAACAAACTCGCTGTGTGAATTAATACTAACGATTTTCTTATAATACGCCATAATAACATTTCTTGGGACGGTCAGGAGTGGGGGTTATAAGGGAGACCAGAAATTAAAAATAGCGATATTTCGTTTCCTATTGCTTTTTCAGCAAATATGCACATAACAAAAGTTGTTTATTTTGTTATTTAGAGTAACTTTTGTAATAATCACTTATGCCGTATACGGAAGCAAAAATGAGTTATTTTACGCTATAAAACTAAAGTGGGAGTCCACAATTTTATTTGGCACTAAAAAACTCAACCGAATTAAAAACCAAACTGGTTATGTGAATAAGTACTAACGCCTTCATTATAATAAGCTATACTTAACATTTCTAGGGACGGGCAGGAGTGGGGGTTATAAGGAACGCCTGAAATTTATAATAGTGATATTTCGCTTCCTATTGCATTTTCGGCAAATATGCACATAACAAAAGTTGTTTATTTTGTTATTTAGAGAAACTTTTTTTTTTATATACACTATCATCGTATACCGAAATATTAAGACGTTATACGCTAAAAATTATAGCGGGAGACAACAATTTTATTTGGCACAAAAGACTCAACCGAACTAAATAAAACACTCATTATGTGTATTAGCACTAACGCCTTCCTTATAATAAGCCATTCTAACATTTCTAGGGACGGGCAGGAGTGGTGGTTATAAGGGAGGCATGAAATTAATAATAATGATTTCCTATTGGGTTTTTCGGCAAATATGCACATATCAAAAGTTGTTTATTTTGTTATTTAGAGAAATTTGCTCAACACTTCTTTTCATATGAACTACCAGGTAACCTCAACCTGAAAAAATTAATTCAAATGTATATCAATATTTCTCCTTAATTAATTCAAATCTATGCATAATGCACAGGAGACGGGAAATACGACAATATGTAGGACAGTGAACTTTTACATAAAAAAAAATAATTTTATTATTAACAAATGCCAACAACGGGTATTAACCCTAAACACTGGAACGGGTAAATGTCAAAATATTGTGCAATGTAAAGCTTTGCCAAAAATATACCATCACCATTCAGCCTCAAATGAATTCCCGAGCGAAGCCGGGGTATCTAAGCTAGTATATATATAAAATTGTAACCTCTGTCTGTACATTGATTTTTTTCGCGAAATTTCAACGATAACTTTCGTTTCACATGTCATAGACACCATAACTGCATTTTGTTTCTTTGGTGTCTGTTTGTTTGTTTGTTTATTTGTTTGTTTGTTTGTTTGTTACCTTTTCACGCATAAAAAGCTGAACCGAATTTTATGAAACTTGGTATGTATATTACTACTAACCCAACTTAGACTTTAGGCTATATTAATATTCTCTGAGACGAACAGGAGTGGGGGTTATAAGGGAGGCCTGAAATTAAAAATAGCAATATTTCGTTTCCTATTGGTTTTTTGGCAAATATGCATATATAAGAAAAGTTGTTTATTTTGTTATTTAGAATAACTTTTGTTATATACACGTTTTTCGTATACCGAACTATAAAGGCGTTATACGCTAAAAATATAGCGGGAGTCAACAATTTTTATTTGGCACACCAGACTCAACCGAAACTAAATAAAACTCGGTATGTGTATTTAGCACTAACGCCTTCCTTATAATAAGCCATACAAACATTTCTAGGGACGGGCAGGAGTGGGGGTTATAAGGGACGCCTGAAATTAAAAATAGTGATATTCCGTTTCCTATTGGTGTTTCGGCAATTATGCACATAACAAAAGATGTTTATTTTGTAATTTAGAGAAACTTTTGTTATAAACACTTTATACGAATACCGAACTATAAAGGTCTTATACGCTAAAAATTATAGCGGGTGTCAAGAATATTATTTGGCACAAAAGAGTCCACTGAACTAAATAAAACTCGGTATGTGTATTATCTCTGACGCCTTAATTATCATAAGCCATACCAATATTTCTAGGGACGGGCAGGAGTGGGGGCAATATTTCTTTTTCTACTGGTTTTTCTGCAAATAGGCACTTGACAAAATTTGTTTATTTTGTTTATTTAAAGTAACTTTGGTTATTTTCACTTTTGCTGTATAACATAAACGAGATATGCGTTAAAATCTAAAAGCGGAAGCCAACAATTTTGTTGAGCTTCAAAAGATTGAAACCGAATTTAACAAACTTGGTATGCGAATTAGCATTAATTCTTCCATGATTATAAGCTATATTAAAATGTTTAGGTTCAAACGGGATTGGTGGTTATAAGACAGGCCTGAGATAAAAATTCGCAATTTTCATTTTCTATTTTTTTTTTGGCTAACGTGCACATAGGCAAAAGTTGTTTACTTTTGTTATTTAAAGTATCTTTTGTTGTATTCACTTATGCCGTAAATGAAGTTAACACGGCATATACGCTAAATCCATTGCGGGAGTCATTAATTTTATTAGTGCTTATTTAAGTGTTTTTAATAAATGCATATTATAACAAAAGATGTTATGTTTTAGTCTTATATGATAGTTTCAAGTATGATTCGGATTAGTGAGCTTATAAATCTCCGTCACCTCCTCATTTATTTATTTATTTTTCCTATAACTTTTTTATTTATTTCTAATAGAATATAAACTATAAGAGCATTTCTGGTATTTAATATATACTCGATATCAATGTTTAAAGTATTACTAGGTTGCAGGGGTGCTCTCTTCCCCTCATCTAGCTTTTTGAAACATAAATGAAATTATGTTTAGGGATCTATTATTTAGTTCCATCAGGGAGATAAATTATTAAAAATAATATTCTGAATCAATATTCTAAGGAAAACAACGATGATAACGCTCCTGCGAGAGCGGAAATGGACGGGAGGTAATTGAGTTTAGTTATTTCCTGTGGAATGCTGCCACGACGGGAAGTGATTTCCACTGAGGCTTACTAATACGAATATAAACTTATGTATAAAACTATGCTAAAACTATATGTTTTATATGGTTGGTACTTGGTTTGATTTTTGGTAGGAAATATGTTCATTATAGATGACATTTAATTGTGATAAATGTTACCCATGATTATGGTTTGAATTATTCAAAAACCATTAGACCAAAAGTCGTGAGGGAATAAATTAGGAACCCATTTAAATATATTCTTCAAAACTAAAATTTCTATTCTATTAACCCTGAAAGTTACACCTTAGGATTGGCTGTTTTGAAAAAAAACAATACATCGTGGAGGGAAGTGCAATTGTACACATTGAAGTCTTGCTATAAAAATACAATCATTAGTCAGTCAGCAATGATTTCCCGGGCATCACCGGGTACCTTAGCTAGTATATATATATATATATATATATATATATATATATATTATATATATATATACATATATATATATTTGTCTGTTGACGCTCTAGCGGTCGCAATTTTTGTTTGATCATTACCAAACTCGATATTTAAACATTTTATGCAAAAATACAGATCAAGTTCGTTAATGGCTGAAATCGGACGAGTGGGGGGGGGGGTTTAGAGGGGGATTTTCAAAAATTCGAAATATCTCCGTCCTCGGATCAAAAAATTGTATAGAATCAATCTTATTGCAAATTATATTTGCTACAAATATTGCTCTATACATTTATGCTCTATCTTGAATATTCACCGAGATATTTTTATTTTTATTAAAAGTAGGCAGATAACGGACGAGTAAGTTTCCCTCCAAAAGCTAGTCCGGCTGATTCTTTGACTATTTCGAATGGAGATTTCTCTATTGTATAACTTCACGCCTGCGACGGACTTTTATAGTATATGTCAGTTTACATTTTTCCAAAGTATAATTTCAAAATAATAACTTAAGCCCTATCCTCTTTAAAATTATAATTCTTAAGAATTACTTATACATTTTTTTTAATAATGATATTGAAATGCGAGCGCCCGAAATAAAATTGAGTGAAATTAATATTTTTTTCTCGCTGGCTCTTTCTTTTTCAACCTTGCCTCTATTGTAGCTTCCAGGAATTTTTATATTAAAATTATTCCGTGGAAAGTGCCTACAGGAGAGTGTTCATTATCCATGTCAAATGATTAGGTATCCACGGCGCCTAAATTACAGGATTACATTACCAATCAGGGAGCTGTCAACGCAACATTTTCGAACACTCTTTAGGAAGAAAACAAAAATATATTTTGGTATTGTCCTACAGGGTTTGACAAATTTTCTTTTAAAAGTCCGTCACGCAGAGGCTACGTAAACTAAGCAGATTTCCCATGTGAAGATTAACAATAGATAAATCGACATACTGGTAACACCTAACACCAACGTGAATATCAAGTGAATAAATACTATCGGTAATGAGAAACCTTTCAGTCAATTATAATAACCTCCAACGGAAAGAGTTTTAATTGTAAACAAATAGGACTGCCAACCGCTCAGAGCTGAACAGGTAGACAGAAATATTCTTTACCGGAAAGAAAAAGAGTTACTGAAATATATCTGACCATATAAAATTAATTTTATTGTAAACAACATTTTGTATTTAACCTTTGAAAGAAGTGGTTCATGATATAACAACTTATTATTGACATGACATGAGTTGGAGTCTGAATGCTGAAAAATTCATATCTTCAGGTTAATTATCAAGGTAGAGGATAAAACTATATAACAATGAATATAGTACATTTAATTTGCAAAAAGATTAGCCCTATACAATTTTTTATATAAGCATTTAGCTCATCCCTGACGAGTTTTGAATGTCCTCCAATCCTTCACAAACGGTTATTAAGTAATCGACTCTATTTAAAAAAAAAAAAATCTTATTTTATAATTTATGAAATACAAATATAATTGGCTAAAAACGTTTTAGCATTTCGTAATCAACTCAGTTCAATCAATTTATTATAGTGAATAATTGGTACTTATTGGTTATCGGGAGGTCACCCACTTAAAACTATTTGAAACATGTTCAACATTTAACTGAAATAATAATAAATAATTTAATTGTTATTATTATTTATTAAAGACCACTTTTTGCAACTGAGGCTATAAATTATTTAAGTTCAAAACAAAGAATTTATAAAATGCAATTTTTACTATGATTTTGTCGAACAATTGAATATTTTCTTAATAAAATTCTAATTTAAGAAAATCGTTTAAGGTTAAAGTCCTGGGTTACTAAAGGTTCAAGTGTTATTCTTTGATGGAATTAGTAATTATTATTATTATTTATTAACGTCCACTTTTTGCATTTCAGGCTAATTGGGACGGGTTATCTACAGGTTACCAACCTTTTCTTGCCAGGGTGGGATTTTAGGATGTTATTTAATGAATTTCGTCACTAAATAATCTTCTTGGCCCAGGCGAGAATCGAACTCGCCACTTTAGGTTTACCGTGTGAGATAAAGGTCAACGCTTTATTATTTAAAATAATATTTGAAAACTGTATTTGAATTTGAATTAGTCTAAACAGGACGATGTCGCACAGTAGCTGCATAAAGTGGTCGTCCCCGGCCGTCGTCTGCCACATCAACTCTGCAAGGTAGCTGTCCAAGTGGTGTAATAATAAACTATCACCAAGTGGTGTCAATAAACTGTTACTCATTTTCTGCTATCAAGTGAAACAGAATGACTAATATAACCTAGCAGAGTATGAACAGCCTAAAGCGATAGCAATAACAGCAAACAACAATCCGCGGTTTTGAACCTGTAAATATTTTATCTGTAAATAATGAGGGGCCTCCTAGTGTTATTTTAAATCTTAAGGTGATTATTTTTAATTTATGGTTAAACAATCGTCTTTAAACGGGTGGCCTCCCGTAAAGAACCGAATAATTTTAAAATTTATATTTTACAATAATAATTTTGGAGATAATTCAAATAAAGGATTAGAACCGCCAATATAAGTGATACTATTGTCATACCTCTCGGTGGAGACCGTCGTCATTGGCTGATGGTTGAGTATCGCTGGCAAGCGCTTTCGATGCGATGGCATCTTCTTCAAGCCTGTTAATAGTCGTACTGTGTTGGTTGTCCGTCAGTCAGTGGTTTTTATGCTCTGTTCACCGTATTAGTTGTTTACTTTAGTCCAGATCTGTTTACTTACCACTAAGATCTGTCAACGAGGGATGTTGATGTTCAGGTAAATTGTTTTCGTGTGGTGGGTTGTTTACGTTTTAAATCGAGATCTATTTACTTACCACTCAGATCTGTCAACGGGTTGTGTTAGTGTTCAGGTAAATTGTTATGTGTAGTGAGTTGTTTACGTTTTATTATTACTAATACGGTGAACAGAGCATAAAACCCACCGACTGACGGACAACCAAATCAGTACAACTATTAACAGGCTTGAAGATGATGCCATCGCATCGAAAGCGCTTGCCAGCGGTGCTCAGCCATCAGCCAGTGACGACGGTCTCCACCGAGAGGTATGACAATAATTTTGGAGATATTTACGAATTCGTGTTCCGACATCAAAGTAAATCTTCTTTCCTTCTCATAATTGGAAAATTATTTGCTCAATAGCCTGATGTGCTATTTACCGTCAATAACAACTGAGTTTTGTCGTTATTACTCGTTAAATAATTTGACACCAACAGATAATTTAACCCACCAAATGTAAATAGAAACATTCACAAAACAAACAGTGAAATTTAGATTCTCTTTGGTTCGTGCAACCAAATAAAAAAAAGAGTATACTTCATTTCTTTTGATAAAATTGTCCACTGGTCTAATACGTAATATAGTATAACTGTAAATTAACGAGTTCAGATATGATGGACATAACATGGAGTTTATAACCAAAAACCGTATAGACTGAAAATCAATACAGGTTTCGGTAATGTGCTGTGAAGATGAGAGCTGAAATGGAACAAAACTTGCCGCTTATCAGTTGGATAGTTACCCTTGATAAGAACTCCTCCCAAAACACTAGGAATTAAGCTCTTTGTCCCTTTAACCAGCAAATATATCTTCAACAAAGCAGCATTTCATGTATTCAATCATTTACAATAGGGGTATATACATACATTTTTGTGGATGTGCATTGAGAAAAGGGTAAACGTGGTCTGTGACTAGGAATGCTTAATAGTAAATAATTACATTATTAACTAAAGAACATAAGTATATCATTTTTGAGTGTAGCTCCAATAATAAAGATCAGGATGATTTAACGCACTGAAAATATAGGCAAATTAAACTCTAGGGGTTGTCTGTTTGTTTATTCATTAAGGTTTTAGGACGAAAAAAATAGTAGGTTATCACCCCACCTGGTAATACCTATATAAGCCCCTTTTGGGTAAGTACCTGCATTTTGTGTTAACGTACTCAAAATCTATATGAATTAATCTAAAATCTATATAAATTAAACTGTCTGTTTGTTTCTTAAGGTTTTAGGACTATAAATTAATAGTTTATAGTCGCCCGGTAATATCTATATTTCTTTTTGGATAAGTACTTCCATTTTGTGAGTAAATTGTGTTTATGAAAATTGTAAATATTGTTATATCCTCATTTATATCGTTATTTAAAATTTAATTCTATAAATTAGAATAAAACAAATTTCTGTATACAGATTTGTAATTTTCAAAAAATTAAATAATTTATCTATCGCTTTCGAGTCATCCCCAAGGCCCTGCTATATTATTGGAAATATTGCATTCGTTTCGATTATTTGAGTCGTGGCATTCCATTACTAATGGTAGATAGCTAAGCTTGTGTAACACTTCCATATTTCGATCTTTTGACATAAGATAACTATACATAAATTTTGTGTGGCCTATTCGGACTCTTCCTAATACGACTTCATCTCTTCTCTTTTGTGGAATATTTCCATGGACAAATGGAGGTTTTAATAGTGTTTAATTTTTGTTCTGGGTTTCGTTAACGACATTTGTTGCCAGTTTTTATCAGTATTTTCTTTGAGTGGTTGATAGAGCTCTGTATGGTTTTCTGATTTTCTATTTAAATTAAGTTGGGATATCTTTCTTTTGCGTTTCAGGCCATTCTAAAAACAATGCCATCAAAATTGAAAATCATCTCTTTCTGTCCTTCCGTTTGTTTCTGAATCACTCAAAAACAACTAAAAGATTTCAATGATTCTTTACATTTGTTTGTTCATTTATTTCAAGGTATAACATAGTTGTGTTAGAAATCCGAATTTCAGCTAGGAAGGGGGGGGAAGGTTACTTCGACTTGAAAATACATAATTCATCAATATATTCCTTAACATTGGTTTTATCGAAAGAATGTAAATAATGAATTGTGTTTAGATTAACAATTTTGTTCTAAATCTTTATACCCATTTCTCAAGTTTGAAATTTTGACTTCCGCCTTCTGGAGACCAGATTCGTGTTTCATGAAAATGCCATTGTAGAATCGGGAAACTGTTTGTATATGCATTAGGTGAAGGAGAATTTATAATATGAGCATTTGATATTTTACCAACTCCCTCAAGACTGGAGGTTTACTTCGACGTAAAAACATATATTCCTTAATATTGATTCTATGGTGGAAATGCAAAGAATAAAATGTGTCATTAATACATTTCAAGGACATAAAATATTGTTTAGTTTTAAGAATTTCCAAATTTAGATTTCCGACTTACGGTCACTAAATAGAATATTTTAATTTTCTTGCCTAGATAGATTTCCTTTTAGCAGATTTCCCTTAAGGGAAATCAGCTATTGAGGTTATACTCATGACGGAATTTTCGACATTTTTCTTCCAATCGAAATACAAATGTCCATCGATCCTACCTAGTAGATGACGAAAATGAGGTCCGTTCAAAACTGTATATATATATATATATATATATATATATATATATATATATATATATATATTTGTCTGTTATCGCTCTAGCAATCGCACTTTTTGTTTGATCGTTACCAAACTCGAGATTTAGTCGTTTTATGTAAAAAGAAGGATCAAGTTCGTTAACTGCTGAAATCAGATCAGTGGGAGGGGGGGGGGTTTAGAGGGAAGGATTTTCGAACATTCAAAATATTTCCGTTACTATAGATCGGATAGAAAAATGTGACAGAATCAATCATATTGAAAATTAAATTTACTACAAATATTGCTGTATACATTTATTCTGTATCTTGAATATTAACCGAGATATTTGCATTTGTATTAAATATACAAGTGACCTTCCCGCCGAAAGCTAATTCAGCCGTTTCCGTAACTATTCCTCCCTCGTGAATAGGTTTAGACGTTTCTTACTACTGCAGTTGTTATTAGGCAGATTTCTCTATTGTAAAACTTCACGTGGGAAATCTGCTTAGTTTACGCAGCCCCTGCGTGTCGGACTTTTTAAATCAGTATCAGGGATACGAATATTGTCAACGTGGACAACAATGTTCTCTTGGTAGGCTTGAGGAGATAAATTCAGCTTTTCTTTCAAGAAAGGAAGTGATATGCTATGCTTTTAATATTACAAACTCTTGTAGACTTTTGTGTTTATTCATTATATTTAATATTAACTAAATTATAAATATATAAAATTTTAATTAATGTTTGGCCTCCAGTTATTTTTGTTTTACTGGTCGGAAATTCCAAGGCGGATATATTTAATTTCATTATAAGACCAGGGGTGCCGGAGGGGGGAGGGTTAGGGCGTGAAATCTGGAGTTAAACGGCGATTTCTTTCCTTCCGGCAGCCATTACAAAGAAAATTCAAGAAAAACGGTAAACAAAGTTTTCTGACCGGAAAACTTTTAGCGCCGTCATTAAAATTTTAATAAAAGTTAATGAGAGTGGCGTCTCTGGGTTCCCCCACTCCTCGACTTCCCCCCTCCACCTTGGTACCGGTAATGATTCCTGGCCCCTCCTTCCCTCTATTCTTTGGCCGCCGCCTCCAAGAGGAAATTATGCTAATTCAAACTCGTAATGAGAAACCACCACCGTTTCATTAATCTCTAATAGGTAATTCTACAGTTCCTACAAACTCCTTATCATCTCTTTTAGGGCTAAACAGAGTTTTTGCCGAAGCCAATTCATTCATTGTTTTGTGTTAAAAGTCTTTTAGTTGGCTGTTTCAATTTGTAGAAGTATTAGCTCAGATGAGCCAGACATTATTAGAATGTAGAGTCGCTTTTGGACTTCGTTTACCAGTCAGCTGATTTGACATTTTGCTATGTGTGCGGCCGTTCGCGAGTGAGTCGTTCGCTATAAAAAAGGCCTGAATGTAACCTGATACCTAAAATTTATTAAGGATGTGACCTGCGTATAAAATTTCCCATGTGAAGTTTTACGATAGAGATATCTGCATACTGCTAGCACAATACCACCGTGATTAAATACAAACGGTAATGAGAAATCTTTCAGTTAATTAAAATAAATTCTCAACTGAAACGGCTTCTGAATTGTCAGAATAATTTATATTTTAAAAACTCAAATTTCAGTAGTCCAAGAACTAAAGAAGGGGGGGCCGGATGAACAGAAAGTAGTTGCATAAGTCTCACAATGTAACGAAGGAAAGGTAAGGCTAGAAACGACAGGTAAGGTTAGAGGAAGCTTCCACCTGAGCCGAGCAGTTACGGAAAAGGCCGAACTATACCCGACCACAGACTTCATAAAAATGCAAATATCTTGGTTAATATTCACGAATAAATGTATATAATAATATTTATAGTAAATTTAATTTTCAATAAGATTGGTTCTATACACTTTTCCGATCCGATGCATAATAACGGAGATATTTCGAATTTCCCTGAAGGGAAATCAGCTAAAATATGTTGAGTGCCGGCCCTGTGTTTTTCGTGTGCATGGTACTTATGGATTATCGGATGGCCACCCATTTAAAACGACTATTAAATCATAATTAAAAGAAAATTTCTTTCTTATTTAAAATACCCCTTCTGGAATTGATAAATTATAAAATGGCGTTCCTAGTCACAGACAACGTTTACCCCTTTTCGCAGATCCTACAAACATACAGAGCTCTATCAAACCACTCAAAGAAGATATTGATAAAAACTGGCAACAAATGCGGAACGAAACCCTGAACAATAAACTAAAAGTCCGTCACGCAGGGGCTGCGTAAACTAAGCAGATTTCCCTCGTGAAGTTTAGTAATAGATAAATAAACATACTAGTAACTCAACATCACCGTGAATAAATACAAACGGAAATAAGAAATGTTTCACCCAATTTCAATAACCTGTGACATCAATGTGATTTATTATGTAACAGAGTATTGTTTTTGTAAAATGAGAAGAAGTGGCGGTTTGCTGATCGCTGAAAATTGAAAAATCCAAATATCTCGGTTAATATTCAACATAACGAATTAATGTATATAAGAATATTTATAGTACATTTTATTTGCAATAAGATTGGTTCTATAACATTTTTCGATTCAACCTATAGTAACGGAGATATTTTGAATTTTCAAAATTCCTCCCCTCTAAACTCCCCTCCCCCAGGCCCGATTTCAGCCGCTAACGAACTTGATCTTTCTTTTTACATAAAACGACTAAAATCGAGTTTGGTAACGATTAAACAATAATTGCGACCGCTAGAGCTGTTAACAGACAAAATATATATAGTAAGTATAATATATAAATATATATATATATATAATTAGATATTTGGAACGGACCTCAACTATCGTCATCTCCTGGGTAGGATCGATGGACATTTAAAGAAAAATTTCGAAAATTGCGTCATGAGTACGACCCCAATTGCTGATTTCCCTTAACGGAAATCTGCTAAAAAGAGATAAAATCGTACTAGGAAGACTCCGAATAGGGCACGCAAAATTTACGCATAGTTATCTTATGACAAAAGATCAACCCCCGATATGTGGGAAGTGTAACACAAACATACCTATTTGCCATATATTAATGGCATTACCATACGTATACAAATGCAATATTTCCAATAATATAACAGTAACCCTTGGGGATACTCCAAAGTGTCAGTTTTTTTAAAACTACTGTTCAATCGTCATTTAAATTTGAATTTCCCGCGCTCGCCTAGTTCACAAACCCGCCACACAGATGCAGATCACCAAGGCCGAAGCCTACAGCGGAAACTACGTTACAGTTCAAGAAGGCATCGGCTAGCTAAAAGGGATACAGTGCAGTTGGAATTCACCCATGATAGAGTTACAGTCAGTTTTTTCATCTCCCGCAAAGCTGCCATCCCTGTGGCATGATCACCCCAACTCGGCTGGAAGTCGGATCTTCCAAATCGGAACACAGAACATACAGGGGGCAACGAAGGAGGACTTCCACTTACAAGGAACGTTTTCGTTTCCCCCCGCAGAGCCCTATTTTATTAATGCTAGCTTTTCTTGCACATATTATGAAATGAGTAACTCACACAATATAGGATCTATCGCTCAATCTCACTATAATATATATATATATATTTATATTTAAAATTATACATATTAAAATATATATTCATATTACCGCTAAAATTAGTTTATAAAGTTATAAGTTCTTTCTGTTTCTTGTTTCAACCTCTATTAATATAAACGTGTAATTATATGTAGTTTTTAAATCAATTCAATATACTTGATTCTTAGGAGAACAGCCAATAGTTATTTGTGTTATTTTCCCTCCCCATCATCTTTCCAATAGAAATAGAAAAATGGTTCAGTCTAATGCTCTCTCTTATTCTCGCCTTTAAAAAGCTTCCTGCCAAAACATCTACAATTTTGTATAAAGAAATTTGTTGTATCCTCATTTATGTCGTTAAATTTTAATTAGCTTTATAAATAAGGATATAAAAGTATTTACAATTTTCATAAAAAGAATTTACTCACGAAATGAATGTACTTATCCAAAACGAGAAGTATAGATTGGCGATCATAGCCTACTAGTTTTTCGCCCTAAAACTATAATAAACAACAGACATACCCTGAGTTTAATTTATCTATAGAAACAAACAGACAAACCCTGAGTTTAATTTATATAGATTTTCAGTGCGTTAACCGTGAGCCTAATCTTTATTTCTGGAGCTACACTCAAAAATGATATATTTATGTTTTTTTTTAGTTCAGAATGTAATTATTAACTATTTGGCGTCCCTAGCCACAGACCTTGTTCACCTCTTTCTCATTACACAAACTTGTTGTATTCTCATTTATGACGTTAAACTTTAAATAGTAATATAAATGAGAATATAGCAGTAATAAAAATTTACATAAATACAATTTACTCACAAAGTGTAGGTACTTATCCAAAATAAGAGTTATCGATATTACCAGGTGATGATAACCTAGTAGTTTTTCGCCCTAAAACCTTAATAAACAAACAAACTGACAAACCCTAGAGTCTTATTTACCTAGGTTTTCAGTGCGTTGGCTCGGGCTGACCTTTCTTTTGGAGCTAAACCCAAAAATGATATATTTATGTTTTCTTCAGTTAAATAATGGTTAAAGAAAAAATTATTAAGTATTTGGTGTTTCCCCATAGAAACAGACGCACGTTAACCTCCATTCTCAATGCACATCCACAAAAATGTATGTATATACCCCTATTGTAAATAATTGAATACATGAAATGCTGCTTTTTTGATGATATATTTGCTGGTTAAAGGGACAAAGAGCTTAATTCCTAGTGTTCTGGAAGGAGTTCTTATCAAGGCAAACTATCCAACTGATAAGCGGCAAGTTTTGTTCCATTTCAGCTCTCATCTTCACAGCACATTACCGAAACCTGTATTGATTTGCAGTCTATACGCTTTTTGGTTATAAAGTCCTTGTTATGTACTTTGAGCTAATGGCAATTGGCTGTTATGTTTTGTCAAACTACCGAAGCATATCTGAACTGGTTAATTTACTGTAGCGCCATATTAGGTCGGAGCCAGGGTACAACTTAATCAAAAGAAATGAATCTGACTATATTTTTTTTTTTTTTTGCTTTCACAAACTAAAAAGTCCGTCAAGCAAGGACTGCGAAAACTAAGCAGATTTCGTTCGTGAAGTTTAACAATAGACAAATCTACTTAATGATAACAAATCATCGTGAATATTAAGTGAATAAATACAGACGATAATAAGAAACCTCCCGACGGGAAGAGTCTGAAATGCAAACAAACAGGTCTGCCTACCTCACACCGAAAAGAAAAACAATTACTTAAATATATCATATTAATGTTCTTAAAAACTATTTACTAAATCTAGTACTGTAATTTATATTCAACTTCATATTCACGGTGTTGTTGTGTTACCAGTATGTAGATTTATCTATTTATTAACTTCAAGAGGGAAATCTGCTAATTTTATGCATCCCCTGCGTGACGGACGTTTTTAACAGCTGTTTTATTCCAGCTGTTGGGAAATCTTCTTATTTGTCGCAGCAACTGCTTGACGGATTTTTTTTAACTTTTATTTATTTTTTAACTTTTATTTACTAACTAAAGCGTTTTATTCTCCCAACTGACCTATATAAATAGTTTATTTTAAATTATATTTTTTCTCCTTCTCTTTTTAAATGGGGAACCTATTAAATGTTCTTTTCTTATCCTCATTCCAGTCTATTTTCCGCATTTATTCATTTTAAACTAAAACGATGCGTTGTATCTCTTGAAGCTATCATCATCTTGTGTTATTAGGTAGAATTGAAAACGTCCAAGTGAGTAAAGGCATTGTGGTATACATTGGAAGTAGGAATCGATTCCCATTGAGTGTAATATCGATAGTGTGTGTCAGGAAATAAGCTCGTTATTGTTATCACGATGTAATTTCCTATTATCTGCAAATGGGCCATTTATGAATAAATCGCTTGCTTTTATACACACATCACCTTTACATTCTGAGAATTTCCTTCGGTATTAATAGCTCACAATGCTTTAACATTTAAACAAAAAATTGAATGCGCGATACCTCCAATTTTATTAACTTAGCGGAACTAGGTTTTTAGCATATTTTATTTAAGGGAAATCAGCTACTAAGATTGTACTCATTACTAGATTTTCCTATTCAAAAATTTCCTCAATGTCAACCTGTCGTACTTTGACTAGGATAGTTGACGAAAATTAGTTCCGTTCAGAATTTTGTGTAAAAATCTGTTACCACTCTAGCGGTAGCAATGTTTCTTTGATCGTTCCTAAACTTATAATTGTTACGTATTTTTTTCCAAAACCAGTAAGTAAACGTTTTTTAATAAGCAGTTCTTTTGGATGCAAAATTAAAATACCGCAAGTTTCACCGATTTTTATCATTGCACAATTTAATTTCACAATGCACAATGCACAATACACTTGGTAATTATTTCTATAATTACTACTCACAGTAATACACGATGCGGTCACTGTTCTTCAGATTACACATCCAACAATTTCACTCACGGTCTCTGAAATTCACAACAGAGATCGGCACTGCACTGTCTTTTACTTCTCTTCTAAAAACACTTTACCGCACTGGCACTAGAGTCCCGCACTTAGCACTGATTAACATCAAGACAGGTGAGAATAAAACGTGACCGTTCGCGGCTGCTGTTCTTAAGGCCGTCCATCGCTCCGTTTTGTACAACGTCTTAGTCTGCGCAGTTCTTAAATCCGGAATGAAAACGTTGCAATTTGTAACGAGCGTCCACACTGCACAGACATATCTGTATATTTTGCTCAGGTTTTGTGTGAGATCGTCATGGAGGAGGTACACCTGGTCGATTCGCGATGTTCCTTCTTTAAAAAAAAAAGGATTGCAACATCTCAGAAGTACCGCGTTCAAAGTGGTCGCGGAAGTGGGTTCTAAAAAAGGAAGCACTTTCTCCCAAATCAATTATAGCGTGAATTCCGTGATGAACCACTGAATTGCGGAACTACTTGCGAATGGACGTTGACCCAATACTTAATTTATTGGAATTATGACACCGCATAATCAACAAAGATAATCTATACTTGTATGAGAACAGCAATATCAGCCACATGAAAGGACTATTATTGCCGTGATGAACTATGAAATGATTGCGTTGCATACCAATTTCTTAAATTTATTTGCTAACCAATCATACGCCTCTTCACTAGTCTACCCGGTCACTTTATTCTCTTTGAATTTAAACACGGCCAAATTGCACGAGAAACTTTCATACAGAGCAATAAAATCTATTGTGAAATGAACTCCCTACAACAATCCGAATGTCATGCCATTGTCGCCTGTACGAAATCTGAAACCTGAGTATCAAAATGAATCGAAAACGTTGCTACGACGACACAGTTCCAGACTTGTCTGCGCAGTTCAAGGAAATCATGCGTCACTGGCTCATTTTTACTATAACTGTACCCGTCCTTCGAAATGGCTTCGTAAACTGCACAGTATTCATTTCACACGGCAACGTTTTACTGCAAACGTTTTGAAATCTGCGCAGACGAATAACAGTTGTAGCAAAACGGAGCGTCTTGGACCGGCCTTTAATACTTGTCGCATACATCAACGGGAATTGTCTGGTTCCTTCGACGCTAGCTGGACGAGTCCCTATAATGGACTAAACTTTCTGTCGGCTTCTTTGATCTCACGTCACACTTTCCAAATACGCCGACTCCCTCCCGTCTCTCCTCTCTTTCTCTCCTCTCTCTCCACCTCTCTCTCTCTCTCTCGAATCTCTCTCTCCCTCTCTCAGCCTGCTCATCCCTAAAGTCCAGTTTAAATGTACAAAGCTCTTCTTGGAAGAATCGAATATTTCAGTTATAAATTCAAGATAGAGAAAGAATGTGTGAGAACAGTAAGATGGGCATTACGACAATTCACAGGTTGGTGGTAATAAAGCCTTCCAATTAAATAACTTTATGTTACTTTTCTTGTGTCCAATTCGGATACGAGTAACGAACGACCTCCTCTTTTCGGATTTCTCTGCTTGCAGTATTCCCATGACGCGGTAATTCCTTGATTTGAAACACAGTTTATTGTCAGTCCTTTTTCGAGCCGTCTGACTGGTCCACTTTGAAATAAAGCTTTTAACGAACTTTTTCCAATCATCTGGGCAGATGACACTTCTTATTTCAAACGCTTAAAATACAGAAAAATCGTTTGGTAACGATTAAACGTCCATCAAATCACTACAATCATTATCTCGAAAATGGAAGGGGATATTACAATAAGTCCTCTATGGCATTAAAAATTATTAATGTGTCCGAATTTTACCATTTCCCTGGCATCCTCATATATCTATATATATATTTATAAGAATCTTACAGTATAAGTAAATATATATATCCATGAATACATACTCATATTTAACTGATTCATTGAACCTTCTGCTCTTAGACTTTAACAAAAAAGTTATTATTATTATTAGTTATTAACGTCCTCTTTTTGCAACTACGCTAATTTGGAACGGGTTATCTACAGTTACCATCCTTTTCTAGCCATGGTGGGACCTTAGATGGTTATTAATAATGAATGCCGTCACTAAATAATTTCCATAGCCCAGGCAAGAATCGAACTCGCCACTCTAGTTTAACCATGTGAGACTTAAGTCAACGCTTTAACTCCATGGCTAACCTTAGCCCCTTAAAAGATATTATTAATGCCAATATAATATGAGATGAGATCACTAGTGTGTCATACTAATTTGTGGAATCTTCTTAGTTTTACATAGTCCATGCGTGACGGGAAATCTGCAAAAATGATTGAGGGCAGTTACAAATTTATTGATTAAGATTTACGTTGTTTGCTGGAAAACGTTTATTCGATCTGTACCATACGCAATATTTAGCCGTTTGAGTCAACACTAAAGATGATATTTGTTATTGACTGAAATCAAACCTGGAATAGTTAGGTTTAGAGAGGGGTGGGATTAGAAAATTTAAAATATCTTCTCCTTATGAGTCAAATCTTAAAAAAAAAAAAAAAAGGCCGTCACGCTGCGAATATTAAGGAGATTTCCCACGTGAAGTTTTACAATAGAGAAATTTCACTATAGCCGAACAGTTACGGAAACGGCCGAACAACCTTTTGGCGGAAACTCACGACTAGACTCGAAATTAGCCGATCTCATCTCGTCCGTTATCCACACAAACTAAATAAAAATACAAATATATCGGTTAATATTCACGATGGAGAGTAAATATACGTATGTAAAACAATATATATAGTAAATTTAATTTGCAGTAAGGCGGATGCTAAATGATTTTTCGTGCATAATGCGTTTAAAGATCGCGTTTAGTAACGATCAAGCAAAAATTGCGACCGCTAGAGTGTTAACAGGCATTTGAAGAAAATTTTTACGACCTCAATAGCTGATTTCCCTTAATGGAAAGTCTGCTAAAATGTTCCAAAAAAGAATCAATTTTGTTTAACTTTTGATATTTTACAATTGTTGCTCTATGGATTTTGTGGTAACATAAGTATTAAGCGAGTCATTCGTGCTTTCTTGTTTTGTAACTTCAGTAACCCCCCCCCCATTCTACTTATCTGTTTTTACATATAAATAGAGAATAGGTGGTGTTATGAGATCACAAGAGTTATATAACCACTTGTGAAATATGCTTAGTTTACCCAGCCCCTGCGTGATGATCTTTTCAGAATCATACTGAAGTGCTGTATAGCATCTTTAGTAATTTTACATAAATTATTTGCAATCAGTTTCTTTCGAAATGTTTACGAAGTTCTTTCTTCACTCGTTAAAACAGAAATATCGACCGTGTTGATCAGCGACCTCGTATGTCAAAAAAAAAAGATTAATCCTGATGTTTGCATGTGTATTAATTGTACTGTTATTAATGTTCTGTTTGAAGGAAAAATAATTTTGAATATAATTTTATACTGTTTACCTTTACTTTGAAATATTTGAAAGAAATATATCATTATTTTCATTTACTGAATGATTTAGGTATCATTCTTTTAAGCTTCCTGTAAAAGTATTTTTTTTTTTTTTTTTTTTTTGGCATTCTAAAAATTATTATAATTACAATGGCATCTGCATTCTAACAAGAGGGATCGTATATAGATCGACCACTTCACTTCATAACGAACAAAAATGCTCTCATTTTTAATAACCATCTCTTTAAGCAGATTTTCCTTAAGGGAAATCAGCTATTGAGGTTGTACTCACGACGCGATTTTTGAAATTTTTCTTCAAATGTCCATCGATCCTACCCAGGAGATGACGAAAATGAGGTCCGTTCAAAACTGTATATATATCTATCTATCTATCCATCTATATATATATATATATATATATATATATATATATATATATATATATATATATATATTTGTCTGTTACCGCTCTAGCGGTCGCAATTGTTGATTAATCGTTACCAAACTCGATATTTAGTCGTTTTATGTAAAAAGAAAGATCACGTTCGTTAACGGCTGAAATCGGTCCAGGGGGTGGGGGGGGGTTTAAAGGGGAGGATTTTCGAAAATTCGAAATATCTCCGTTACTATAGGTCGGATCGAAAACTTGTATAGAACAAATCTTATTGTAAATTAAATTTACTATAAATATTGTTATATACATTAATTCACTATCTTGAATATTAACCGAGATATTGGCATTTTTCAGTTTTCAGCAACCTGCAAACCACCACTTCTACACGTTACATAAACAATACTCTGCTACATAATAAATCACATTATTCCAAGTTTAAATACCAAAAATTTGTATTCAAGAGACCTTTATTATACGAGATACATGCAAATATGTCCTGGTGACCCCCCCCCCCCCCGTCTTAAGGTTAACGACTACTAAAATTTGATTGATAGGGATAAAAATTATTCTGACTCATTATTAATTACAGTACTAGATATAGTAAATAGTTCTCAATAAAATTAATATGTTATATTCTGATATATTTCAGTAATAGTTTTTCTTTCCGGTGTGAGGAGGGCAGACCCGTTTGTTTACAATTCTAACCTAACGCTTCCTGTCGGCAGGTTATTGAAATTGGATGGACCATTTCTTACTTCTGTTTGTATTTATTCACGGTGGTGTTGTGTTACCGGTATGTAGATTTATCTATTACTAAACTTCACGAGTGAAATCTGCTTAGTTTACGCAGCCTCTGCGTGACGGACTTTTACAATATTGCGAGCCAAACGCAATGGAGGTCGATGGAAACTGTTCTTTCCGTATCCATTTGGGAGTTTATTCGGCTTGTCCATTTGTAAAAGCTGAGTAAAAAAGTGGGCATATTTGGAAGTCGCTGTTTTCTTTTTTTACGACAATCCTGCTATAACTTACTAAGTGCGTGGCCAGTTGGTCGACATTACTGCTCGAATGGCTACAGTTTTTTTTTTTGTTTTTGGGGTTATTTTTTTTTTCTTTTATGCTTATGCAAAACAGATGCAAAATCGACCGGTCGAAAAAAAGGAATACGAGAGATGATATGACCAAGTACTTATTTTTTTCTTTTCTTCACACAAACTTGTTTATGAACAGTCATTTGATATGTTTTACAAAGGGGGGGGGGGTGAGTGTTTTTCATATGGAAGGAAATGGTGAATACGGGGGATATATAGTGAGCAGTAACAGTTTGAGTATCCGCTCCTTATAGTCCATCTGGTGTCTACTGTGACTGGTAACTGCCTTAGGGAACTGTTACTCTCCCCCTAGTAGCGGTGATTGACACAAGTACATACCATTAGTTGGGACAACTGCTGTCATCTCCATGTCCCCTTTCCGCCTTTCTGTCTCCGTCCCTACTTATTTTTATATCAAGGGAGGGAGTAATATGGTTTTCCAGCTAAATCATGCAGTGTATTGTCAAAATATTCTAGTGTTTGTTTACTTTTAGCAGATTTCCCTTAAGGAAATTGAGGTCGTACTCATGACGCGATTTTCGAAAAATTTCTTCAAATGTCCATCTATCCTACCCAGGAGATGACGAAAATGAGGTCCGTTCAAAATTATATATATATATATATATATATATATATATATATATATATATATTTGTCTGTTAACGCTCTAGTGGTCGCAATTTTTGTTTGATCGTTACCAAACTCGATATTTAACTGTTTTATGAAAAAAGACAGATCAAGTTCGTTAATGGCTGAAATCGGACCAGAGGGGAGTGGGTTTAGAGAGGGGATTTTCGAAAATTCGAAATATCTCCGTTATTATGCATCGGGTCGAAAAATGGTATATAACCAATCTTATTGAAAATTAAATTTACTATAAATATTGTTATATACGTTTATTCTCTATCTTGAACATTAACCGAGATATTTGCATTTTTCAGTTTTCAGCAAACCGCCACTGCTACTCATGTTACGTAAACAATACTCTGCTAAATAATAAATCACATTATTGGAAATTTAAATACCAAAAATTGTATTCAAGAGACCTTTATTATACGAGATACATGCAAATATGTCCTGGTGACTCCCCCCCCCCCATCTTAAAGTTTTGGACTACTAAAATTTTATTGATTGAGATAACAATTATTCTGACTCATTATTAATTACAGTACTAGATATAGTAAATAGTTCTCAATAAAATTAATGTGTTATATTCTGATATATTTCAGTAATTGTTTTTCTTTCCGGTGTGAAGCGGGCCAACCCGTTTGTTTATTTAATACATTCCCATACATTTGTGAACATATTTGTTCTCGTTCTAATGGCTATTATTTCATCGTCGTCAAACTCTGAAAGCCTAAAAACAAGGCCCGTCACGCAAGGGCTGCGTAAACTAAGCAGATTTCCCACGTGAAGGCTTGCAATATATAAATCTACATGTAGGTAACACCACGGTGAATATTAAATGAATAACTACAAACAGTAATGAGAAATCATTCAGTCACTTTACGTGTTAATAACCTCTACAACGGATAGCGTCTGAATTGTAAACACACAGACCAGTCAACCTCGCAGCGCTGAATAGTTAGATAGAAATATTCTAGACTGGAAAGAAAAACAACTAATGAAATATATCTAAGTATAACATATTAATTTTGTTGAAAACTATATTATTATATGTAAATAGTCACTAGTAAAAACTTATATTTTATGTAAACCTTAATCATTTTAATTTTCTTTTAATCCTTTTATACACCAATTTTATTTTAATTATTGATTTATTTATTTAATATTTAAATATTTTATTAATGATTTCTTTATTGTCCAATATCAATAGTTTTGATTTACAGTTTTCACCTAGCTTTGAGTTTTGTCTTTATTTGTTCTCTTGCTCATTTATTTTTTATCTTTGCTGTGTTCAATATTTGTTTTTTGATTTCCATTCATGCTTTTTGAGTCCCATTTAGTTTTTGAGTTCCATTTCCATTTTTGAGTTCTAGTTCCGTTTTTGTGTTTAATTTCGCCTTTTGTGTTATATTTTTTTATTCCAGTTCTGTTTTGAGATGCGTTCCTATTTATTTCCCATTTCTGTTTTTTCCCTCTGTGTTTTGATCCTTTTATGTTTTGTAATCCTTTTATGTTTTGTGTTCACTTTGTGTTCTGTGTTCCTTTTCTGGTTTGTGTTCCTTTTGCGTTTTGTGTTCCTTATCTGTTTTGTTTTGTTTTTGTGCTTTGTGTTCCATTTCTGTCTTTGTTTAATTTTGTTAATTTTTTTTTTGTTTGTATTGTTTTGTTTTTGATTTTTTAAGTTACAAATCCTTTAGTTTAGAGCAACATCGCCGAAGCTGCGAAGCTCCAATAAATAAATAAATATTATTTCAATCACTCAAATTTTAGTAATTTAAGAACTAAACAAAACACATATATCTATCAAAGTAAAAGTTCAATGAAAACAATATTTGCTATTTAACTTTGGAATGACGTGGTTCATGATATAACAGCTTATGTTTTAATATGACATGAGCAGGAATGGGGTTTTAGATCCGTTCAAAACTATATAACAACTGGATTTTAAAACGTTTTATACAAAACTTAAGATCAAGTTCGTTAATGCCTGAAATTGGATGAGTGGAAGGGGAGCAGCCATTTGGATGAATTTCAAAAAATCGAATCACGCTTGTTATTATACTTAGGATCGAAAAGTTGTACAGAACTAATCTTATTTTAATTTAGTCTCCTCTTCATTCCAAGGTTAAATACCAAATATTGTTTTCATTGAACTTTTACTTTGATATATATATGTTTTCTGTTGCCCCCCCCCCCCCATGACACCTTAATGAGCCCAGTAGTGAGTCACTTGCTGTCTTTTCCAATGAGTGTATGCAAGTAGCTCTGAGCATGCAGACAATAGTCTTTGAAAACGCTTGGCACCGAAATAAAGAAACTTCGACGTTTTATACTCTCCAAGTACAGAATATTCTTCAATTCCAACAACACTACTGTGAAACAAGCAAATTAAATAAACGTCCGTCACGCAGGGGCTGCGTAAACTAAGCAGATTTCCCTTGTGAAGTTTAGTAATAGATAAATCTGCATACTGGTAACACAACACCACCTTGATTAAATACAAACGGTAATGAGAAATCTCTGTTAATTAAAGTAAATTCCCAACTGAAACGGCTTCTGAATTGTAAGAATAATTTATATTTTAATAACTCAAATTTTAGTAGTCCAAGAAAAGGAGGGGGCGGATGAACAGAACATATTTGAATAAATCTCACACAAGGTAAGGTTAGAAACGACAGGTAAGGTTAGAAGAATCTTCCATCTGAGCCGAGTAGTTACGGAAACGGCCGACCTAATCCGAACTATACCCTACCACAGAAATCATAAAAAATGCAAATATCTCGGTTGATATTCAAGATAGAGAATAAATGTATATACCAATATTTATAGTAAATTTAATTTGCAATAAGATTGGTTCTATACAATTTTTTGATCCGATGCATAATAACGGAGATATTGTGAATTTGCGAAAATCCCCCCTTCTAAACCCTTCCTCCCACTAGTCCGATTTCAGCCATTAAAGAACTTGATCTGTCTTTTTACATAAAACGGTTAAATATCGAGTCTCGTAATGATCAAAGAAAAATTGCGACCGCTAGAGCGTTAACAGACAAATATATATATCCATATATATATATATATATATATATATATATATATGTATATATATATATAATTATATATAATTTTGAACGGACTTCATTTTCGTCATCTCCTGGGTAGGATCGATGGACATTTGAAGATTTTTTTCGAAAATCGCGTCATGAGTACGACCTCAATAGCTGATTTCCCTTAAGGGAAATCTGCTAAATCTCAGATATTATCATTATTACTTACAAGAAGTTAATCTACAGTAACACATAGGAGTGTGTATGTGTAAGAGTGAATGTGGCGGAAGATTACTTGGATAAGTAGGTGGCTTGTGGGAATGATAGAGGGAGGAAATAGGCTGTGCCTATAGGAGATGACTGCCTATAAGATAATAGGCTATGCCTATAGGAAATGAGTGCCTATAAGGCCTATTGGAAGGTAGCCCTCAGCGGATGGGAGCGATATCTTCCAGCTCATTCCCCAATCTGGAAGCGTGTCGTCCATACAATGGAGGGTCCGTAGTTCCATAGCCGCTATCTTCGAAAGCATGGATGACGAGCCCCTTCTAGCACACATCCTGCAAGCAGATTATTCCACTACATTCGTCCTGTGTATCATCCTTATGGCAAACGACCCAATATCCCAAGATCGAGTCCCCTCTAATATATCTACATATTTTTTTTTCGGTTCTTTTACAAACCTTGTCAATTTTTAGCTTCCATAAGCAGCCTCTCGAGCTTTTTATTGGAGGGTAGCTTTCCAGTCAACTATGTAAAATGTACTTACTTCCACTAAATGCTAATAAAACATTAAAGGATACTTCAAATATTTGTTTTCTCCCTAAATGCTGGACGTTAGAGGAACCAATTGATCCTGATCAAATATTTGTGTTATCTATAAACAAATGCTAATATTATACTAGGGTGGTAACCTGTAGATAACCCGTCCCAATTAGCCTGAGTTGCAAAAAGTGGACAGAAATAAATAATAATCTCTCTCTCTCTCTCTATATATATATATATATATATATAATATATATATATATAAAATTGTCTGTGCATTGATTTTTTTTCGCAAAATTTCATGATAACTTTTCGTTTCACATGTCATAGACACCATAACTGCATTTTGTTTCTTTCGTGTCTGTTTGTTTGTTACCATTCCACGCATAAACGGCTGAACCAAATTTTATGAAACTTGGTATATATATTACTACCAACCCAACTTAGACTTTAGGCTATATTAATATTCTCTGAGACGAACAGGAGTGGGCGTTATAAGGGAGGCCAAAGTTAAAAATAGCGATATTTTGTTTCCTATTGCATTTTCGGCAATTCTGCACATAACAAAAGTTGTTTATTTTGTATACGAATTATAAACGAGATATACGCTAAAACCTATAGCGGAAGTGAAGAATTTTATTTGGCACATAACACTCAACCGAACTAAATAAAACTCGGTATGTGAATTAGCACTTCCTTATAATAAGCGATACTAACATTTCTAGGGACGGGCAGGAGTAGGGGTTATAAGGGAGGCCTGAAATTAAATACTGTGATATTTCGTTTCCTATTGGGGTTTCGGCAAATATATACATAACAAAAGTTGTTTATTTTGTTATTTAGAGAAATTTGCTCAACAATTCTTTTCAATATGAACTACCAGGTACCTCACCTGGAAAAATTAATTCAAATGTATGTTAATATTTTGTCCTTAATAATTCAAATCTATGCATAATGCACAGGAAACGGGAAATATGACAATATGGAGGACAGTGAAGTCTTACGTAAAGAATTAATTTTATTATTAACAAATCCACAGAAACGACGTGTATTAACCCTTAACACTGGGACGGGTAAATGTCAAAATATTGTGCAAAGTAAAGCCTTGCCAAAAAAAAAAACAACTACTATCACCATTCAGCCTCAAATGAATTCCCGAGCAATGCCGGGTATCTGAGCTAGTAATAATAATAATAATATTATACTAATTAATTTCATTACATGTTATTAAATAGCATTTATTCTTATGTAATGCATTCGTTATACAATTAGCTCAAATTCCGAGAATACACTTTATCAAACCTATCAATTATTCTATTTAATAAATGTTATGCGTGATGGGGTAATTCATTTGGAAATGAATATTACCTTCTCACTAGGGGGGTTATGCAAATGCTGGTTTTCATGAGGGTGGACTGTATACATGTGGTAGAATAAATAAGTATATGTGATAGAACAAATAATTCTATTGAAAAACGTTGCATGATAATACATACAATATACAATAAATATATAGATTAAAGGTTACAATATTGAATGGTGATGATGCTGAAGATACATGTTGAGTTTCTGATGGTTTTTCAATCCCCTTTTTCTCTTTATTTCTTTCATTTCTCTCTCCATCCATATCTTCTCCCCTGCCACCCGCCTTCCCTTGAATGCTAGTTAATTAGCCATGTTGTTGGGGCGTATTAACAATAAATAAAAATACTTCTGTTATAAACGAGTGAGCTCTGTCAAGAAAAGTAGACTGACTTCTGGTCTCTTTTTTTCTTCTACCGCTTTTCGTTCTCTGATAACAGCTGGTTCTCTGCTAACTCTTGGTAGTTCCCAGGACTGACACATAGATGGCAGCACCATGCGGGGGTATCATGATAGGTGGAGAGCTTATAGCTTCTTTCGTCTGTTTCATTGAAGATGGAACAATAAATTAATCTTGTTAACAATCTTAATAACAGTTTTAATAATAATTTAAATATATAGCATGTATATTTAATTTATTGACAAGTATTGCATGGCATGCTGTATAAATTATGAGAAACTTGCTTCAGCCTAATAGAAATATTATTACTGATCATAAGTTATGTTTGAAAAATCTTTAATAAAAATATGTAGTAATTGTATTTAATATTTTTAACATTTTTGATAATGTTGATCTCGTGTACCATAGATAAGTGGTAGAGCGTCCAACTTAAGATAACATGAGTTGTGCAACATCGAGAATGGTTATTGCTTGAGCGGGTGACCGCAATGTTAGTACACCGGTTTGCTACCAGAGCGAGCTGGAGTCGCGTGTGTAGTGGAGTGACGGGAGCCTAGTGAATAAATCGGACAGCATATGCATATGAAGAAGGATATTGTCTCTCCTAGATCCCGTTGATAAAAAAAAAAAAACTGGACCTTGGTACAAGTCTTATCAATCACTATGTAAAAATCTGGTCGCGAATCTCTCTAGTCCAGTTCTGAGCGGCTAAAAATCTTAAAAGGTTTTTAATGCCATCCAAAAAAATAAACGGCTGTCATGCAGAGGCTGCGTATAATAAAGTATCTCGGATAATAAAGGACTTTTGAAAACAAAATTTGGTATTTAAGCTTCCAATAATGTGGTTTATTATATATTAAATAGAGTGTTGTTTATTTAACATGAGTAAAAATAGGGGTTTGGTGAAGGCTGAAAACTGAAAAGTGCAAATATCTCGATTACCATTCAAGATACAGAATAAATGCATATTTATATTTACATTACACGATTAAATAAGGAGTTCTATATACAATTTTCGATCCGACGAGTTATAGTAACGGTATTCGGACCCCCCACTGGCCCGATTTCTGCCATTAAAGAACTTGATCTTTCTTTTTACATAAAACGATTAAATATCGAGTTTGGTAACAATCAAACGCCAATTCGTACCCCTACAGCGTTAACAGACAAATCTCTCTCTCTCTGTATATATATATATATATATATATATATATATATATATATATATATATATATATAATTTTCAAGAATCGCGTCATGAGTACGGCCTCAATAGCTATAATCATGAATCTCTTTAATTTATTTTTAAATAAAGTATATTTGTTTATATATTTAATTCATTTGGGCAGTGCGTTAAAAAGTATTACTCCTGCAAATTATACGCTTTCCTCGAAATATTTATGTTTGTGGTTATAGATTTGAAGTATATTCTTGCGTCTAGTTTTATTATTGTGTGTGAAAAGCGCATAGAAGCAATCTTGACAATTTAATGTTCTATAATCTTATTATACACGTCGTTTTTCCAGTATCTCGATTATTAACTGAGATATATGCATGTTTAGTTTTCAGCCTTCGGTACATCCCACTCCTACTCGTGCCATATTAAAAATAAACTGATATACTATGAATTAATCTTAAATGCTTAACGCAACACCACAGTGTTTCAATGTTTGGTGATGATAAACAGTGCTCAGCAAACGCAGGCTATAGGATACAAAGATGGATACCTAAGAATTCTTGACTAGAGTAAAGTTAAGCCAACTTTTCCTGTCGCCTTTATTGTTAAATAGAATCATTCATCTATCTGATGATATTGTGCTCCTTTTCCTTCCCTTATTCGTTTTCCAGTTCGCGGAATCGACTCGCCTGGCGTACCTTGTTGATAATGCAACTTTGAAAAGAATCAAGGATATCATCGCGTTGTTTGTCCGCTCGGTTATTTGAAACGCTGGAGACGAGGTACCGGATTATACTCACTGCAATGAAGTGCATTGATGCACCTCTCCTGTGAATGCACTTGACGGAATAATATTTCAAGGCATTTTCCTTTCTTCTGGTTACATGAGTAATTTTCTCCAAGAAATATTCCTAAAACACGAGGATATTTTCTACTTGGTAGCAACATAAACAATTCTAGTATAGAATGAACTATACAAACATTGTGAGGACATTTCTATAGGGGTTGTTTAATCAGAGGTCAATAAAATACAGACATTCATTGAGACCAGTGTATTTGAATATGGAAATCAGGAGTTTTGTTTGCCGTCGCGAGATTTGAGGAAACAATTCCATTGACCGTAAACATGATATTTCCACTATCCGTATATATCATGGAATAGTCAAAACATTTATAGACATTAATTTAACATATTAGCATTCAATGCTCACGAGGACGCATTTTAATTTTCCCCGCATAAGTTTTGAGCAGTTTTTAGACAAAAACGCACGAAACTATAAGGTCTACAACAAAAGTAAAATGTTTTAAAAATAAAAATCTGTGACGTAGATTTTTCTGATCACATCTAGACATATATTATCTACTAGCGGACCCGACAGACGTTGTCCTGCATGATATTTCAACCGATTAGGATATTAAATTTAATAATATTATATTCAAAACAAAAGCTACTTTCAATAACACAAAAACAACTTTTGTTATGCGCACTTTTGTCTAAAAACAAATAGAAAATGAAATATCGCGAATTTTTTATTCAGGCCTCCCTTATAACCCCCACTCCTGTTCGAACCTAAAAAAAATTAATATAGCTTACAATCATGGAATAATTAATGCTAATTTACGTGTAGAGTTTTAGTGCACAATAAAATTGTTGGCCAGCACTTTAAAATGTTTTAGTGTATATCTTGTTTATACTTTGTTTTACTACAAAAGTGAATATAACAAAAGTTACTCTAAATAACAACTTTTAACCTGTTCATATTTGCAAAAAAAAAAACAATAGGAAACGTAATATCTCTATTTTTAATTTTAGGTCTCCCTTACGACCCCCACTGCTCCATCTGCCGGGCTGATTTGTGAATCTAAACCATCCAGGGCGTCACCCAAACGCGTACAAAAAAATTTCATTCAAATCGGCCCAGCCGTTTAGGGCCGTTGAGTTCAGTGACATAAACACGTACAGTAGAATTATATATACATAAAGATTTACCCTTAAAAATTCAAAAATTCAATGAGCAGAAATGAGAGGTCAATAAAATCTTAATCGATTACGTCTCCACACAACGTGACGTGATATGTTTGCAAGTAGCTCACAAAGTGGAAGTTCAATGAAAACAATGTTTGACTTTTAGTTTTATATTAAGCATTTCCATTTTTACACACACACACACATATATATATATGAGTGTATGTATTGTTTTGAATGGACCTCATTTTCGCCTACCCCTTCGCCATGTGTTGTTATTGATATGTTTCGAAACCACGTTATGAGAACAACTTCAATAGCTTATTTCCCAAAGGGAAAATGTGCTAGGAAGACTTTTCGTGCGGAGAGTGGCATATCGGAGGTTCGTTCAACCATCATTTTCAATATGGATGTTAAGTGAACTATGAACAGCAATTAAAGTCGCTTTCTTGCGATTAAGAAGCTCCTCGGGCGATGGAGTAACAGCTTTTGGTTGTTTTAGATGGAGGTGTACCTCATGCTAGAGGACTTGGAAAATTCCAATCGAAAAAAAATTTCGGAAGACCGAAGAATAGAAAAAACGCAATACCTGTTTGATAACTGGCGGGACTCAATACCTAATTGTGAATAATAGCAAAACTGTGTTTTGCCAAATGTGTAGCTGGAAAAGCGGTGGAATCCCCTAACCATTTCCTAAAGATTGTAAAGCGTGGCAGATTGATTTATTGAAATGAGCGTGTTCTGGGGGAACTAAACGCTGCAAACAATTAATTATTCGAGGAGACGGTGTAAGGCGTTCTGGAGGGGAGTAATGAAGAGAATAAATATGGCTGATTTAATGAAGGTTTTTAGAATTCCTTGTCACTCCCCCTCTCCCTTGTCAACCCCCACCCGTCTGCACCCCCTCCCTCCCCTTGTTCCATATAATGAACCCCCCACTCCCTTCCCCTCCCCAAGATAATAAAGGCCTCCCAGAAGAGTCCTCTCGATTCAAATAACCTCTAATTCCAACTTTTAACCTTTCAACTCCTTTTTCCACTTAATTTGCTAATATTAAACTCTTTAATTCATTACTTTCTCTTTGTTTTTATAAGTGGGCCGAAATGCGCTCAGGAGGGGTTTTTGTCATCCTCTCCAATCGGTCTGTTTGCGATCAAATTCATTAGTCAGTTCAAACTTCGTCAAGTTCGATCGCTGATGACACGTCTTTCAATGGACTTCTTAAAAACACTTTTGAAGGCCGCTGTGGAATATAAATGTTGTAATCAGTTCAAAAGCTAAGCGACGAATAGTATACAGAATCATACAGAGGTGAAAAAAAAAAACCTTTATGGCTGGAAGCGAAAGATCGCAAACGACTGAAAACGCTTGTACAGATTAATTGACTTCTTCTGCGAAGCCCTGATCGTACTGGCTACACCTGGTAATTGATCCGTTAAACAGACAAACCTGATTTTGGGAACGGAAAGGGAAATATAGAGAGTAGGTCAAAAGGACATGCAATGGTTTCCCATTGCCTTCAACATCAAGAGGAAATCCATTTCCCCGATTAGTCAAGAGTGGAGAAAATCCCACTCCATCCCTCGGTAGCCTGTAGCCTGCATAAGTGGACTAATGATATGCATTATTCAGTATGTGTATGCAGGTTACAACTTTAATCTACCCTTCAGTCTCGTGCCATTTATATGTGGTTTAGACCACCAATTTAAACAAGGAGATGTGGGTATATTTTAAGGAAAAAGTATGTAAAATGCATGGTGGAGTATGGCGCACTTAATGCCGAAATAATGAGAGGTTGTGTTACATCGATCGTTGGCTAGGAGAAACTTTCTGGGGGTTTTATTTCCCAAAATCTAACCTAATCTAATCTGTTTACATCGGAAACAGGGGTCTTAATTTAAGTATTTTAACTGTGGACAACTAGAAACATTTATGGGCTTAGGATGTTCAAAATCTGCCCGAAAGAGAGGTTGTAATATTACGTCGACTGATTATTTATTAGTTCAAGAATTATTTTCGTTAAGTAATTAAGATCAAATTTAGCAGATGATTCTTAGGCAAGTAGTGTCGTAATTGGATTGATTGTTGATTAGCAGAACAATTGTGTTCATTAGGTAATAAAAATCAAATTTAGCTCTTGATTCTTTGAAAAATAGTGTCGCAATTCTATTGATTGTTGATTGCAGAACAATTGTATTCGCTAGGTAACCAAAATCAAATTTAGCAGATGATTATTAGGAAAGTAGTGTAATAATTAGATTGATTGTTGATTAGCAGAACAATTGTGTTCGTTAGGTAATCAAAATCAAATTTAGCTGATGATTCTTAGGAAAGCAGAGTCGTAATTGGATTGATTGTTGATTAGCAGAACAATTGTGTTCATTAGGTATTCAAAATCAAATTTAGCAGATGATTCTTAGGGAAGCAGTGTCGTAATTGTATTGATTGTTGATTAGCAGAACAATTGTGTTCATTAGGTATTCAAAATCATATTTAGCTCTTATTCTTTGAAAAGTAGTGTCGCAATACTACTTGATTGATTGTTGATTAGCAGAACAATTGTGTTCATTAGGTATTCAAAATCAAATTTAGCAGATGATTCTTAGGAAAGTAGTGTCGTAATTGGATTGATTGGTGATTAGCAGAAGAATTGTGTTCGTTAGGTAATCAAAATCAAATTTAGCAGATGATTCTTCGGAAAGCAGTGTCGTAATTGGATTGATTGTTGATAAGGTGAACAATTGTGTTCGTTAGGTATTTAAAATCAAATTTAGCAGATGATTCTTCGGAAAGCAGTGTCGTAATTGGATTGATTGTTGATTAGGTGAACAATTGTGTTCGTTAGGTATTTAAAATCAAATTTAGCAGATGATTCTTTGGAAAGTTGTCGCAATTGGATTGAATGTTAATTAGCAGAACAATTGTGTTCGTTAGGTATTCAAAATCAAATTTTGCAGATGATTCTTAGGAAATTAGTGTCGTAATTGGATTGATTGGTGATTAGGTGAACAATTGTGTTCGTTAGGTAATCAGAATCATATTTAACTGATGATTCTTTGGAAAACAGTGTCGCAATTAGATTGACTATTGATTAGGTGAACAATTGTGTTCGTTAGATAATCAAAATCAAATTTAGCAGATGATTATTAGGAAAGTAGTGTAATAATTGGATTGATTGTTGATTACCAGAACAATTGTATTCGTTAGGTAATCAAAATCACATTTTAGCAGATGATTATTAGGAAAGTAGTGTAATTTGATTGATTGTTGATTAGCAGAACAATTGTGTTCATTAGGTAATAAAAATCAAATTTAGCAGATGATTCTTAGGCAAGTAGTGTCGTAATTGGATTGATTGTTGATTAGCAGAACAATTGTGTTCATTAGGTAATAAAAATCAAATTTAGCAGATGATTCTTAGGCAAGTAGTGTCGTAATTGGATTGGTTGTTGATTAGCAGAACAATTGTGTTCGTTAGGTAATCAAAATCACATTTTGCTGATTATTCTTCGGAAAGCAGTGTCGTAATTGGATTGATTGTTGATTAGCAGAACAATTTTGTTCGTTAGGTAATCAAAATCAAATTTAGCAGATGATTATTAGGAAAGTAGTGTAATAATTTGATTGATTGTTGATTAGCAGAACAATTGTGTTCGTTAGGTAATCAAAATCAAATTTAGCAGATGATTATTAGGAAAGTAGGGTAATAATTTGATTGATTGTTGATTAGCAGAACAATTGTGTTCGTTAGGTAATCAAAATCACATTTTGCTGACTATTCTTCGGAAAGCAGTGTCGTAATTTGATTGAATGTTGATTAGCAGAACAATTGTGTTCGTTAGGTATTTAAAATCAAATTTAGCAGATGATTCTTAGGAAAGTAGTGTCGTAATGGGATTGATTGGTGATTAGCAGAAGAATTGTGTTCATTAGGTAATCAAAATCACATTTTGCTGACTATTCTTCGGAAAGCAGTGTCGTTATTTGATTGAATGTTGATTAGCAGAACAATTGTGTTCAATAGGCAATCAAAATCAAATTTAGCTGACGATTCTTTGGAAAACAGTGTCGCAATTGGATTGAATGTTGATTAGCAGAACAATTGTGTTCGTTAGATAATCAAAATCATAGTTAGCTGATGATTCTTCGGAAAGCAGTGTCGTAATTGGATTGAATGTTGATTAGCAGAACAATTGTGTTCGTTAGGTAATCAAAATCATATTTAACTGATGATTCTTTGGAAAACAGTGTCGCAATTGGATTGATTGTTGATTAGCAGAACAATTGTGTTCGTTAGGTAATCAAAATCAAATTTAGCAGATGATTATTAGGAAAGTAGTGTAATAATTTGATTGATTGTTGATTAGCAGAACAATTGTGTTCGTTAGGTAATCAAAATCACATTTTGCTGACTATTCTTCGGAAAGCAGTGTCCGTAATTTGATTGAATGTTGATTAGCAGAACAATTGTGTTCGTTAGGTAATCGAAATCATAGTTAGCTGATTATTCTTAGGAAACCAATGTCGTAATTCGATTGTTGATAATCAAAAAGGGCGATGTTTGATAAGGTGAAACACACTTTGGAATTATTTTGTCAAATTTACTCATTTGACTTTTGTTTTAATGAATCATTTGTAACTTTCTCATAAAACGCCTAACTTTAAGAACTAGCACGAGTCGTCGTGCTAGTTCTTAATGTTAGGTGTTATAATTGGAAAGAACTAGTTTGCTTAACGCCCACGATACGGAGTATTAATAAACAAATAACCAATATCCCAGCATTCTAAGATTAAATTTAATTAATTGAGCTGAGAGACCGGTAAACTTGACAGAAAGGCAAACAATAGCGGCTTATTACGACAGGTCTGTACCAACAAAGCTTTTAGATTTAGACAAAGTTCACAGACATTATGACTGTTATTCTACACAATACTTTGTTTGCTCCGGCTGTGACACCGCCTACAGTGAAGCCAAACTTTATGACAGTGTTCATTTAAAGGCCTATTGAGTATGTAGCAATTATTTTTGTAGTCAAATCTTTATGTAATGGAATTATTTTGAAGCAGCTTTATTGGGGTCAGTTTATTTGTACAGTACTGTAATACTGTTCGCGAGTGCGCTTACCTCTAGTGAGGATTCTGAAAATAAGTACAAGCTGAGCAATAGGTAGGAGGAAATACAAAAATTCGATGCAATACTGTGGTATTAGACGATTTCAACGGCCATGAAGGCAAGTAGGACTGGTGTACACAACAAAAATCAGTCAACTAATACAAATGGTATACGAAATTTAGAGTTTACTCTGCTTAGGGTAATGAGAGTCATAACCACTTATTGATAGAGAGGGATACTGGGAGAGAACTAGAGTGGATATCGACTTTTCACTTTTCGTAAAAATCGCAGAAGACTGTGTTCACGCCAGCCTTAAACGAAAAGAACGAATTACTTCGTTAGTATTCGATATAGAGGTAAATGAAAAGGACAACAATAGTAGCACATCAACAATATAACACTTTTATTGAGCTGATAATAGCGGATTTATTTGGGATTCTACGTTTTACTTTTTAGTTGTTTAGACTCTCTCATTCAAGCCCGCTTTTGTAAAGTGAACACCTCGACCTTGGTTTTCCATCAAAAACGTTTTAATATCAAGTTTGGTAACTATCGTACACAAATAGCTATCACCAAATTGTTACATATAGGGAAGATCCTCTAGTACGGGACAGCATGTTGTATGGGACAGGGGGTGTTTTGATCAATCAATGCTAGAGAGAGCACCTACAAAGGCTTTGCTACATGCACAGTCATGTCAAAGACCAGTTGTAGCCATCTTGATTTTGTGTTAAAACGCATTCTCTTGTGAGGAGTGTTTTAGTGATTTTGCACCAAACTTTCGTGTACGAAGATAACTTTATACCATTCTACCTTCTTTTTAAGTAAGTATACAAATGTTTTAAGTATCTTGATAGCACCTAAGAATTATTGTAATTAATTAATGAGCGATTATTCCCCACCAGATTAATAGTTTACCCTTGATAGTGAAAATTCCATCAGATTACAGTCCGGTTGTATGGGACAGGTATGTTGCGGGTTGTATTATAGCCTTTTAAAAATGCCTATCATGAGGCATGTTCTTTGTGGATGCGTCAATATCCCAACATAAAAATCTCGTTGAAGGATATTGCTGGATTAGTGGGTACAGCTTTCACAAAAATTTGTAGGATGAAGTTGGCGAAGTCAGGCTTTGCTTGTACTGGTATTTTTCCGCTAAATCCAAATGTTTTCAGTGATTTGGATTTTGCTCCTTCAACTAACAGTCTTTATGCAGCAGATCTGGATGTGCCCAGTAATCCTCCTTCATCTGTCCACTCCTCCTCCGTGTCCTTACCTGTACCTGAGCCTACTCCTTCCACATCTCAGTGTCAGAATCTTTTGGAATCTATTTCTCCACTGCCCAGTAGTTCCTGCACAAGATATTTTTCTCGCTACAGCATGAAGAGAAGAGTGAAATTTTAACCTCTAGTCCATTTAAAAACCAACTTCAAGTAAAAAAAAAACTGAGAAAGAAGAAAAACAAAAACTTGCGGAATCACGAAGGTTTTTGCGAGAAAAAAAATAAACAAAAAATGGCAAACATTGCCAAAGGAAAGAAAATTATCTGTGGGCGTAAAAGAAACCCCAACACCAGAACACTGAAACAACCAACATCTTGCGATGTCCGAAATAAACTTAAATTTGATCCAAAAAGTGAAAACAATCAAGCACCAACCAGTGAAACCAAAGAAGTTACCTATTGCCTAGCTTGTGGTGAATCCTTCGAAGAAGACTGGATTCAGTGTAGCGAGTGCCTGGGGTGGTCTCAAAGAAACACCAACACCTGAGCTCTGCAACAACCACTATCATGAGGACAGTCTTTTTTACAAATGCGATGTCTGTAGGAAATGAATTATTTTTTAAAAACTGTTCATTTTTTCCGTTTGCTACTCATTTAAAACTACCAAAGTGTACCAAATAAACAAAAGGTTTTGAAATATTAAATTATTTAGCATTATTAATACATATAAAATACCTTATATTATCACATTTTGTATTTTAGAATTATATTGTATTGTTGAATTACAGTGAGGCTGGTTTTATAGAAGGTATCCCTTGATTAAACAAAATGTATAGCGTTTTTCAAATGAAAAAAAAATATGGCATCGATTCGGTTTTTATGCAGTTCCTTTAAAGGGTGTTTTTATAAACCTTTAAAGTTAGTTTTAATATAAATTACAAATTGATTTAGCCTTTAACAATCTTGCTATTTGAAAAAAAGCTTAGTTGTCCCATACTAGAGGACTTTCCCCTATACCTTTATAAATATTAGTTAGCTCATTTTCATGTCTATCGGCATTAGATGTAAGTTATCGAATATTGGCCTATGAGTACAACCTCAAGCAGATTATCCTTCATGGGAATTCCTTACTTCATATTTTCTTGACTTGATCCAGCGGCCAAAAGTCTAGAATTTGTTGGACTGAAAGCAAGGAGAGCTAGCCGTCTTCTTGGCACAGCTAAGCCAAGATTTTGTGAGGTCCCTCCCCGCACAGCGAGTGGCTTAACCTTGCGTTGAGGCTCTTGTCAGTCCCTCTAGCACTAACACTATCAGCTGTCACCTAGCATTTGACGTTTCTTGACATTTTTAAGAGAAACGTCAAATTAGCCAACCCCACATAACTAAATTCTCAGAAATATTCTTTATTTAACGTCCTCTTATCCTTTCCAGCATGGAGTATAGGAAGTATTGTATTATTGTACATCTAGACTATTTTTGAAGTCTGTGCGTATCTCGCATTATTTGAAGAATATGAAGTGGATACCATATGACTTCCATGTACTCCTATTTTACAAATATTTCGGTTAAAAATCATTTGAAACTAATTCAATTTATACAATGGATATGGTCGATAAATGTCATAGATCGTAATGTATTGATCTTTTCATGATAAATAAAAAAAAGTCCGTCACGCAGGGGCTGCGTAAACTAAGCAGATTTCCCACGTGAATTTTTATAATAGAGAAATTTCAGAATAGAGAGTCAAACAGTTACGGGAAGGGCCCGAACTAGCTCTTGACGGAAACTCACGACTAGACCCGAAGTTAGCCGAACTCAACTCAGAAGCTGAAAAAAACAGAAAAATGCAAATATCACGGTTAATATTCAAGATACTTAATACATGTATATAACATTATTTATAGTAAATTTAATTTGCAATAAGATTGCTTCTTTATAAGTTTTCGATCTGACGTATAGTAACGGAGATATTTCGAATTGTCAAAAATCCTCCCCTCTAAACCCACCCCCTCCCACTGGTCCGATTTCAGCCATGAACGAACTTGATCTTTATTTTTGCATAAAACGTTTAAATATCGAGTTTGGTAACGATCAAACGAAAATAGCACCCGCTGGAGCGGTTAACAAGAAAAATCTCTCTCTCTCTAAGTAGAATTTACAACTGTGGGTAAACGTTTCACTCGAGTTGTAAAATGATCTACTTTCGTCACTTGTATAATAGATAACTATTGTTGTGTTAAAAAATAAAACCAATTTTCAGTATTCCTTTATATAATTAACTTTTGGCAGGTAATAAATTTCGAGAGTGAAACATGTGTATAGAAAGCGAGGGTGAACGCCCTCTACCTGTTCTGATTAATACTAGCAGGTGTTCTACATGGATCGATAACCTCACCATTACTATTCACTAAGCTGAAATGGATCTCCTTCAACTGCTGTACATCTTGAACCCCACTTAATGCAAGAGAAATGACTATTTTTTTATTCAAGAAATAATGGAAATCTCATATTAAAATTTTTGGATATCTCAAATTTCCTCTGAGTGAATTAATTGACTTCATTCTTCAAAAGTTACGAATACTAGCACGCATTTGTGAAGGATTGAAATAAATGAGTTACCTCTAATAACTAATATTCAGAAGGCACTTTATCCACTAGCAATTCTTAATATTAAATAATTTAATTATCTAGAACTGTTTTTGAATTAATCCAATGCACTTGAAGAAAAATGTTTTAGTGCAGTCCATGAAATAATGCATTGCCAATATTTTGCTACTATGCTTTGTTCACTCTGAGTTAAAAAAAAAGTCCGTCACGCAGGGGCTGCGTAAACTAAGCAGATTTCCCACGTGAAGTTATACAATAGAGAAATCTCCATACGAGAGCCAAACAGCTACGGCAAAGGGCCGAACTGGCTTTTCGGAAATTCAAAAATCCGTTATCGGCCCAAATTTCATAAAAATGCAAATATCTCGGTTAATATTCAAGATAGGGAATAAATGTATATAACAATATTTATATTAAATTGAATTTGCAATAAGATTGATTCTGTACAATTTTTCGATCCGACGTAAAGTAACGGAGATATTTCGAATTTTCGAAAATCCTCCTCTCTAAACCCCCCCCTCCAACTGGTCCGATTTCAGCCGTTAACGAACTTGATCTTTTTTTTACATAAAACGATTAAATATGGAGTTTGGTAACGATCAAACAAAAATTGCGTCTGCTAGAGCGGTAACAGATAAATATATATATATATACAGTTTTGAACGGACCTCATTTTCGTCAACTCCTGGGTAGGATCGATGGAAATTTGAAGAAATTTTTCGAAACTCGCGTCGTGAGTACGACCTCAAAACAAAATGTCTAGTTACACTTCGTTTGAAAGTGATATTCGAGATCTTTCTTTCAATTCATAGACTCGAACTATTTCGTAGAAAATAATTTAAAACTAACCTTTTTATGATATCCAACATAAGTCCAATACAAATTTCTTTTGTTTCTTCAATAAGTATGAAGAAATTTGCAATTTCTGATTTCCCCCCTTCTCTAACCACTCCTATCCCTGAGTCGGTTTTGATTGAATGAGGACGTTCACAACTAGAAGTTACAGCAATCCAAAATAGTTAATTTTAACATTCTAAGGCTAGTCGTTTTTGAGTTCCGCAATATTTGTACAGACCATCAGGTAGAAATTAATAAAAATGGGTTCAGCGAGAGTCAACTGAAAACTCCTTTGAATTTTAAAAGTTTCGCTATTACAATATTTTGTCCACTTCAAACTAGGACGAAAAAGCAGCTACACATAGAAATAATCATTATCCAATTCCAAGAGTGGAAATCGGAGAGAAAAACACATCAAGTTGCAAAGCGACGATGGAATTCAATTTTATAGTGTTACGACTGCTTACTCCTCGCTTTAATGGCACACGGGTCTAAAGATAGAACCAAGAACCCTAATTAATAATCTTGTGCGATGGAAGACTTTCATTTTAACTTTCCTTTGAATTGGTGCAACTTTTGCTTCCTGCAAAACGTTTTGGAGTTAGGAGTTGGTCAATGGTAAACAATTTTAAATCACAACGATATTCCTTTATAATTTTAAATATTCACTTTTCCGAAAGGATATTCTGACTTTTGTGAGTCTCCTCTGTCAAGGAATTTAAACTTGAGGAAAAACTTTAGAGAGAGAGAGAAGCTCACTGAGGAAAAATCTCTGAAAAAAATGTTGATATTCTTTCTAAATAGTTTCGCCCCCGCTCAAAGTTAAGGGGAATTTATTAATGACGTCATTTCAGGGACGAGGGTAAAAAAAAATTATAAAGAAAGCTAAAAAATAAGAAATGTTTATAAAACTCAGATAATATAGAAGAGTGTAATTACTATAATGCTCTAACTTGTTGCACCGGCCGCAATTACAGGCCCGATGTCATCAGACCGCAAATCAAAGAAAACCAAATTAAGGGCAGAAATGTGAAAAAGAGGAGTGACTTATTCAGATGAAACAGAGCGTAGGAGTTTTTTCTTTTGCTTTCTCTCAGAGAAATTTTAAATTAAAATGGCGGAGGTTGAAAAACGTTGCCGTGATTTTAATTAATATCCCATTCAGGCACCTCCCCCCCCCCACCGGAGTCCCCCCCCCGCGTTATACTAATGGCAGTGGGCTCCTTTCAGAGGAATATGGCGTCCTGCCTCATACCCAGCAATCACACTCCTTCAATATTCCCCGCAACATTTTATATATCCAAGGAGCGCGCGCGTGTGTTTGCTTGTGTGTGTGTACTTAATTACTTTTATTTAAGTTTAGAATAAAGTAATTCACAATATAACCGCTCATTGTTAATATGACATGAGGAGGAGTGAAGGTTTACTAAAGGCTGAAAATATACTTTAGTAAAATGGAAATCAATTATCAAGATAGTGAAAACAAAAAAAAAATCGTTTATAACAACATTTATAGGGTATTAAATTCGTAATAGGATTTACCCTATACAATGTTTCGATCCAACGGATAATAAAGGAGATATTTGAAAATCCGCTCTCTTAACCCTGCGCACCGGTCCGATTTCAGCCGTTAACAATAATGTTGATAACAACCGGTCACAGGCTCTGAATATTCTATAAAATATGACAAAGGTTAAAAACAACAGACTTTATCAATATGCGAAAAACCCCAAGAAGACCATCACTATGGTATCAAAATTATCTAATGACCAGAGAAGTACTTAAAATGATTTTTTCTGTAATCGTTGAATAATGGCAACATTACTAAACTGAAATGAGTGAAGAAAGTGAAACATTTTGCAATAGAGCGAAGAAAGTGAATTGCCTTCTTAATTAGTAATAAGTATAAATTAAAAAATAATTTGAAGTTGGAAATTAAATGCTTTTAAATGTTTCTTAACATTCTAAGAAGAAATGTGAATGAATTATTGGTGGAAATAATCAATATACTTTAAAATTTAAATATAATAATAATTACTAAAAAGTAAAAAAGACTTTCATTTTAACTTTCCTTTGAATCAGCCAATTGATTCTCAAAGTGAACTTTTTTGGGTGGAGTAAACTTATTGACTCTTCTAGAGGAATTTTTTTAGGTTGAGAGAGAGGCTCATTGATTCTTTTAAAGGAATGTTTCGAGGGGGATCTAATCCATTGATTCTTTTAAAGGAATGTTTCGAGGGGGATCAAATCCATTGATTCTTATAGTGAAACTTTTCTAAGTGGAGTAAACTCATTGATTCTTGTAGAATAATTTTTCTAGGTGGAGAAAAAAGGTCATTGATTCTTAAGAGGATTTTTTTTCTATTTGGAAAAAACCCAATGATTCTTATAGTGAATCTTTCTTCGGTGGAGTAAGCTCATTGATTCTTGTAGAGGAATTTTTCTAGGTAGAGAAAGCACATTGATTCTTATAATGAAACTGTTCTATGTTGAGTAAGCTCATTGATTCTTTTAGATGATTTTTTCTAAGTGGAGTAAGCTCATTGATTCTTGAAGAGGATTTTTTCTAGGTGGAACAAACCCATTGATTCTTATAGAGAATCTTTTTTCGGTGGAGTACGCTCATTGATTCTTGTAGAGGAATTTTTTTAGGTGGAGACAGCACATTGATTCTTATAATGAAACTATTCTAGGTAGAGTAAGCTCATTGATTCTCTTAGAGGAATTTTTTTAGGTGGAGAAACCTCGTTGATTATTTTAAAGGAATTTTTCTAAGTGCAGTGAGCTCATTGATTCTTGCAGAGGTATTTCTTCTAGGTCAAACCCATTGATTCTTATAGTGATACTTCTCGATAGAGCAAGCTCATTGACTCTTTTAGAGGAATTTTTCTAGTTAGAGAAATCTCATTGATTAATTAGAAGAATTTATCTAGATGGAGAATGCTCGTTGATTCTTGAGAGGGTTTTTTATTAGTTGGAGAAAGTTCATTGATTCTTAAGAAAAGTTTTTCTAGGTTGAGTAATCACATTGATTCTTATAGAAGAATATATCTGGGTGGAGTAAGCTCATTGATTGTTATGATGGAATTTTCCTCGCTGGAATATATTCATTGATCCTTACGAGGGAATTACCCTTGCTGAAATATATTCATTGACTATTATATTGAAACTTTTCTAGGTAGAGGAAGCTCATTCATTCCTATATGGGAATTATCTTTGGAATATGCTGGATGGTAGAGGAACCAATTGATCAGGATCAATAAGAAGGCCAAGTCCTCTACTGTTTTTTAATATAATGCAGAGTGCACTTTCGGAGTCAATGCTCCATCCTCAGTGCCTGCTGATTATAGCTGCTTTAATCAGCAGGCACTGAGGATGGAGCATTGACTCCGAAAGTGCACTCTGCATTATATTAAAAAACTGTAGAGGACTTGGCCTTCTTATTGATCCTGATATTATGGGAATTGTTTGGTAGAGAAATCTCATTGATTATAACAGAGAAACTCTAGGCGGAGTAACTTCATTCATTCTTATATAGACATTTTTCTTGGTAGAGAAGTCTTATTGATTCATAAAGACAACACTTTCTAGCCGATTTAGCTAGAAACGTCTTATAGAGGAAAGTTCTTCACAACTTTTTTACCAGGCATCGATCAATTGATTTTTATGTAAAACGTTTCTAGGTTGAGTAAGCTAACAGATTCTTAAGAGAAATTTTTAAAGGTGGATCAATCTCATTGATTCCAATGCGGGTAATTTTCTTTGAGGGAGTAAGCTCATTAATTCTTACATAGAAACATTTCTATGTGGATTAAGTTCATTCATTCTTAAATAAGATCTTTCTTGAAATTGAATAAGAATAAGAAATTTTATTGATTCTTATTGTCAAAATTTTCTAGGTGGATTAAGGTCATTCATTCTTAAATAAGAATTTTTCTTGGAATTGAATAAGAATAAGAAATTTTATTGATTCTTATTGTCAAAATTTTCTAGGTGGATTAAGGTCATTCATTCTTAAATAAGAATTTTCCTTGAAATTGAATAAGAATAAGAAATTTTATTAATTTTTATTGTCAAAATTTTCTAGGTGGATTAAGACCATTCATTCTTAAATAAGAATTTTTCTTGAAATTGAATAAGAAATTTTATTAATTCTTATTGTCAAAATTTTCTAGGTGGATTAAGGTCATTCATTCTTAAATAAGAATTTTTCTTGAAATTGAATAAGAAATTTTATTAATTCTTATTGTTAAAATTTTCTAGGTGGATTAATATCATTCATTCTTAAATAATAATTTTTCTTGAAATTGAATAAGAAATTTTATTGATTCTTATTGTTAAAATTTTCTAGGTGGATAACAAACGTTAATACTTATTGAAGAATATGCCTCAAAACATTTTGTATCTCCAAGCATCGACCAATTGATTCTAATATATACAATTTTTAGGGGGAGTAAACTAATTGATTCTGA